>LPNX010593408.1:248281-269310 GCA_001517045.1 Pseudotsuga menziesii | reverse complement strand
AGAACAAGGTGACAGCCTTGACTCGAGACTTGCCCCCAAGGACACACCGAGTGGCTTGAAGATTTCTGCCATGTGATCCAAGTGTGTGAAAAGGCGGCAACACGTTGCAGTGAAGGACACTAGCAGGAAAAATTGGGCTGTCATTCCAGATGTGTGCCAAAAAAATGAAATTGACCACCAAATGTGCATGAAAAAAATATATCATGACATAAGGCCATCAATTCAGTCATGCGTAGGAATGACTGTTTAGGACCACACTCAAAATTCCAATCAAAAAACATAATGCACTTGTCCAAAATCCATCCCCCCACCTGTCAATCCTTAATCCTGAAGGCTATCACTCTGGTCATGTGCAAGATAGACTGTAAATCAACAATGAAGGTAATAAACCACACTTGGTTTACCAAATGTGGGTGCAACAAAAACTAGTTAACATGAGCGCTGTCAAAATACCCAAGACACCTGTCCAACTACCCAAACACGCACATGACAAACCATCAAGCAGCAAATGGAGGTAATAAATCTGCTTCAAAAATCAGCTAACAAAACCCCTATCATAACACGCTAGACACCTTTCCAATTGCTCGAACACACGCAGGAATGCCCCTCAAGCAACAAATGGAGGTAATAAACCTACATCAAAACCCAGTTAACAGAGCCCCTGTCAAAAGACGCAATACACCTGTCCAACTACCCAAACATGTGTAGGACAGACCCTCAATAAGGAAACGAAGGTCATAAGCAGGCATCCAAAACCTAGTTAATAAAACCCTATCAAAACACGTAAGCGTGCATCGAAACCTAGTTAACAACAACCCATGTTTTCCCCATCGAGTCGCCATTTTTTGTTGGCACAACAAATCCCATTTTATCAATTAAAATGGGAACCCCATTTACTTATCATTAAGTTAATATCTAAGGTTCTTATCTTTCTTGTGGGGTATCAATCAATTTTTTGTTTATTCTTTTTTCATTTCATGTTTTGGTTTTAATAAAATTTGCTTCAAAGCCTTGTTTTTTTGTTTGTTTGTGAATTGCGGAAAAAAATAGTCTTTTTCATTCAAACATGTTGTTTCCGCAATCTACAATGCGGATAACGAAAGTCATTTTTGGGGGTATTGAATTTTTATTTTTTTTCTGTAACCCACAATGGGGATTGCAGAAATCATTAACCATAAAATATAATAAAATTATAAGTCGCACTTATGTGATTTTGTAACCTACAATGCATATTGCTGATTGCGGAAGCAATAAATTATTTTTGGTAGAAACTTTCACCCCGCAATCCTGTAATCCGTAATGTGGATTACGGATTGCAGAAATCAAATATTAAAACTATCAAATAATTGCATCCACAATTTCCTTTCACTCTTTTTCGCTTCAATCTCAACCATTTATATTTTTTAATATCTATGATCCAGATTCATTTCACCATTAAATTTGGTTGTTTAAATATTTCAAATTTTCCTAACATTTTACCATTTCCAATTGCGAATTTTACCTACAGCGAAAGAATTTTATTCCAATTTCTAACTAGTTCAATGGATTTACTTATCCCTAGCATATTATTGGTAAGTTCTTTGAATCTTTTACCCTCCATTTGTCCAATTTAAGAAACTTAATTCGGGTATAAATTAATTTGTTCTCTTCATTTTAATCAGAATTTTCCTGTTTCCTAGTAGTCATGTCAAGAAATACTAGGTCAAAAACGACCTTAAACGAACAGATAAACAAAGACCCAAATAAAGTTATTTTTTCTTATACAAATGGAAGAATGTCTAAAACCTATCACCTTGACTAGTCAAGAATTTATTCTATTTTTTACAATGATAATTTCATAGGGATTCAACATGACCATAGGATGTTTGTGAACATTAGCAAGTCTCAACTTCACGCCATAGTATCTAGGTGCACTCTAATGCCCTATATTGATACTATAAAATGGATAATTTATCACACAAAACCCCAATACCACTCCTTCAATGACTAGGGTCAAACTCAATTGGCCACCTTTTACCCTAAACTTTTTGTTAGAGCTTATGCACTTACGCAACCCCAACAGTTGCTTAATAATCAATTTCTTGAATCCTCTGCGACCTAGTACAATTTTGAAGAAATGCTAAAGTCCTAAATGGAAAAACATGCTACCTTTTTACCTAAACTTGATAATTTGTATCATATCTCTTGGTTTAGGGAACCTTTCTCTCTGTTAGTAGCCATATTATGCAGGTTATATGGACTTCTCAATTGTACAGTTTTTAAATCAAGATG
Organism: Pseudotsuga menziesii; assembly: GCA_001517045.1. Lineage (NCBI taxonomy): Eukaryota > Viridiplantae > Streptophyta > Pinopsida > Pinales > Pinaceae > Pseudotsuga > Pseudotsuga menziesii. The sequence continues at coordinate 267,039 of LPNX010593408.1, read as the reverse complement.
GGCGCCCCTTTCTCATCACATTCTTACTACAAGGGAATCATTTAATTGGGCACAGATCATATCATTGGTATTGAAGGAAGCCATTGAAAAATATCAGAAGACTCCAGTGTCAAGGAATCCCACAGTCTACCTTTCTACATATGTGATGGATGTTTTCTGTGCAACGTTTCCTTTCCCTACCATGGGATGGAATTGGACGAGGGTTGGAACTTTTGTCCACATTTATTTCTCAACATTATGGGAGGATAATTTCATTCCTCTCATATATGATATTTCTTATCATTTCTTGGGTTCCGTCTATCAAAAGATATTCAAGGAAGATGCTCCCACATTTTTATCCAGAGCCAAACCATTGATTTATACCATAGGATATTGGTACGTTGGTGAGTATTTTGAATATATCAGAATTTGGGGCAGCAACACAGTTCACCCATTGCCCATAATTGGGCCTGACATAATGGTGTTGGAAGAGATATCCTTCCATACATTCATTGATGGAGTATTTCCAAAGCTAACTGGAGCTAAAAGGAGAGGACCGCTTAAGTTTCCCCTTAACCTTGGATCTCTGGTAATCCAGAAATCCACTCATACATGTGTACTTGGAAAAAATATTATTACTTTGATGGTTGGAGAGGCCCCTAGAAGTATGCATGATCCAAAATCCTTCTTGGAAAACCATTTTACTTAAGAACATATGAGGACTTTTTATGCTCATTATATGGACCTTAATGATTCCATTTATCAAGGGGTGTGTTATTTCTTTGAGGTTGTAAGCATAATCTCTTCTCCTGATGAGAATAATTTTATTTTCTAGAACTAGTAGGAGCTTAAGACTAAATGTATCCATTATAGAAATCTTGAATTCTCACTAGAAGAAAAGACATATAAGCAATTGGTGGAAAAGAAAGCTCAAAAATCACAAGCCAACACATCTTCCATGCTCACTGATAAAAAAGACAATCATGGGAAATTTTTTATTGAATATCCTCCACAACTTAAATCTTCATCCGCTCTCGATTCTCTTATGAAGTCAGCATAAATGAAGAGAAGTTTAGAGTTGATGAGCTCAGTGGTTGAAGCACAAGCAACAACTTCTACCCCTCCAACAAAGAGGAAAATAGTTGACGATCCACCCCCACAGGTTGATATGCTTGGAATAAAGGATATTTATCTTGAATAGGAATCATTTCCCACCAATTTCTCATGCTCGATAACTATTCCTGTCGCCTTACCAACAATTGTCTCAGTAACCCAGTAATCTATGGATCCACTTGAGGGTTTAGTGGATGATGATTCATTCCCTGATATTCATTCTCCAAAAATCATCACCCATATCATAGATGCATCTTTTGTGAGTTTTTTAATTCCAACCATTATTCCTTCTGCCATTTTTCTACTCTCACAATTCCATCCTCAGCAACAACTGAGAAACCTGCTGCTCCTATTGAAGTTGTATTTTCACAGACATCCCAAGCACAAGTATCTATAGTATCTTTAGACCCTATTTTCACTCTTATTTATGTCACATATTCAGAGCTAGTTACCCCAATCCATGTTTCCATTCCTACACCCTCATCCTCTCATGCTCACATGTTATTTGTTCATATTCCCCAATTGAACGTGTCTATTCCAACTTTTGTTATTTCCCAGCCTGTGCCTCTGGTCACATTTTTTGAAATGTCAACTCCCATGGTCAAGGAAATAGCAGATTTCAGTGAATATGCAGTAGTTTCATTGGGGGAATGTTTTTGGAGAAAAAAAAAGATGTGGTAAATAAGGGTTCCAATAGAGTTTGGGAAGGAACTTTGATGCAGGGAACTGTCCTAAATTAGATCATATCGCAGAGAGCATCACCTGATGTCAAGAAAGAAGATATGGATACAACAGCTACTATGGGAGCCTTTGTAGGGGGGGATTATGACTTTGTTACCTCACTAAAAAAGGAAATTGAGGCAAAATATGAAGAACTACAAAGACTCAAATGGGAGCAGTCTCAGACCAATGAGCACCATCAATTTGAAATGCAGATTTTCAAAGGTAATTATGAAAACCAGCTCAGGAACTTGCAAGAACAAAATGATATTCTCTTGAGCAACATATTGAAGAAGCATGAGGGATTACTTTGAAGCATGCATAAAATATCATAGCCCTTGAAAAACAGATGAAATATTTCCTGTCTATCTTTGTTGCTTCCTCCTTCTCTAAATTTACAAAGGAACAATTCGAAGAGGTAGATTCCTAGATTCAAGATGATCTTAAGAATATTATGGTTGATATTTTTTAAGGGTTGAATGAAATTTAGGATACCTACAACTATTTTGAACATCAATCTAATGTACTTTATGATCATAATCAAAGGAGGAAGGATTCCACCAAAGGTGCCTTTGATGACGTGGAAGACTAACAAAGGTACATCAAAAATAAACCTAAACTTATGTCAGTATTAAACAAAATAAAGTGAGAAGAGTCAAAATCTCTTTGGAGTCCTAGGAAAATGTATGTTAATCAGTTGAGTCCATCATTCAGGATGGACATAAATCATGTAAGAAGAGATGGTTTGCATCAGAAAACATGTTAGGTTTCCTAAAATTTCCCATCATATATCCAATTGAATATTCTCTACCACCCAAAATAATGATGGAGAAGGTTGAACGAGAGTACTCGAAGATTAAGGAGAAAATTGAGAAGCTCGATCACATCTACATAGAAAAGATCAAGGAATTGATTGAATCACCCATAACTTCACAAATAATGATTAATCTCTTTCTACAAGAATGGGAAAAAGTGAAGAAAAGGGAAATTGAGTCACTTATTTGCAAAGATAAATTACAATTAGAATATGATCAATATCAGGACATTATATATTTGTTGGATGTATTTTCCAATTGGCAATCTTCCCTTGGAAAATCCTAAAAATGATATTTTATGATCCCTACTTCTGTGGGATATTTGTTTCTTTGTAATTTTTGTAATTATTATTTAAATATACTGAGATATCATAGAAAGGGGGGGGGGATAGGAGAAGAAAAAAAACAAGGGAAGGACTAGAGACACTCTTCATTTTGTGGAATTGAAATGTTTTGCATTCTGAATAAAGTTCAGTTAGTTTTTTTCTACCATCTCTTGGTGATTTATGAAATTTCTTTGAGGAATTTTGGTTTACCTTTTATTTTTCAAACAACTTTATCATATGTTGCATCATTATTAAACACACTAACCTCTATTTTGATTTGTCATTACTCAGTTATTGTGTTAATTATGTCTTAAATTAATTTTTTTATTTAATTCATATATTTATTATTGCAACCATTAAACAGTTATTCATATTAAATGCTAGTTTTTCAATTGGCATTTCCCTAATAGAACAATTATGTGTTTAAATTATTTGGATGAAATAATTAAATTGTAATTGTTTTATTTTATTTAAATTTGATAAGGTTAGATATGATTTTTATGTTTATAGATTGGAATAACATTTTTCAAAGTATTTTTTATCTGATTTTTCTACCTCTTACTATCATCTTTCATAGATTTAGTTTAAGCACATAGATCAGTTTATTTTGTTACTACACACCCTTCAGATCTTCCACACAAGAAGACAAGATCCATTTCGATTTGTTTACATAGTGCCGGCTGGAGGCCTAATATCTGTAGGGTTTAGTCATACCAAATAATTTGGGGAAAGGATCATCCTTGCGTAGGATTATTTGACTCCTTTCAGATTGGGATTTTTCCTGCTGTTGACTGCCTTGTAATTTTTCTAGAAATTAACTTCCAAAATAAACAAGTACATAGTATATGATTCATATAGTATGCCAGTGATTACATCAAGAAAATCAACCATGCACCAGGTGCAGTGATTTTGGATGGTGAACATGACAAGGACAAAAGGGACGGGGAGCTACTACAAACGAGCAAAAAAAAGATCCATGATAAAGAGAAATTCAGTTATCTTTTGTGACTTATATTCACAATGAAGTTCATAATCTATATTTGATCTAATATGTACTATATTTCAATTTGATTTCACGAATACAACAACAATCAGAAATTGATGCCATCAATAAATTCATTATTTATAATGTGGACAAAACACAATCATGGGTCGTACTGTATAAAGAGAAGAGGGGGAAACCAGACATTGATATGAAGGAATTTATACGGTTTAATAGTAGAAGCATTCCTAATTTGTATTAAATTTAAAATAAAATATGCCAATGATATGCCCCAATAGTTGGGTTGTTGACCAAGTCAGAGAGAAATATGGGGCATCTGGTTTTTTACCCGCATGTTAAGGAGGATACGCTAAACATAGCGATTGGGTGCAACAACTTGGTAACAATATCTTTATGTTATACATTTATAACATTATAATACATATTTGAATTATAACCTCTATATTTTATATATTAATGGTTAGTTTATTAGACATATGTCGTCATCATTTGTTCACTTTTTTTACAGGTGCATCTATTTCCATCTATGTGCACATTTCGGAATCATTTTCACATCGAGGATGGACATATTACATAATAATTTGGAGTGGAATTCAAATTCGACCAATCTAGTTGTGCTAGCCACCATGATTAAAACCTAAAATGGAGGGAGTTGGGTTATGTTGGAAAAATACAAGATATCATTCAAGTGGACTTCTAATCTTTCCAGTGTGTTATGTTTAGGTGCAAGTGGTGGGACACAATCAAAAGGAATAATGTAAAGAATGGGATAGTATGTATCAACTCTATAAGGATGTGGCATGAAACTAAGGAGCATTATAGTTTCCCAAGAAACTACAACCATGTGTGTTTTTATTCATATGTATTGGATAGGGATTGGTGGTTTGTATTAAGACATGAACATATATCTAACCATTTTTTTTAGAACAATGGTGCTATCATGCCAACAAAGGAAGATAATGAGGGTAATGGAAAATGATAGTAATATGTACATTTTTATTTCATGATTTATAGTATTTATATATAATTTTATTGGTGTTATATTTAATTCTTGAATTATATTGTTAATTATTTAGCATTATGACGGTGAAACTAAGTTTGATTACGGGATATTTTTAAACAATTTGAGTTGGTAACAATCAATCTGATGTGAAATGTGTTTGTCTATCAAGATATTTGTGACTATATGGAATGATTGTATGTGATTGTCCATAGTTAGAGATGAGCTTTTTTTATTTCCATTTAATTCATTCTAGTGTGGCTTTTATCATTTAATTTATTATACTATAATTACAATTGGATCAAAATCAACTAATTAGATTGCAAATTATCATTGATGTTAATCATAATTATTATTTGTTGTATTTCAACTATTATCATCTAAATAACAAGGTGGATTTCATAAGTATATTATACTTATGTAGACACCTATACTTTGCATTAGTGTGGTATTTCAAGCATAAGAGTTCCTTTGAAAGGAATTTACGAGGTGGACGTGAACATATTAGAGGAAATAATATCTAGATTGTGAAAAGGGCAACCATGGACATTTAAATAATTTTCAATTCATGATTATATTCAACTTGTTTTTTCAACTTTTAAATGATACCTTTATTTGAAAAAAAAAACTTTTAGTTTGGTACATAGCCATATACATTGATTATCAAAGAATTTTTTTTCAAATTTACAAACTGATTATTTATTCTCAATAAATGTGTGAGAAATATTTAAGTTGAGGCCAATCTATTAAACTTTCCCTAACTATTCTTATAACCTCTCTCTCGATATATGGTAGATAATATAAGGTAATTAAATTCCAATAATGGCATCACTATAAGTAAGGTAATGTAGTTAAATAAAAAAATGGGATTAAACTTAAAAATATTGAAAATAATGGTGAAGTAATATTAATAATCTAAGTAATCAGTACAATCAAATATATATATAATATTTCTAGAAAATAAATATAATATCTCTTTCTCATAATTAATAATATGGGATCGATCTCTATACAAACTTATTTTGTTTTCTAAATATTTGTTAAAAGCACAAATATTATCTCCAAGCATACTTATATAACTTCATATAATTTAACTATCAAATATTTGATGATTAATTAATATATATATATTAATTAATATATATATATATTAATTAATCATCAAATATTTGATAGTTAAATTATATGAAGTTATATAAGTATGCTTGGAGATAATATTTGTGTTTTTAACAAATATTTAGAAAACAAAATAAGTTTGTATAGAGATCGATCCCATATTATTAATTATGAGAAAGAGATATTATATTTATTTTCTAGAAACATTTTTTTTTAAACTAATTGTTAGCTCAACATTGTATTTATAAAAAAATGTCCATTTATTAAAAAAAATAAAGAAAAAACAAATTAAAAAGGTATGAATAATATTATCGTTTATATGACACCTTACACAAAAAAAAATTTGAAAATTAATTGCTAGCTCAACAAAAAAATTTCATTCATATAAAAGCTATTAATTGAAAAGTTATTTCTAGCTCAACACAGATTGTTCATTCATATAAAAAACTATTAAACATACAAATTAGAAGAGTATGAATAATATCCAGTTAACATAATTTCCTACTTTACTTATACATACATTAAATTTGTAGATTTCAAATGACATACAAATGTGATTGTATTAAAATAAAAATAAGACATTTTCATTGTATTCTATATATTGTTTTGGGAGGGAACCTATTTTTTAAGTATATATTTTCCTTTAATTTAGGTGTTAGTTTTGTAATTTTTTTTACTAATGCCACTTTTTAAGTGTTAAAATATTTTTCATCTCACTATTTTAAACGCTTGATTAATCAATCATATGAAATTAATAAATATCCTAATTTATAATTTTGAATATATCAAGAAATAAGAATTCAATATATGCCATAATTTATAACTTAAGTATTAATATACATGTTAATCATTTGAATATCAATATATTAGTTCACAAAATTGTTTACATTTATTGTAACAATATGATAGTAAGTGCATTGTAAGGAATAAGATATTAATAAACACCTCTCACAATTTTCCTAAATAAATATGCATGATGTTTATACACAATATTATATTGTAGGAATTTATGTTTTTATAGTACACATCTAATACAGACATTTATAAGCAAACCATGAACATTCACATCTAATATCACCTAACATCATATAAGATAAACATCTAGTAATTACATCTAAAAACAATATTTTAACATCATCTAATATACCATCAACATCATTTTCACCACCTAACAAACATAAAAATAAACATCATCATACCATAATAAACATAAACATAAACATCATCATACCATAATAAACATAAACATAAACATCATCATACCATTATATACATAACCATAAATATAAACATAAATGTACCATCATCATCATTTTTATCACATAAACATAAACATGCCATCCTCATCATTTTCACCACTTGAAAAACATAAACATAAACAACATAGTACCATCATAAACATAAAAATAAACATTAATACCATCATACCATCATAAAAAATTGCATTAACATCATCTGACATATGCATATAACATATTTAAACATCATCTAACACACAAATATAATAATAGCATCTAGTAATACACAAGATGCATTATATAACATCAGGCCAAGGAACAGATGGCTCACGACATAAAGGAAGATCTAACCCTTATCAGGAGAGGGCAGCAAGAGAGCGTGGCAGGATTTCGTTTGCTATACCAGATTGCAACCGATTTCTTGGACCACCCCGGGGAACCTGCTAATGTTGCACAGTCGACTGCCTCTATGGACCTCCTCTTCAGTAAGGGTTGATGGCCGCTTTTTTATTTTTGTTGATCTTATTATCTGGTTTTAGTATGAAGGTCATTGGGATGCTTTGGGTTGTTGATGTAATTGTAAATTCAAAATGTATTCACTTGTATTTCTTATGTATTGTAACCCGATGTTTATTCTGGGATGTACTTGATTCATGTCATGCCCCGAGGTTCCTATCGGGAGTTTCTATAATGTAAACAAGTCATGTCAAGTCAAGGTGGGTAACCCTCCTATTGTCTAAGGGTTAAAGTACTTGCAATTCCTGGGCACTAGGGTTATTAGACTCACCTAGCGAAGTCGACCGTAGTTCGGTTTTGTCAAATCAATAACTAGTATAAATAGAGAGGTAGCCTCTATATTTATCACACACTCACACTTAGTTGCAGTGCATAGCTGAGGAAGAGAAAGACACGGGGGCAAGGAAGAAAGAGGTTACTGTTGTCAGGAGATCATCTTACTGTTTTGGGTTTCACTTTTTGTGATGATTCTATCTCAGAGGAAGTTGCGGGCTTTTCTCCATTTATGGTTTCCCCAAGGAAAAACATTGTATTCATTGTCTCTTGTGTTTGATTGTTGTGCTTGTTATTCTCTCATTTAAAGATCCTAATGATATGCTAGCTTAATGTTAAAAATCTAACATGGTATCAGAGCTAACTTGAGAAGAAGACACTACATAGCTACGGGAACTAGGGATTCCTATTTTGTGGATATCTCTCTCTCTCCACATATTTTCAGCAAAAGTAGGGTGGAATAACTCTCCTCCCTAGGGCACATATTTCTGTTGAAACAGAATCCAATTCTGAGGTTTTTCAATTTTGGACCCGACACTACTGCCGTAAATTAGGGCTTTTCACAGAAGTGGAATTTTTTAGTGAGCCTAGTCCTGGATTGATCTCCTCCACAAAATTGAAGTTAGGGATCAAATTCAAAGAATTTGGTTGGACAGAACTCTGAAAAAGAAAAACCCTAATCTGCTCCTGAACCAGCACTATAGGATTTCAGCTCCAAATATGGATCCTACATCTTGACCTAGTAAGATCTAAATATTTTGTATTTCCATTTGAGGTTCTCAGTTAAGATGTCTCATCATGCCAAGATTGATGAAAATCTTGAGGGAGCTGATAACTTCCGAGCCTAGAAGTATAGGAACTCCTTGGTCCTGGAAGAGAATGAGTTAGACTCCTATATTAGCGAGGAGGTTCCAATTCCATAGGGAGATGAGGCCAAGGCCTTACATAAGAATAAGTTGGTTATGGAAAAGAGGATCATTGTTGATTCTATCAAGGATCACCTCATACCATAGGTGTCCTCCCTCAAGACACATAAAGCTATGTTTGATACCCTAACCAAACTGTTTGAAGGGAAGAACATCAATCAGAAGATGAATCTAAGGAACCAGTTGAATAATGTAAAGATCTAGAATGAGGATACCATCTAATAATACTTCACAATGGTCTCCCAGGTCAAAGAACAACTTGAAGTAGTAGATGAAGAAGTGGAGAATGCAGAAATTGTGATGACAACTTTGAATGGCCTCCCTAGGTCATTGGATTCTTTCATCCAAGGAATCTATGCTAGGAAGAAGTTAGTCAATTTTAGTAGATTGTGGGAAGAATGTCCACAAGAAGAAGCTTGAATAGCAGTTTGAGAAGAAAAGATGGGAAGTGAAGATCAAGATCTCACAGTACACTCCAAGAAAGGAAGAAGGGAAAAGAATCATCACCAAGGTAAGAATTCTCATCAGAAACGTTCATCTATACTCAGATGTTATACATGCGATGAAATAGGACACTATGCTAGAAACTGTCCCATGAATAAGAATGGACCCAAGAAGAAGAGGAACTCCAAAACAAGACATCATGCTCACACTATTGAGGATGATGATCCTCTCAGAAAGAGAGTAAAACAAGAAAGTGAAGATGAATATGTTCTGATCTCCACTCTCACGGGAACTGTCACTCATGGAAGCAAAGATTGGCTTATTGATAGTGGGGCTTCCAAACACATGATAGGTTTCAAGGAATCCTTTGAGAAAGTATCCGAACATAATTAACCCCATAAGGTGAAATTTGGGGATGACTACCAATATCCCATAAAAGGTAGTGGTGAATCATCCTACAAGCTATACTCTGGAAATTCTATGAAAATGAAGGATGTCTTGTTTGTACCAGGAATAAAGAATAATATTCTATCCATATCAGCACTAGATGAAAAAGGCATGAGGGTTTCATTTGTAGATGGCCAACTACTCAAGTGGCCAAGAGGAAAGACTATTGACGATGCAATACTAATTGGAGAACAATAAGGAGGATTATACAAATTGAAGGGCCATCTAGAACAAAATTTGGTCCATGACACAGTAGATCGAAATGAACTTTGGCATAGAAGGCTTGCACATGTCCACTACAGAGCACTACCACTTGCAAGCAAAGTTGTTGAAGGTATTCCAAAAATTCAAGCAAAACATGAAGGAGTCTGCAAAGGATGTGCGAAAGGAAAGAACACAAAGAAGACATTTCCAAGTAGAGAAAGCAAAGCAAAAGGAATCTTGGAAATCATCCACTCCAATGTATGTGGACCAATGTCATCAAGTTCTCTAAGTGGTTATGTATACTATGTTTCTTTTATTGATGAATTTTCTAGGAAGACATAGATTTACTTCATGAAGAACAAAGATGAAGTTTTCAGCAAGTTCAAAGAATTCAAAGTCTTGACCGAGAAACACACAGAAAAGAAGATCAAGACCTTCCGATCAAATAATGGCGGAGAATTCATATCAAATGAATTAAAATACTTATGCAAAGAATCAAGGATTAATAGGGAGTTATCCACTCCATATAATCCACAACAGAATGGGGTTGCAGAAAGGAAGAATAGAACTATCATGGAAGCTGCAAGAGAAATGCTTCATGATCAAGATCTTCCAATGCATCTATGGGAGGAGGCTGCCAGAATAGTGGTGTATGTATAGAACCATACTCCACACAGAGTACTCAAGAACAAGACTCCTAAAGAAGTATTCTCTGGTAAGAGGCCAGAACTCATCCATCTTAGAATATTCAGTTGTCCAGTGTACATACACATTCCAAAAGAAAAGAGGACAAAGTTAGATCCTTCAGGAAAGAAGGGTATATTTGTGGGATACTCTGAAATATCGAAGGATTACAGAATATAATTCCCAAGATTCAAGAAGATTGACATTAGTAGGGATGTAACATTTGATGAAGACACAACTTACAACAAAACCAGAAAGAGACTTGCTAAAGAACCAGACAAAGAAGAAGCACCCAAAATTCATGATACAAACATGAATGAAAAGATTCAAGAAGAATATCAAGAATTTGAAGAACCACAAGAACCTGTATATCCACCTCAAGAGAAGAATCCTCACAAGAGGAGACCTGCTTAGGTACGAGAAGCTATCCAAGATGCAGAAAGATATGGGGCTCCATAAGAGAATCATAGAGAAAGAAAGAGAAGCAGATATTGCTTCGGATATGTAGCTTTACTATGTGACTTTATCAATAAAGAACCTTCCAATTATGAAGAAGTGGCATAATGGAAAGAATGGAAGGATGCTATTATCAAAGAGTATCAATCAATCATGAAGAACGGTGTTTGGGATGTTGTCCCAAAACCATAAGGGAAGTTGGTTGTAACTTCCAAATGGATCTACAAGATCAAGCATGCTGCAAATGGTAGCATAGAGAAATATAAGGCAAGATTCATGACTCATGGCTTCTCACAGAAAGAAGGAATAGATTATGAAGAAACATTTGCACCTGTAGCTAGATACACTTCCATTAGATCAGTACTTGCTTTGGCTGCAGTGATGAAATGGAAGATACAACAAATGGATGTCAAGATTGATTTCTTTAATGGTGTAGTGGAAGAGGAAGTGTATGTAGAGAATCCACTCAGTTTTGAGACACATGACATGGAGTCTCATGTGTGTAGATTGAAGAAATCCCTGTATGGTTTGAAACAGGCACCCAGGACATGGTACGGTAGAATTGACAGCTTATCCAGTTTGAGTTTTACCAAGAGTAAAGAAAATTCCAACCTTTACTACCAGGTTGAAGATGGAAACCTAGTGATGCTCCTAATGTATGTAGATGATCTATTTGTAACAAGTATGGATGGGTTGATTACTGATATGAAGAGAAATCTTGCTACTGAGTTCAAAATGAAGGACTTGGGTATGATGCATTATTTTCTAGGTATGGAGGTGTGGCAGAATGTGGATGGAATATCCCTTGGACAAGGGAAGTATGCAGTAGAGATTTTGAAGAGGTTCAGGATGATGGACTTCAAGGCCATGACCACACTTATGGAATCGAACATGAATTTGTTGAGTGATTCTTCATTAGAAGTAGTTGATTCTACTATGTATTGTCAGATGACTGGGTCATTGATGTACCTAAAGAACACAAGACCAGATATTTGCTTTGCTGTGAACACCTTGAGCCAATTCTTGACAAATCTGAGACATGTTCACTTGATTGCTGCAAAGCATATTCTAAGGTACTTGAAGGGTACAATTGACTATGGGCTCAAGTATGAGGTGAATCAAAAGATTAACCTAGAGGGTTATATTGATTCATATTGGGTAGGTAGTGCCATCGATAGGAAGAGCACTTCAGGGTGTTGCTTCAGTATGGGATCAGGTGTGATCTCTTGTTTTAGCAGGAAGCAATCCTATGTGGCATTGAGTATAGCTGAAGCAGAGTATGTCACAGCTTGTTTAGCTTGTTTTGAGGTAGTATGGTTGAGGAAGCTACTGTCTGATTTATTTGATCTCGAGATGGATGCTACTTGTATACATTGTGACAACTAGAGTTGCATGAAGTTGTCAGAGAATCTAGTGTTCCATGACAAGTCGAAACATATCGAGATCAAGCATCACTATATCAGGGATATGGTGTAGAGGGGAGTAGTGAAGCTCTAGTATGTTGCAATGGAGGAACAGATAGTTGATGTGTTGACAAAGCCATTGGCTAAGGTGAAGTTTGAGTACTTTAGGGAGAAGCTTGGTGTTATCCATATCAAGGTTTCTTCCAAGTGGAAATGATGAGACCCAGAGCCATTCTGACATGGTGAGAGGATTAGTTCCTTCCATGGTCAGATGTAAGGGCTGAGCCATTCTATCATGGTGAGGATTGGTTCCTTCCATGTCAGATATGAGTGCCAAGCCATTCTGATGTGACTGTAGGATTGGTTCCTACATGATCAAAAGTAAGCGTTGAATGCCATTTTTGGAATGGAGGAACTTGGTCAGTTACCACTTAAATCAGTCTGGGACTTGGGGCCATTCTGATATGACTATAGGATTGGTTCCTACTTGATCATATGTGAGTGCACGCCCTTTCTAACATGCATGTTGGATTGGTTCCTCGCATGTGTCGGATGTAAGTGCAGATCCCTTTCGAACATGCATTTTGGATCGGTTTCTCGCATGTGTCGGATGTAAGTGCAGATCAATTTCAAACATGCATGTTGGATTGGTTCCTCACATGTGTCGATTGTAAGTGGAGATCCTATTTGAACATGTATGTTGGATTGGTTCCCCGCATGTGTCAAATATAAGTGCTGAGCCTTTTTTAACATGTATGCTGGATTGGTTCCTCGCATGTGTCAAATGTGAGTGCTAGGCCTTTCTAACAGGGTTGTGGGATCGGTTCCCACATGGTCAGATGTGGGTGTTGGGCATTCCTTTCTGATATGATTATAGGATTGGTTCCTACATGATAAGATATAAGTGCTGGGTGGGCCATTCTGACTTAGGGTCAGATATAAGCACTGAAGAAGACCTACATGGAGGCTAGGCCTACAACCAACATGAAAACAGGTTGGATCTGTAGAACTGCCTATGACAAGAAGAATCATGAGATAGCACCCATGATGATCTAGCAGAGATGATCCAGATCGAGGGATGATCCAGATCCAGATATGATGCTCCAGAGATGATCTAGATCAAGGGATGATCAAGATCCAATGATGATGATCCAGATCCAAGTGAAGATGACTTGAAGATGAAGGTGACTTGAAGATAAAGATGACTTGAAGGTGAAGATGATGATGATCCAGATGATACAGAGAAGAAGGATTGTGCTAATAAATTGTGTCAAGAGAATACATTCCTAGTTAAGAGGGAGTGTTGATGTAATTGTAACTTTGGAATGTATTCACTTGTATTTCTTATGTATTGTAACCCGATGTTTATTTTGGGATGTACTTGAGTCAAGTCATGCCCCTAGGTTCCTATCAGGAGTTTCTATAATGTAAACAAGTCATGTCAAGTCAAGGTGGGTAACCCTCCTGTTGTCTAAGGGTTAAATTCCCCACATTTTCGGGGCACTAGGGTTATTAGACTCACCTAGTGAATTTGGACCTAGTTGGTTTTAGTCAAGTTAGGAATTAGTATAAATAGAGAGCTAGCCTCTCTATTTATCACACACTCACTCACACTCAGTTGTAGCGCATATCTGAGGAAAAGAAAGACATTGGGGCAAGGAAGAAAGAGGTTACTTCTATCGTGAGATCATCTTATTGTTTTGGGTTTCACTTTTGGTGTTGATTCTATCTCAGAGGAAGTTGCAGGGTTTTCTCCATTTATGGTTTCCCCGAGGAAAAACACTGTGTTCATGGTCTCTTGTGTTTGATTAATTTGCTTGTTGTTCTCTCAGTTAAATATCCTAATGATATGCTAGCTTAATGTTAAAAATATAACATGGGTTATGATGTTATTCAGCTATTCCGGGTTGGTTATATATAATTTCTTTTGTCTAGATGTAATCAGGAATGGGAAGACAATGGTAAGGAGAATGTTATGTGTAAAAAGGGAAGCAATGGGATTAGGGAAAGGGGACCAGGGAATGCCTGTGCTTTGATTTTGGATGGCATAGGGCTTGAATACTGGGCCATTTGTACTAGGAAAGGTTGGGGGTTGGGAATCCAGGGAGAATATAGACTCAACACCGCTGAAAATAGCCTGGCCTGGGTTGGACCTTTCAGCCAACCAGGTCTGATTGTAATATCATTTTTGTATTATACATAATAGAATGAGACCCTGATTAATGGTAAATAAATATAAGATGCATTATATAACATGCATAACCATCACACACATATAACCAAACTCACATAATTTGACCTAACATACACATCACATCAACATAAATAACAAAATCCAGTTCAATAATTGCTATAACATATCTGGTCCACCTCCAAAACTAGAGGCATCGGTATCTCTCCTATTGGAGTTAGAGGAATTGGAACATCTAGCTGTAGATCCATAGGAATATGCACCTTCACTAGTAGAGACTTAGATGTACACACCTCTACCAACATAGCTAGATACATTGACACCTCCATCAATAGATCCAATGGAATCAATACCTCTTCCAAAAAAAAAAATAGCTCAGAGACAAGCATAGATCTCCATCAATATGAATCATATCCCCTATGAGAATCATCTCTACAATAGAGGTGACTGTAGTAGGAAATGGTGGATGGTCGATTCTATCAATAGGATAGGGTGGTTAGTAAAGTAGGAGTAGAGGAGGATATGAAGGAGATGATGGAGGAGGAGATGGAGGAGTTGTTAAAGCTAATGGAGGAAGAGGCAGTGCAGGAGGAGGATGGTCATCCCTCCTAGTATCTAAATGAATGGATGCACAACATCAAATTCCTCGTATCATGAGGAATCATCCTCCATAACTCTACCAAGTGAGGTTGTCGCACAATGTCATGCACCCATACATGATCAACCTCCTGTTGCACCAACAATGTTGATAACCTATTTTCCACCTCCTATCGATACCTATTACCAGTCTTGTGTCAGAGGCCAATTCTTTCCAACTTTGGCACCTTGGGATCCTACATCTCCTCATCATCCTAAGCGGGAAGAGGAAGCCCCTCCCCATTGAATTTTCCAATGTCTGCAGAATATATAGTACACAATAATAATTAGCCAATTTCATTAAACAATTTAATATGAGACAATTTAAAATATATTTCATTTGTATTAAATATAAAGAGAATAAAATGAAACTAGATTAATTTAAACATAATGATAATATTAGCTCTCTTATATGGTGGCTCATACTTGGTGAAGAAAATGTCATGGCACGCTCTCTAGTCGAAACCTACATATGGATATGACACATTGTTTAATGGATGGTCATAATCACTCACTATCATATCAAGCACATTCGATGCGATCCTTGTTGGGAACTCAAGCTACCTCATCTTAAGAGTCATATGTCCCCACATGTTCAAATTCACCTTCATAATCAACCTAGGAGGGAGGCACTCAAAATATGGCTTGGTCGTTGGAAACCTGTAAAAATAAACAAACAAATATCTGAACAAAAAGGGAATTTTTCCCTCTCATACATATGTGCATGGAATATACCCAATTCAAAACAAAACTACCACAAAAAATGGTAGAACGCCTAATGCATATAGGTATCTACAATAAAGAATCAACATAATACAATAGATGGAAACTAATGCATTTCCCATCACTGGTTGAGTGTGCCACCATCATAAGAAAAATAGAGAGGCATCTAAATTCCTCTCGACCAAAATCAGAAATATTAAGGTACGCACCATGCACTTGAAAATCATCAAGCTCAATGACGTGGTCATTGATATATATTTGAGAGTAAGATAGTTGACTCTCTGCTACATCACTAGATGGGACATCAGAGAAATGGGGAAAATATTCCACTCTCCTAGATATCCTAGTGATGAAATAAATTTCCTCCTAAGTGGGTTGGAGCCACTAATCAGGACCAACATGAAATTATTTCTTGTGATGATCCAACGTTGGATCAAATGTGCAAACAATGAAGAGTTCCCTTTGAGGGATGTATCCTCTTTATATAAATTCAAGAGGCTGACAACCCTCAATATGTATTAGGTAGTACAAGTAGTAGGGAAAGGGTAAAAATCCATCTCCCTCTCCCTATCCTTCCACTCTTGCACTAAGTTGTATTGATAAACATGTGCATGCTATTTCTCCATAGCCTCTCATCATTAACATCTCTATTTAACATATAACAAGAATTAGTATCATAAATAGGCATATAGAAACATTAAATCATGATATTTTTTTTTGTAAATAAAAAGGATTTTATTAATGTCAAGTGCAAAGGTGCAGAGACTCCACTAGCCTGGGAACCAATAGAATGACCCACTTAAAAACAATTACTGACCATTACATACAAATCTTTTCCAAAATGAGGGAGATCCCCGCCATGGCAGGGTTCAATACCGACACCTAGACTCCTATCTTTGAGAACATCCTGACAAACATCATCAAAAACTACCGACATATACAAGGATGCAAAATTATATCTCTTGGACCTGACCCTCAACATTATTAGGGAAAAATACCAACATTGGAGATGCTCAGGTTCTGCATTAGACTGACACCATGCTACTGAGTCCTGCCTTCATACCGCTCAAAACTTCGTCCCCTAGACTGCTTGCTAGGACTAGCTTCCCAGATCTTCTCCATACCCGGATGGAAGAGAGCGATGCCTAAACAAGTGGTAATTTGGTCCACCTTGCGATGCATCAGCTACTGATCGACACCCTAGTCATGGAGCTACTTGAGAATCTTCCCGCTCTCCGCATGGTGCTCCTTCATAATCTTCCACGGAGGTTTTCCACGTTTCATACCTTTTGGTGTGAAATCGGAAGCAAAATGAACTTGCCGTCGCTGTATCGACGCTTACTCGTCGCTGTATCGACGTTGGTAATCTCCGCCGTCGCTATATCAACGCCTTCCTCCTTCAACGTCGCTGTATCCATGGAGCTACGTCGCTATAGAGACGGCAATGTCAAGCTATGTCTTTTTAGTTGACCCAGGGCGCTTAAGTCAATGTTTTAGATATTTAAAGGTTTATTAACATATGAAACCAGGCTCGCGGGCAGGCTTCAGTGCCGTCAAAGGCCTGTTTACTTATCATAGAAGGCCATGACCGAATTTTCCCTAAAAAAAAAATTCGGTTTCATGGAGTGCCTGTCGAAAATGAAATGAAGCAGAACTGTGTACATTGACAATGGAAGGGCAACCCCAAAATTTT
Organism: Pseudotsuga menziesii; assembly: GCA_001517045.1. NCBI lineage: Eukaryota > Viridiplantae > Streptophyta > Pinopsida > Pinales > Pinaceae > Pseudotsuga > Pseudotsuga menziesii. The sequence goes on along the minus strand of LPNX010593408.1, from coordinate 249,133 downwards.
TCCCTTCCTGGGTTTTCAATGGGCTGTGGAAGTTTGGAAGATTTGGATGGGTGACAGGTCACGGTAGACCTCAGTTGTAATTGACGAATTGGCAGTGACAGGGTGGAAGCCCTTTGGGCTCAGTGAGTAGGTGGTCACAGTAAAGTCTGGACGTGAGGTGACTCAGTTACGGACCAGGGTGTCACTGTCAATCGGCCTGCCCAGTCTGATCGCTACCAACAAGTGCTCGGTACATTTATGTGAACTTTGAATGGAACTGGGCCGCTGGTCCTCTGGGAGTTGTGGTTTTGGTTTCACGGTGTGGCTGTTGTACCCACGGGCCACATTTTCAATCTCAGGGTCATTCATTCCTCTCACCCACAACGCATTACCCACTTCACACTCTGCTCATTCCCACGTCTCAACGATGATGAAGACCATGCTCTCCATTATGACCATTCCTAAACTGGAGTTAAAAGTAAAGTACTGATTTCAATATGTTCAAAGGTGGATACAGAGATAATAGATTTGAATTCAGATTTGAATGGGCAGGTCACAAATTGGAAATTTCGATCTCTACTGGCAAATTACAATGCCAATTTAATGTTGCATTCATCGTTCACTGGCTGCAGTTCCTTGGTGTTAATGTGGAATGGTGGATTTTGTATAGTTGGGTGGTTCAATTTTTTTTGCATGGCAACCTTGGTAATTTCGGCATGGCAACTCGAGGTAAACTCTATTGTTGTAGTTTTTTTTAAGAGTTTTTTTTTTATCTTGGATATAATTGTAGGGTTTGGTTTGATTTGGGAATTTGCAGGTATGGTTGTTACTGGGGCGAGGGTTCATTCTTCTTCAGGGATGTGTTTTAAGCTA
>LPNX010593408.1:188828-228748 GCA_001517045.1 Pseudotsuga menziesii | reverse complement strand
ATGTTTTCAGTGCATAGAGCACAAAAGACAGAGGGAGTATGATGCTCCGCTTCAGAGGGAGTGACTACAGAATATCTTGAGGTTCGACATGGTACAACACGATGAGCATATTACTGATGACTCTAGGCTTTACTGAGAGTAAAGTGGATTCCAACCTTTGCTCCAAAGTTGAAGGTGGAAGACCAGTGATGCTCCTGTTATGTGTCGATGCACTATTGTTCTAGGTATGGAGGTGTGGCAGAGTGCAGATGGAATCTTCCTTGGAAAAAGGAAGTATGTAGTAGAGATCCTGAAGAGGTTCAGGATGATGGACTGCATGACCACACCTATGGCATCAAACATGAAGCTATTAAGTGATGCTTCATCAGAGACGGTTGATGCTACGATGTATCGTCAGATGATTGGGTCCTTGATGTACCCGAGACTAGATACTTTCCTTGTTGTGAACAAATTGAGACATGTTCACCTAATGGTTGAAAAGCATGCAGGGGTACAATTGATTATGGACTCAAGTACGATGCGAATCAAAAGATTAACCTAGAGGGTTACGTTGATTCATATTGGGCAGGCAATGCCATCGACAGGAAGAGTACTTCAGGATGTTGCTTCAGTATTGGATCAGGCCTGATCTCTTGGTTTAGCAGGAAGCAATCCTGTGTGGCACTGAGTACATCTGAAGCAGAGTATGTCACAGCTTGTTCAGCTAGTTGTGAGGCAGTATGGCTGCGGAAGCTACTGTCTGATATATTTGATCTCCAGTTGGATGCTACTTGTATACATTGTGACAACCAGAGTTGCGTGAAGTTGTCAGAGAATCCTATGTTCCATGACAGGTTGAAGCATATCGAGATAAAATATCACTATATCAGGGATATGGTGTAGAGAGGAGCAGTGAAGCTCCTGTATGTTGCGACGGAGGAACAGATAGCTGATGTATTGACGAAGCCATTGGCTAGGCTGAAGTTTGAGTACTTCAGAGAGAGACTTGGTGTTCTCCAGATCAAGGTTCCTTCCAAGAGAAAGTGATGAGACCCATAGCCATTCTAACATGGTGAGAGGATTGGTTCCTTCCATGGTCAGATGTAAGGGCTGAGCCATTCTGTCATGGTGAGAGGATTCAGTTCCTTCCATGTCAGATATGAGTGCTATAGATTCAAATCCATTCTGACGAGTAGGTCAGATGTAAGGGATGAGCCATTCTGTCATGGTGAGAGGATTTGGTTCCTTCCATGTCAGATATGAGTGCTGACTACCATTCTAGGAATGGAGGCACCTGGTCAGTTACCAGGAACACTCAATCTGGGACTGAGAAAGCCATTCTGATGAGCAGGTCAGATGTAAGGGCTGAGCCATTCTGTTCATGGCTAAAGGATTAAGTTCCTCCCATGGCGGATGTGAGAGCTGGCCATTCTATCAAGTAGGACAGATGTAAGGGCTACCACCATTCTGATGAGTAGGTCAGATGTAAGGGCAGTGCCATTCTGTTCATGGCTAAAGGATTTAGTTCCTTCCATGTCAGATGTGAGTGCCAGCCATTCTGTCGAGTAGGACAGATGTAAGGGCTACTGCCACTCTCCGGGAGAGTGGAGGCGCCTAGTCCGTTACCAGGTAGCTCAGTCAAGGACTGGGGGCCATTCTAACAAGGGTGTAGGATTCAGTTCCTACCAGGTCAGATGTGAGTGCACAAATATTTCACCATTGTGGTAGGAGGGGCTCCAGCCTGGGTGAGAGTCTTCCATCACTGTGATAGGATGTGTTCTTGTCTGGATGGATGTGCCTTTCTGATGAGTAGGTCAGATGTAAGTGCTGAAATCTCTCATCACTGTGATAGGATGTGTTCTTGTCTGGATGGGATTCTTCCATCACTATGATAGGATGTGTTCCTGTCTGGATGGATGTGCCTTTCTGACAAGTAGGTCAGATGTAAGTGCTGAGCCATTTCACAGATGGTAGTTGGTGTGCCTACCATGCTGGTGAATGTGATTGTAGTTTACTACATGATCAGATGTGAGTGCTGGGCATGCCTTTCTGACGAGCAGGTCAGATGTAAGTGCTGGGCGAAGACCTACCTGGTGGCTAGGCCTACAACCAGCATGAAAAAGGGCTGGCTCTGTAGAACTTCCTATTACGAGATAGTACACACATGATGATGACCAGTGGAGATCCAGATCGAGTGATGATCCAGATCCAGCAGTAGTGATCCAGATCGAGTGATGATCCAGATCCAGTCCAGTGATGATGATCCAGATCGAGTGATGATCCAGATCCAGTGATGACGTACTATGATGATCCAGATCGAGAGATGATCCAGATCCAGATGACTTGAAGATGAAGATGACTTGAAGATGAAGATGACTTGAAGACGATATGATCCAGTTGATACAGAGAAGAAGACCAATGCTGAAAATTTTGTCGAAAGAATACCTTCCTAGTTAAGAGGGAGTGTTGATGTATATGTAACTTCGGAATGTATTCTTCTATTTATTTCATGTATTGTAACCCGATGTTTATTTCGGGATGTTTCTATTATGTATTTGAGTCATGTAGTCATGCCCTAATGTTCCGATCGGGAGGATTAATAATGTAATCAAGTCATATCAAGTCATTAGGTAAGTCCCCACATTTTTGGGGCACTTGGGTTATTATACACTAATTAAGGTGTAGGCTCGAGTAAGTAATTGTAAGTTAAGCCTACATGGTTGAGTGAACTTCAAGTCAACGGAAGAATATAAATAGAGAGTGAGAGTCTCTCTATTTATCACTTGTGAATTACATCACTTACTCTCTCAAGTGTGGCGCACCTTTGGAGAAGGAAATACTTTCGCTTGATAGAAGACAGAAGGCAGCTGTTGTGTTGGGACGTCATCTTACTGTTTTGGGATCACATCTTGTGGTGATACTATCTTAGAGGAAGTTGAGGGGTTTTCTCCATTTATGGTTTCCCCTCCTAAAATCTTTGTGTCTCTTGTCTCTTGTGATGTGCTTATGTGATTTCTATGCTTGTAATTCTCTCAGTGAAAAGATCTTAACATAATGCTAGCTTAAATGTTGAAAAACTAAAACCAGCCTGTGCCTCTGGTCACATTTTTTGAAATTTCAACTCCCACGGTCGAGGAAATAACATATTTCAGTGAATATGCAGTAGTCTCATTGGGGGAATAATTTTGGAGAAAAAAAAATATGTGGTAAATAAGGGTTCCAATAGAGCCAGGGAAGGAACTCTAATGCAGGGTACTGTCCTAAATCAGATCATATGGAAAAGAGCATCAATTGATGTCAAGCAAGAAGCTCTGGATACAACAACTAATATGGGATCCTTTGCAGGGGGAAATTATGACTCTGTTACCTCACTAAACAAGTAAATTGAGGTAAAACATGAAGAACTACAAAGACTCAAATAGGAGTAGTCTCAGACCAATGAGCACCATCAATCTGAAATGCAGAGTTTCAAAGGTAATTATGAAAACCAACCCAGGCACTTGCAAGAACAAAATGATATTCTCTTTAACAACAAATTGAAGAAGCATGAGGGATGACTTTTAACCATGCATAAAATATCACAGCCCTTGAACAACAGGTGAAAGACTCTCAGTCTATCTCTGTTGCTTCCTCCTTCTCTAAATTTATAAAGGAACAATTCAAAGAGCTAGATTCCTAGATTCAGGATGATCTTAAGAATTTGATGGTTGATATTTTTTAAGGGTTGAATGAAATTCAGGATACCTACAACTATTTTGAACATCAATCCAATATACTTTATGATCATAATCAAAGGAGGAATGATTCCACCAAAGGGGCCTTTGATGATGTGGAATACTGACAAAGGTACATAAAAAATAAACCTAAAGATATGTCAGTCTTAAAAAAAATAAAGTGAGAAGAGTCAAAATCTCTTTGGAGTCCTAGGAAAATGTATGTGAATTAGTTGAGTCCATCATTCAGGATGGACATAAAGCATGTAAGAAGAGATGGTTTGCATCATAAAACCTATCAGGTTTCCTAAACTTTCCCATCATAGATCCAATTGAAGATTCTCTACACCCAAAATAATGATGGAGAAGGTTGAACGAGAGTACTTGAAGATTAAGGAGAAAATTGAGAAGCTTTATCACATCTACGTAGCAAAGATCAAGGAATTGATTGAGTCACCCATAAATTCACAAATAATGATTAATCTCTTTCTACGAGAATTGGAAAAAGTGAAGAAGAGGGAAATTGAGTCACTTATTTGCAAAGCTCAATTACAATTAGAATATGATCAATATCAGGACATTATAGATTTGTTGGATGTATTTTCTAATTGAAAATCTTCCCTAAGAAAATCCTAAAAATGATATTTTATGATCTCTACTTCTATGTGATATGTATTTCTTTGTAATGTTTGTAATTATTATTTAAATAGACTGAGATATCATAGAAAGGGGGGGGGGATAGGAGAATAAAAACATGAGGGAAGGATAAGAGACACTCTTCATTTTGTGGAATTGAAATTTTTTGCATTCTGAATAAAGTTCAGTTAGTTTCTTTCTACCATCTCTTGGTGATTTATCAAATTTCTTTGAGGAATCTTAGTTTACCTTTTATTTTTCAAACAACTTTATTATATGTTGCATCATTATTAAACACACTAACCTCTATTTTGATTTGTCATTACTCAGTTATTGTGTTAATTATGTCTTAAATTAATTTTTTAATTTAATTAATATTTTTATTATTGCAACCATTAAACAGTTATTCGTATTAAATGCTAGTTTTTCAATTGGAATTTCCCTGATAGAACAATTATGTGTTTAGATTATTTGGATGAAATAATTCAATTGTAATTGTTTTATTTTGTTTTATTTAAATTTGATAAGGTTAGATATGATTTATAAGTTTATAGATTGGGATGACATTTTTCAAAGTATTTTTTATTTGATTTTTCTACCTCTTACTATCATCTTTCATAGATTTAGTTTAAGCACATAGATCAGTTTACTTTGTTACTACACACCCTTCATATCTTCCACACAAGAAGACAAGATCCATTTGAATTTGTTTACACAGTTCCATTGGAGGACTAATATCTGCAGGGGTTAGTCATACCAAACAATTTGGGGATCAAATCGTCCTTGCATAGGATTATTTGACTCCTTTCATATTAGGCTTTCTCCTCATGTTGACTGCCTTGTAATTTTTATAGCAATTGCCTTCCAGAATCAACAGGTACATAGTATAGGATTCATTATATTATATTCCAGTGATTACATCAAGAAAATCGACCATGCACCAAGTGTAGTGATTTGGGATGGTGAACATGATGAGGAGAAAAGGGATGGGGAGCTACTCCAAACGAGCAAAAAAATACCCATGATAAAGAGAAAGTTGGTTATCTTTTGTGACTTATATTCACAATTCAGTTCATAATATATATTTGATATAATATGTACTATATTTCACGATTACAAAAACAATCAGAAATTTATGCCATCAATAAATTCATTATTTATAATGTGGATGAAACACAATCCTAGGTTGTACTGTATGAAGAGAAGAGGGGGAAACCAGACATTGATATGAAGGAATTTATACGGTTTAATAGTAGAAGCATTCCTAATTTCTATTAAATTTAAAATAAAATATTCCAACGATATGTCCCAATAGTTGTGTTGTTGACCAAGTCAGAGAGAAATATGGGGCATCTGGTTTTTTAACCGCATGTTGAGGAGGATGCGCTAAACAAAGGGATTGGGTGCAACAACTTGGTAACAATATATTTATGTTATACATTTGTAACTTTATAATACATCTTTGAATTATAACCTCTATATTTTAGATATTAATGGTCAGTTTATTAGACATATGTCATCATCATTTGGTCACTCTTTTTTACAGGTGCATCTGTTTCCATATATGTGCACATTTGGGAATCATTTTCGCATCGAGGGTGGACATATTACATAATAATGTGGAGTGGAATTCAAATTCGACCAATATAGTTGTGCTATCCACCATGATTAAAACCTAAAATGGAGGGAGTTGGGTTATGTTGGAAAAATACAAGATATCATTCAAGTGGACTTCTCATATTTCCAGTGAGTTATGTTTACGTGCAAGTGGTGGGACACAATCAAAAGGAATAATGTAAAGGATGGGATAGTATGTATCAACTCTATAAGGATGTGGTATGAAACTAAAGAGCATTATAGTTTCCCAAGAAACTACAACCAAGTGTGTTTTTACCCAGATGTATTGGCCCTAGGGATTGGTGGTTTGTATTAAGACTTGAACATATATCTAACTGTTTTTTTGAGAACAATGGTGCTATCATGCCAAAAAAGGAAGATAATGAGGGAAATGGAAAATGATAGTGATATGTACATTTTTATTTCAGGATTTATAGTCTTTATATATAATTTTATTAGTGTTATCTTTAATTCTTGAATTATATTCTTAATTATTTAGCATTATGACGGTGAAAATAAATTTGATTACGAGATATTTTTGAACAATTTGAGTTGGTAACAATCAATATGATGTGAAATGTGTTTGTCTATCAAGATATTTGTGACTATATAGAATGATTGTATGTGATTATCCATAGTTAGAGTGATCTCTTTTGCTTTAAATTTAATTAATTCTATTGTCGTTTTTATCATTTAATTTATTATACTATAATTACAATTGGATAAAAATCAACTAATTAGATTGCAAATTATCATTGATGTTAATCATAATTATTATTTGTTGTATTTCAACTATTCTCATTTGAATAACAAGGTGGATTTCATAAGTATATTATACTTATGTAGACACCTATACTTTGCATTAGTGTGGTATTTCAAGGATAAGAGTTCCTTTGAAAGGAGTTTACAAGGTGGACATGAACATATTAGAGGAAATAATATCTAGATTGTGAAAATGGCAAGCATTGACATTTAAATAATTTCAATTCATAATTATATTCAACTTTTTTTTCAACTTTTAAATGATACCTTTATTTGAAAAAAAAAACTTTTAGTTTGGTACATAGCCATATACATTGATTATCAAAGACGTTTTTTTCCAAATTTACAAATTGATTATTTATTCTCAATAAATATGTGAGAAATATTTAAGTTGAGGCCAATCTATTATACTTTCCCTAACTATTCTTCTAGCCTCTCGATATATGGTAGATAATATAAGATAATTAAGTTCCAATAACGGCATCACTATAAGTAAGGTAATGTAGTTAAATAAAAAAATGGGATTAAACTTAAAAATATTGAAAATAAATGGTGAAGTAATATTAATAATCTAAGTAATCAATACAATCAAATATATCTTAATTAATTATCAAATATTTGATAGTTAAATTATATGAAGTTATATAAGTATGCTTGGAGATAATATTTGTGTTTTTAACAAATATTCAGAAAATAAAATAAGTTTGTATCAAGATAGATCCCATAGTATTAATTATGAGAAAGAGATATTATATTTATTTTCTAGAAATATTTATTTTTTTAGAAATAATTGCTCGCTGAACATTGTATTTATAAAAAAAAATGTTCATTTATTATAAAACATTAAAAAAAAAAACAAATTAAAAAGGTATGAGCAATGTTACATTTATATGATACCTTACACAAAAGTTTTTTTTTTAAAGTAATTGCTAGCCCAACACAAATTGTTCATTCATATAAAAAAACTCTTAAACATACAAATTAGAAGAAATTAGAAGAGTATGAATAATATCCAGTTAACATAATTTCCTACTTTACTTATACATACATTAAATTTGTAGATTTCAAATGTTATACAAATGTGATTGTATTAAAATAAAAATAAGACATTTTCATTGTATTCTACATATTTTTTTGGAAGGGAATCAATTTTTTAAGTATATATTTTCCTTTAATTTAGGGGTTAGTTTTTTAATTATTTTAACTAATTCCACTTGTTAAGTGTTAAAATATTTTTCATCTCACTATTTTAAATGCTTGATCAATCAATCATATGAAATTAATAAATATCCTAATTTATAATTTTGAATATATATCAAAAAATAAGAATTCAATATATGCCATAATTTATAACTTAAGTATTAATATACATGTTAATCATTTGAATATCAATATATTAGTTCACAAAATTGTTTACATTTATTGTAACAATATGATAGTAAGTGCATTGTAAGGAATAAGATATTAATAAACACCTCTCACAATTTTTGTAAATAAATATGCATGATGTTTTTTCACAATTTAAAATGCATGATGTTTATCTATAAACAAAACATGAACATCTATAAGAAAAACATGAACATTCACATCTAATATCACCTAACATCATATAAGATAAACATCTAGTAATTACATCTAAAAACAATATTTTAACATCATCTAACATTCCATCAACATCATTTTCACCACCTAACAAACATAAAAATAAACATCATCATACCATAATAAACATAAACATAAACATTATCATACCATCATATACATAACCATAAACATACCATCATCATCATTTTCATCACATAAACATAAACATAAACATCATAGTACCATCATAAACATTAATACCATCATACCATCATAAGAATTACATTAACATCATCTGAAATATGCATATAACATATTTAAACATCATCTAACACACAAATATAATAATACCATCTAGTAATACACAAGATGCATTATATAACATCAGGCCAATGCACAGATGGCTCACGACATAAAGGAAGCTCTGACCCTTATCAAGAGAGGGCAGTAAGAGAGCTTGGTGGGATTTCCTTTGCTAGAGCATATTGCAGCTGATTTCCTAGACAACCCCAGGGAACCTGCTAATGTTGCGTAGTCGACTGCCTCTATGGACCCTCCTCTTCAGTAAGGGTTGATGGTTGCTTTTGTATTTTTGTTGTTCGTATTGTCTGGTTTTAGTCTGAAGGTCATTGAAGGTCGTTGGGATGTTTTGGGTTATGCTGTTATTCGGCTATGTTGGGTTATTTATATATAATTTCTTTTGTTTGGATGTATTCGGGAATGGGAAGATAATGGTAAGGAGAATGTTATGTGTAAAAATGGAAGCAATGGGATTAGGGATAGGGGACCAAGGAATGTCTGCGCTCTAATTTTGGATGGCATAGGGCTTGAATACTGGGTCATTTGTACTGGGAAAGGTTGGGGGTTGGGAACCCAGGGAGAATATAGACTCAACACCACTGAAAATAGTCTGGTGTGGCTTGGACCTTTCAGCTAACCAGGTCTAATTGTAATATCATTTTTGTACTATACGTAATAGAATGAGACCCTTCTTAATGATAAATAAATAAAATATGCATTATATAACATGCATAACCATCACACACATATAACCAACCTCACATAAGTTGACCTAACATACACATCAGCATCAACATAAAAAACAAAATCCAGTTCAATAATTGCTATAACATATCTGGTCCACCTCCAAAGCCAGAGGCATCGGTATATTTCCCACTGAAGTTAGAGGCATTGGAACATCCACCTGTAGATCCATAGGAATATGCACCTTCACTAGTAGAGAATTAGACATACACACCTCTACCATCATAGCTAGATACATTGACACCTCCATTAATAGATCCAAAGGAATCACCTCTTAAAAAAAAAAAAAACTAGCTCAGAGACAAGCATAGATGTACATCAATATCAATCATATCCCTTGTGAGAATCATCTCTACAATAGAGGTGACTAGAGTAGGAAATGGTGAATGGTCGAGTTTATCAATAGGATAGGGTGGTTAGTAAAGTAGTAGTAGAGGAGGATATGATGGAGATGATGGAGGAGGAGATGGAGGAGTTGTTAAAGCTAATGTAGGAAGAGGTGGTGGAGGAGGAGCATGGTCATCCCTCCTAGTATCTAAATGAATGGATGCACAACATCAAATTCCTTGTATCATGAGGACTCATCTTCCATAACTCTACCAGGTGAGGTTGTCGCACAATGTCATGCACCCATACATGATCAACCTCCTGTTGCTCCAACAATGTTGATAACCTGCTTGCCACCTCCTATCGATACCTATTACCAGTATTGTGTCAGAGGCCAATTCTTTACAACTTTCACGCCTTGGGATCCTACATCTCCTCATCATCTTGAGTGGGAAGAGGAAGGCCCTCCCCATTGAATTTTCCAATGTCTGCAGAATATATAGTACACAATAATAATTAGCCAATTTCATTAAACAATTTAATATGAGTCAATTTAAAATATATTTCATTTTTATTAAATATAAAGAGAATAAAATGAAACTAGATTAATTTAAACATAATGCTAATATTAGCTCTCTTATATGGTGGCTCATACTTGGTGAATAAAATGTCATGGAACACTCTCTAGTCGAAACCTACGTATGGATATGACACATTGTTTAATGGATGGTCATAATCACTTAGTATCATATCAAGCACATTTGATGCGATCCTTATTGGGAACTCAAGCTACCCCATCTTAAGAGTGATATGTCCCCACATGTTCAAATGCACCTTCATAATCAACCTAGGAGGGAGGAACTCAAATGATGGCTTGGTGGCTGGAAACCTCTAAAAATAAAAGAACAAATATATGAACAAAAAGGGAATTTGTCCCTCTCATACATATGCACATGGAATATACCCAATTCAAAACAAAAATACCACAAAAAATGGTAGAACTCCTAATGCATACAAGTATATACAATAAAGAATCAACATAATACAATAGATGGAAACTAATGCATTTCCCATCACTGGTGGAGTGCGCCACCATCATAAGAAAAATAGAGAGGCACCTAAATTCCTCTCAACCAAAAGCATAAATATTAAGGTACCCACCATGCACATGAAAATCATTAAGATCAATGACATGGTCATTGATATATCTTTGAGAGTAAGATAGTTGACTCTCTACTACAACACTAGATGGGACATCAGAGAACTGGGGAAAATATTCCACTCTTCTAGATATCTTAATCATGAAATAAATTTCCTCCTAAGTGGGTTGGAGCCACTAATGAGGACCAACATGAAATTATTTCTTATGATGATCCAACGTTCGATCAAATGCACAAACAATAAAGAGTTCCCCTTGAGGGATGTATCCTCCTAATATGAATTCAAGAGGCCGACAACCCTGAATATGTATTAGGTAGTAGAAGTAGTAGGGAAAGGGTAAAAATCCCTCTCCCTCTCCCTATCCTTCTACTCTTGCACGAAGTTGTATTGATAAACATGTGCATGCTATTTCTCCATATCCTCTCATCATTAACATATCTATTTCACATATAACATGAATTACTGTCATAAATAGGCATATAGAAACATTAAATCATGATTTTTTTTTTTTGTAAATAAAAAGGATTTTATTACTGTTAAGTGCAAATGTACAGAGACTCCACCATCCTGGGAACCAACAAAATGCCCCACTTAAAAACTATTACAGACCATTACATATGAAGCTTTTCCAAAATGAGGTAGATCCCAACCATGGCAAGGTTCAATACTGACACCTAGACTTCTATCTTTGAGAACATCCTGACAAACATCAAAAACTACTGACATATAGAAGGATGCAAAATTACAGCTCTTGGACCTGACCCTTAGCATTATCATTGAAAAAGACCAGCATTGGAGATGCTCGGGTTCTGCATCAGATCGGTACCATGCTGCTGAGTCCCACCTTCAAACCACTCCAAACTTCGACCCCTAGACCGCCTGCTGGGACCACCTTCCCGGATCTACTCCATCCCTAGATGGAAGAGAGAGATGCCCAGACAAGTGGTAATTTGGTCCACCTTATGATGCATCAGCTATTGATTGGCACCCTGGTCATGGAGCTACTTGAGAATATTCCCGCTCTCCACATGGTGCTCCTTCCAGGCCTGGACAAGAACTTCATCACCCTCATCCTCAGCCACTGCTTCATCCTTCATAGCCTCCACCTTGATAGTCGCTTGGGTGACCATATTCATTATGACCCAATATGTCATTACCAGATGGTCATGAGTCGAAGCCCGACCCATAGTGGAGCCTGGGTCAACAACCCACTCCTCTAGTTCCATCCTAACCTCCTCTATTTCCGCATATTCTTGACCTGCTCCCACAATTGTTTTTTCATCCTTTTCGTAGCTTAGTGAGACTCAGAGGAATGTGATTTTTGAAAAACCTTGCCACATCTTGGACTTAAAGCTAAGCCCGAGTTGCTCTGCTCCTTCCCCTCTTGGCCTCCCTCTTCCCCTTGACTTAGGCTAGGCTGGTAGTACTACCTTCACAGGGCCTCCCAAAACCACCCCGAGGAGGAGCCACCACTCTGACCCCTTGCAAGTGTTTAACTGAAACTCTCTGAATTTCACCCCATCTCCCCCTGTTCTTCATAATCTACAATCCATAAAAAAATTTCCCCTTAAGGTACGTGATGAGTCTAGAGTCCAGGCTGTTATTAATAGGATGATCACCTCACATCACCTTAACATTCCTGTACCTAGCTTCGATCCTCCTGCTCCTAAAATCATCCTTCTCCACACTTGGAATGAGCTAGGACCTCATACCTATTGTCATCTCTCGATCTCACTCTCGCAGTGAATTCGTCCTGACCTCCTTTTCAAGTCGATATTCATACCAAAAATTCATGGTCGGAGGATTTAATCATATTAACATGTGTCGTCCTTTCATGATTACGCGTGGAGAGGAGTGAGGATCGAAGGTGGCGTCCTCCTATCCCTATCATCCTCATGATTATTCCCTGCTTCATCCTCCATCCATTTGTTCAGGCTAATGTCCTACTGAGCCAGCCGTTGGCATCATGGAACCCATTGAGCTACCCCAAAATCCTCTAGCTGTCCCATTGTTTTGACTCTGATTTCCCCGACAACGAATTTTTCTAGCAAGTCAGCCACTTGGTTAGCTCTCCTCTGGACCTGGTGAAAGGACACAGCCAGTGCGTTAGAACCAAGTGACAGAGGGTCTCAATCCTGCTCGCTAGGTGCTAGCTCAATGACACCTTCTCCATTATTCATCTGTTGGCCAGCCATTTCACCATCTGGATGATGACGTTCGAGTCTCCCTCCACCATAGAAGGGATCCAACCTTCCCCGAGCATAATCCTTAGCCCTTGAACTAAGCCTTCAAGCTCTGCAGCATTGTTCATGTTGAACCCTATCAAACCGTGGAAAACCTGAAGAAATTCCCCCTCTGCATTTCTACACACACCTCCAAAACCCGTTGCCCCATGATTACCTTTAGCTACCCCATCAAAGTTCAGCTTGAAAATCAGGCGTGGCAGAGGGGTCTAGGACAATGGGCTAGACACTCTATAGGCCTTAGCTCTCTGATGCATCCCGCTCATCATTCCTCTGGATAATCCCCATCCCTCAGCAATTACCCACTCTTTATCATTGAAATATTTTTCCTCCTCATTCCATTCCATACTGCAGACTGTCTCAACAAGATTCAAACAAAGAATTTTCCATGTTTCTTCCGACGAGTGGTGCTTATCCCTAAATATTCATCCATTCCAATCCTTCCAAAAAACCCAAAAGACTTGGCTCAGAAATTCCTACCACAGAAAGTTAAGAATTGTGTTGTTGAAAGATTTTGGGAGCCAATCCTTTAGAGTTTGGCTTGCGTCCCCTCTACATCTATTGCTTCTTCTAAAATCCCGAGCCCCACTATCCCAGAGATCCGATGCAAAAGAGCATGAGTCCAGTAGATGATTTGTGTTCTCTTCTTGGATTTTTCACATAACACATTGAGATGGACCAAGGAGACCTGTGCGCTTCAAATTTTCTCTTGTTAGAATTCTTCAATGGGCGATTAGCCAAAAAAAAGTTGCCACTTTTGACCATGGGTTGGTTTTCCAAATCTTGGTCCATATTGGATCTTCCTCCTCCTATCTTCTTATTCATATGCTGTAAGCTTCCTTTATGCTAAACGTGCATTTTTGTAGATATCCCCAATGTATAATATCCTCCTCTTCGTTGTGCATAATGTATTGTTCCTGAAGTTCCATTTTGAGGTCTTGGAGGTCCAGCTCAGATATCCTTTCGTCCCCTTCCATATGGATATCCCATCGTCTCCGGTATTCATGATTTCCCTCTTACCAGTATTGAAATACCTTTGACCTGCCTTCCATTATTCCCCTGGCATGAATATGCTACCATCTTGGCTCATCCCCAAGCTTGGGGAGCTGATTCCGTGAGTCGTCCCAGAAATTGGCTTCCTTCCTCGCCTTGATTTCCCAAAAATTGTGCTCCTAGATTAATTTTCATCCTGGAAGCACCTTTGTCCATATATGAGATCCTGGAGGATCCTCATTGAACCTTATCAGTTGGGACCTTATACGGTCCTTCGCATATTTTGCACGCCAAATATTGGCCCATGGCTCCTGAGTGTATTTGCACCATATCTGTAGCAGGGATCTCTCCTTGCTACAGGGTCAGGAATGGCTCCCTTTTATCTATAGGACAGAAGGGTAGGTTCCTGCTTGCAGAAATACTGCAAGGAAAAATGGAATGTAAAGAACAATAATGAAGAAAAAGATGGAAGAGAAATATGGAGAACCCCTCTGCAAACAAAGGTTAGGGTTCCACTTCCAATAACCTGCAAACAATCATTAAGCTACAGTAAACCGAAATACCTGCAAAACAAGTTAGGAAATAAACCTGCAAATGAAACCATGGATTAGAAAACAAAGAAACTATTAAGAAAATGCAGAAAACAACACGTTATACCTTCTCTTTGGGTGGAATTGGGCCACCATGCCCTGGCTTAAAGAAGCACCTCTCTCTTGGATGGGGGAGCTATAGCTCAACGGAGATGGAGGAGAGGGAGTGTGGGTGGCTTGAGAGACAAAGGGTCTCAAGGCATCCATGGGAAGCATAACAGTATGCAAGGGAGAAGTGTTTTGAGAGTGACCCCCCACCCTCCTTTTATAGCTTTTTTGGGTTTTTAGGGTTTTAAGCCCTTGGTCCAGGATTTAGCCCATTTTTTGGGCTTAGTGAGGGATTTTTTGGGTTAACATATTGCCCCGTGATGTGTGAGGGTATGATCTCATCATATGGCTGACAGAAATATAGGATTTGTTGCGGTGAGGTGATGCCTCCAGGGCTAGGGCATGGTGGCTTTTGATTTTTGTATTAATATGGTTCCCATCAATGTATGACATGTATATGGACGAAGCAAGCATCCCCATTCTCATGACAATGTCAAAAGAATAATTTGATCTATGCTCTAAAATACAAGAGCCGATCATATACAACTGATGATACAATAATGGTTGCCTCAATGTGAGGATGAATACAATACTGATCTGGTACATTGGACCCATGGAATTCTCATGGAATGCTATATCTTCATGACTGGTGGTCTACTAGATTTGGAACGGTACATAGCTGTGTGGACTCATTGATTAAGAGTCAGAGTCTCTACGATACAAGTATGTTGCATCAATCATAAAGGTATATCGAAGCATTGCTGGGGCTTCTGAATACTGTCTCCAATTCAACCTAGAAATCACAAGGGACATAACCTCTTTAGGTCCCTCGAATAGACTCATCAATGTCCTAGAGTCAGGTGACATCCGGGGTCTTCGACCAAGTACTGTGCGGACCAAACCTTATATGAATATCAACAGTGCGATGATGTAGTTGGATTCGAGCACATGAGAAACAACCATCCTGAGAGGCACTGAGTACTCCTCTCAAGTGGTCCAAGGAACTCATCAATGAAGTTAATGAAACAAGGATAGAGGGACCTCTGGGTCTATTCTCTGTAATATATGTGTTTTCATCGATAGAAGGAGACCTACCCCTAGTCAAGGCAATGATGTTTCCTTGACTAGGAGCACGAGGGAGATAACCAAAAGATGTGAGACAATCTACGGACTGACCCACTGAACAGGGGGGGAGGGGGAGTTAAAGAGTTGAACAGGGGTAGAGGGAGTGTGGGAGACTAAAAATTCCTTTTTTCAGAGTATGATGATAGGGAGGACCAGGCAGCAAATGAAAATGACTCATGGGAATGGGATCATAGCTGTAATATCAGGAATGTCACTGCAAATGGGAAATACTTGGAGGAGGTAGACGCTTTTGATATTGATCGGATCCAAGGAAGACACATTGCAGAGTACTCTGAACAAAGGTGAGCCAATGGGGGAATGCTGCCAAACTATTTTCTGTGGGGTGGTGTCTAGGGACACTGTTATGGTACGATATCGTGCATTTTTGGCAAGCCCGAGAAGGTAAATGCTCAATGGTGCTTTAAATTTTAGAGAGTTGGAAAGAATGAAGAAGACTCCAGTGGGGGCTCTTTTTCGTTGGTATTCTCCTGTTCCTGAAAAAGGATAAAAGTATACATAGGAGAGCTCGCCCATCCTGTAGGGGATGAGAGACTTCTTTACCATTGGTAGTCCAATCAGGCCGGAAAAGGTTAAACCTATACTGACTGGATGGTCATTCAAATACTTTTATGAGCATGAACGAAACCAAGTTTGCTCAGCAATCTTTTCTTGATGAGAAGCCTGGAAAAGAGCTTAATGACAACCCGTGGTGAGATTTTTTGTAAAGTGTGGCCCCTCTGCCTGAGAAAACATAAAAGTATGTAGAGGCGAACGGTCTTGGCTTCAATACGCCAAGGTGGTCCTTTTCATTTAACGGTCTACATGGTCCGCAAAAGGAGGTAAGCGAGACGGTGTAGATGCCCTTTCCTATACTTTAGCAAGTGGGAAAGGAAGTAGCTGTGCTTGGATATATTTTCATTGTTTTTAGGAGTCAGAAAAGAGCTTAAACAAAATTCTAGTATGGTCAATCGATTGCGGTGGCACAGGCGATGCCCCATGTCGGGACGGTGGACAGTGGTCCAAAGGTCATCCACATAGTATGGATGGAACAGAAGGCTCTCAAACATACCAATACATGCATGGGATAGATCACGGTAGAGGCTCACGATTCAGTGTGGAAAAGGCATACAAACCAAGGTGGCTCTTGGAAAGAGGTCAGGAGAGCGTGTGTGTGTGTTGCGGTGGACAGACTTGACTACATGCGATGTGAGTGCAAGTCTGGGGGTAGTTCTATGCCAAATACATCCAAGAAAAATAAATCGTTTTGTGGACAATGGTTCAGAGATCTGCGTAAGGTGCGGTGGATGGAAGAGACAACTATGTGTTAAAATACAAAATAAAAGTAAAAAATAACATTCCTTAATAGGTGGTGGCCCAAGAACTCGCATGAGTAGCGGTTGGGAAGTGTGATACAAGTACAGGTCCATAGACACTTGCATTGTCATGTAATGGCTCGTAAACAGAGGTGAATTGTGGGAAATGGTCCCAAAATTGATTTATTAAACATGAGACAATGATCTCATAAAGAGATAGAGGGAAGAATTCTGAAACCAGTGGCACAAACAGAGTCTCCAATGGAGTCTGTATGGTCCTGTTATGTCGATCGAAAGAAATTCGGTCAAATGGGGCCTATATAAAGGTGGGGTCCACTTGATGAGGTGTCATTGTCACTGTTCATTGTGGAGTTGGAGAGGTGGTCCCTAATTCTTCATTTTCTGATTTCTCTTGATCCAACTAATGGTTTTGATTGTTGTGACTTGCATCTAAGAGCTCTCACTGAATCTCATCTTTTTGGTGGTTTATTTTCTGGATTTGGTCACCTGGAGGCCCCCCATGAGCAGTTTGGGATTTTATGGATCCAAGTCACACCTTTCGAAGGAAAAGGTGCGACTTGGGTGCATTTGTGGGGAAATTTTGGGTGCCTTGGGTGCTCATTTTTCCCAAACAAATGTGACTTGGCCTCTTTTGGGTGTTTTTTGATGATAGCAGTGGCTCACATCAGGGTTTTTGCTTGTGCAGGATGGTTGAGATCAAGTGGCGAGAGAGAGACTGCAAGAGTGTTAGGGATGCAACATTATGAGATGGGAATGTGAGAGATACATTATCCCATTGCATATTGCTAAATTTTATGAGGATACCCCTCATGCAAAGCTTGGGTTTACTGATGCAAACACTAGTGAGTTTCTGGGATGTTGATGAGGAGGTGTTCCTCTTTCAGAGCCAGCGCATCGAGATTACGTTGGCAGATGTATACTTTCTTACTAGGCTCCCTATGTTGGGAGAGGTTGGTGACTTGGCACCTGTGTTGTCTTGGGGGGAGACATTGGAGGGGTTGTGCGATCGACACTGTTACACTACAGTGTACGTGCGCAGCTCCTACATCCTGATGTGTGACATCAAGGATTTGTCCACACGGGCAGTGGGGACATTATTGCAGCATATCTTGGGTTCCACGGGGAGCCACAAGATCTATGGTGGTCAGCTTCAACTAGTAGAGCATGCTATAGGTGGCACATACTATACATGGGGCCAGATGCATCTGCAAGCTGTTCGGCGTCAGCTGAACAAGTCGAAAACTTCTAGCGTTGGTTTTAGTTTTGGCTCCTTCCTGTGTGCTTTCTTTTTTGAGAAAGTACCTACACTTTTTCCTCCAGGCTGTGCAGGATAGTGCTCCATGGGAGCCACGGATGTACAGATGGTGTCAGATGATGATCCGAGAGGGTGGCGGCAGAGTGGGCCTTTTTTTTACTGAGGAGCTATTGGAGAAATGTCGTCAAATTCCTATAGTGATTGAGTACCCATATGCAGGTATGGACTACCAGGGAGACCCTGAGATGGCCCGGCCTCCTAGCTAGGGTTGGGGACTAGTTGGTATGTATGCGTGATGTTTTTATGTTCATATTTATACATAGTGTATTTGATCTAGTTGGTAGTTTGTATTATTGATATATGTGGACTGATGGTGTCCTTGTTTGTATATGTATATATTGGTCCTCGCCCGCCGCCTAGGCATCAGAGGCGGGTTGTTGCCATATCTCATGCGACAGTTTCTACTGGGAGCTCTTGTAGGAAATGGTGGGAGATGGATGGAGTGCTTCCGTATCTAGAGCAGCTTGCTACTAGAGCCTCAGATGATGGCTAGCAGCATCTGAGTAGTGAGATGATTGCCTCTATTCACAACCTTCTTCCAGAGTGGACTGGTGTGATGAGGAAGATGGTGATGGCTTGTGAGCACTTTCATCGGGCGGTGATAGGTGATCTTCCTATAGAGGATGAGTCCTCTGAGGAAGATGATGACACCAAGTCAGATGGCGAGTCTAAGTAGGATTAGTAGCCTATTGGGGATTCCCCTAGTGCGTTGGTGCACTTAGGGGTTTTTTTGTCGCTATGTATATCCTACTGAGAAAGCATATGTGGCTTCTCATTTTTGTATTGGACATGTTTTGGAAATGCGACTGATCGATTTATATATATATATATATATATTTTGACACACATGGATGCGCTTTTATGGTTTTATTATGTGAGTCTTTTTATGATGTTGTGGAATGCAAATGCCTATGTGATGTATTATTACACTGTGTGTGTATTTTTTAGACATAATTATGCATGATGTTATGGTTGTATGTTTCCTATATGCGGTTGTGGATGTGCCAACTTAGAATATCATTAGCCATTTGATCTACAACACTATTGAGGTTTCTAGAAACATGTGTGAATGTGATGGATTCAAATGTTCTAACCATCTGTTTAGTGAATAGGTAATTTCTAAAGAGGCAGGGATCACGTACTCAATAGTGGTTGTTCAACTGAGAAACTAGCAGCTGGGAGTCTAAGAAGACATTGAGATGGTGAATGCCTAATTGAAGAGTGGCGGCCAAGAGGCCATTGACGCCATCATATTCATCCTAGTTGTTGGTTGCAGTTCCCATGAATATTCCGTCAATGTGGATCAAATCATGCGATGGGGAGTAGATGACTCATGTAGCCGAGGCGAGGTTCGAAGACCATCTACTTTCTCCATCTGTGAATCCCATATACCAGTTTGAAGTGTGCTCCATCAAAAGCAATGAGAGGAAATGACACATAAGACTCAATTTTGAAAAATGTGTAAAACAAAAAATGGGAAAACTATAATAAAATTCATAACGTTGTCACTCAAAGGGGTGACGTTAGAGGGAGAGTCGTTTGGAATTTCTAGGGATCAGCAGTCATTCCTTTGTGTGACATGATGAATCCTTGTAGACGGCTTGTGGGGACACAAAAAACACACTTGAAAGGGTTCAAGTGGATTTCGTACTTGCGACATTGTAAGAAGACTTGTTGCAGGTCGTCTATGTGTTGTGTTTGCTTATGCGACCGCGCGATGAGGTTGTTGAGACAAACCAACATAATGTGAATGAGGTCGCGGAAGCATTGTGTCATGGCACACTGGAAGGTGGCTCCAGCAATTTTCAGGCCAAAGGGCATGACTCAATACATGAATGTGCCCCATGGGGTTGTGAATGTCGTCTTATAATGGTATTCTTTCTAGATTTGGATTTGGTTATATCCGGAAAAATCGTCCATGAAGGAAAATGCTTCATGTTCAGCGCATGCATCGATGATCTAATCGATTAAGGGTGTTGGGAAGTTGTCTTTGGGACATGCCCTATTGAGGTCATGGAATTCTGTGCAAATGTGAATGGTACCCTATTTTTATTCATGGGAATAGGATTAGAAACCCAAGTGGTGTACGCAATGGGGTAGATGAAGTCGACGGTGTGCAGCTTCTCTATCTCAGCTTTATCTGCGGCCACTTTGGAAGGGTGAATGGGCTGTTTCTTTTGGCTTATGGGTACCACATCGGGCCATGTGTTGATGTGGTGTTCCACGATGGATGGATCTAATCCAGGCATTTTAGTGTACGACCAGGTGAAGATGTCGTGGAATTCTCAGAAGAGAGTTTTGTAGGCATTGACCTCTTCCGGGGAGCAGGATGCCCCCGGCATGATTTCTTCAACAATATTAGAATTGGTTGAGATGTTGATTTTAATGGTTGACGATATGTTCACCATAGTCCCTTCTTCGAAGGCATCTGGTGCTGGGATGGGGTTCTTGAACCAGTCAACCTTCCCATGAATGAAATATTTGGTCTCCACGAAAAACTGGTCAGACTGCGACACAAGTTCTTCAGGGAGGAAGAATGAGCGATGGTGCATGTCATCCCATGGGTATTTCAGGGCAGTCAAATATTCCAATATGTCCTCATCATTGCTGAAGAAATGAAGAGAAAGGTCTGATGGAACGTCGTTAGAGGTGGAGATAAGCGGGTCAGTTGAACTGGACATCATGTAGATGGACATGGTGTCTAAAGAAGGTGGTGGGGGGTGCACTTCTTTGATCAAGGTGATTTCAAACTCAAGGGAATGTTGACGGAGGTCAGCAAGAGCCATTCAAAATTTGGGCAGGTCTTGGCAATGGTGAGAGTAATGTCCATACAAACCACAAAGGGTGCAAGCATGGTTTGTTCTCAATTCCTTGTTCCTGACTATTTGTGCAGTTGGGAGTTCAACCATGGGGATGTTTTCATTTGTATCCATGGAATCTAAATGTGCATGTATCATTGGGATTTCAGGGCAACTCTGAGTTGGATGGCCCTGTTGCTCTCAGACAGTGCAAGGTGGCACTTGTTGCGGTTCTACAGTGGCTTTGGCATTCCTATCTCTGGCCCTTTTCGGGTGGGGTGGTGCAGGTGCAGGTGTGGCAGTTGGATTTTGCGGGCCGGGTGGAGGGTGAGACTCGACCGCAATGGGTTGCACCAGGGTTAAGACAACCTGGGGCATTGGTGGTTGAGCTAGTGGATCATGATACCCCCAGAATTCCCATTGTAAAGTTGGGTAGGCTTAAGGTGGCCATTACCAGTTTGCTCATGACCCCAGGTGGGGGGAAAAGGAAGGGAATCATATGGACTGGAGATGAGCCCAGATAACTCCCTGCTGGTTGCATGTGGGGATTTGGTTGTGGTTGCAGATGCGGGTGATTTTGCGGCTACAGACGATGTTGTGGTTTTGGTTGGGGCTGCAACTGTGGTTGTTGTTTAGGTGTAGGGGTGCTGGATGCGACCATGCACAAGTCCGAAGTCTCATTTTGTCTCCATGGCGGTGACACTGAGGGGAAAGGAGCCGTCATTGTGGGATCAGAAAACAACCTAGGGCCCACATTCAATAATGGGTAGGTTGGTGTGTTGTCAACCATAGTTGTGATTGCAGGGACGACATTAGCATGTGTAGGCATCCCTTGTGGCTCAATAGTGGTGATGGTCAGGATAACGTTGGCAGGTGCCATTAACTCTTACGGATCATGATAAGTGAGCTGATAAATCGTCAAAATATTCCCTTCGTGGGGGAACATCATGATATAGAAGACAGTTGATGCGACTGCTCTCATGGAATACATATAACTCCTTCCGAGGAGAAGGTTATAATCCAGTTGAGCGTTGACGACGTCTATGTCGATCAGCACTGCCTTCCCAGCTAATGTGATGGGGACATGGGGGAGGATTCCTTGGGCTTTAGTTGGATGTCCATCATAATCCCACAGAGTTGTGGAGGACGGTTGCAGAATTGGTGATCCAAGTTTCTGCTAAACCAAGGTAGACATAATGCACATGGATGCCCCCTCATCCACTATGCATCGGTGCACAACCAAATTTTAGATGGACATCGAGATTTGAAAGGTGATGGTCGATGACATGCGCGGTTCTCCATTCCCCGTGTCGAATGTGATCAACTTGGAGTTGAAGGGGTCTACTACCCCAAGGGTGGCTAGTAAGGATTTCCACAATGTTGGGCATGTTTTAAGTACCTCAAGAGCAGACATGGCAGTTGGCGTTTGGGCCAGATCATCCACAATGCTATAGCTGACTACAGCTCTAGCCATGGCATTATTGGCAATTCTGCGTATGGGGGGGTGCAGGAATGGGAGTAACTGAAGAGGTAGGTTGATTGTTTTGGATGTTGATGTTGCTGATGTGTCAGCGGGTTCGGTGGTGTTACCGTACTGATTCTTTCCGGTTTACAAGTTGACCTCTTCAGTCGTCATGGCTAGCAGGTGGTGAACACCTGTTTCAGCCATGGGATGTTCCCTTGAAGCGTTGGGATTGGGTTGGGGAGGGGTGCGGTTTACACCAATCCTTAGAGTGGTAGTGGGTTTTGAAGCACCACAGGAGGAGGTCCTCGTGGTGTTGGGTTGGGTTGGGCATGATTTGCAGCATTGGCGGCCTGTTGAACCTCATTCTGAATGGCCTGCTTAGCATGACCCATGAGGGAACACTTGAATGTGTAGTGCCCATAAACATCACAGAGTGTGCACCGTTCGTTTGTGTGCAATGGGGCATTGCGCCTTGGTGCACTTTGTCGTGGGGGGTTTTGGGCGAGTCGGTTTGCTACGACATTGTTGGGAGGGTTTGGTTGTTGATCACCTCCCTATGGTTGGTTATTGGCTTGGTTCCTGGGTCGATTATTTCTAGCTTTCCCTTATTGATTGTTAGGGGCAGGCTGGTTGGGACGATTTTGTTGTTAAAACACTTGTCCCAACAGAGTGGGTGGAGCGGGGGCAGGGGCTTGAACTATTTGCATTGGTGGTGCATAGTATATTTTTGGGGGTGACAGTGCCACAAATGTGGGCATTTTCCCCACATAATATTGTGCTGGCCAAGCCATGCCCTGAGCCTACTGTGGTGGCACAGGTTGTGTATAGGAAGTTGTCGCTCCAGAATCGGACATCATTCTAGCATAGTCCGAAGTTTGGTTTTGATAAGAAACACTAGCAGTGTTGCTTGGTTGTGGTGTAATGGTAGGTGGTGTCGAAAGGTGCTATGGCTATTGGGATACTGAGCCTATGATGTCATCTACAGCATGGGATGCCCCTGGTGCATCTCGGTAGGAAGTGTTTGGATGGGGGGCATCTGGAATGACGGTGTAAAGATATCTAGACTGGGCATAGATAAGATCAAACTGTTGGGATTTCAGTATGGCCTCCTCTTCGGATTGGGGACGTTCAGATGTGATGTCCTTTTCTATGGGTGGGAGCAAGGTCTTGAGCAACCAATCCAAGAAAATCCTATCATCGAGTTGGATTTTACATAAGTTGCGATGTCACCGCCACTCATGGATGTGGTCGGTTATATGCGTCGCAGTGCTTTGGGGATAGGATAACAGGATCTCCACCCCTTTTTCATATCTGACAGGGAGTTGGAAATACTGTAGGAACATTAAGGCTAGGGAGTTGAAATCAAGGTACTTGGCTTGTGGTAGCTCAATGTACCATTTGGCTGCAGCACCTATGAGGGTGCGTTGGAATAGCCTCAGTCTGATGGAATCGTCTACGATGATGTTTGACGAGCACCATATATGGAATTCCATTATGTGGTTTTGGGGACATTCCCCTAATTTGCCTTCAAACTTGGGAATGTCTGATGGCAACTTGGTTGGCATGTGTGGCCAGAAAGATTGGTGATGGATGGGGTCATTTGTTAACCGTGCCAAATCAAGCAAGTTGAGATGAGCCATGAAAGGCAAGTTTGACCCCAAGTTGATGTGGGATGGAGCTATGATGGTGGTGGGGTTTGCAGGTGCATAATGCATCTGCACAGCTGGGGGTTCTTGCGATGGCACCATTGCAGATGGGCCAATGCCCCCAAGTGTTAAGGGGGGGACAATATGAGTGGTGGGGACATTTCCCCCATGTACGATAGTAAGGGAAATCTAAGTGGATAGTCCACTGCCCCCCTATGTGGTAGGAGGGGCACTGTGTGTGGAAGGGCCACTGGCCCCATGTGTTACAAGTGGGCCAACTTTTTTGGTCGCTGTAGGTGGTGGCAGCCGACTGATGACAATTTGCATGACTGTGCTTGGGCCACTTGTAGGGTTATTGGTGACAGGTTGTGGTGTGGACATGGGTCCACTTGCTATGGTTATGCCAAAAAATGGATCCGGATTTGCACCAGCCGTGGGGTTTGATGGTGCAGTATGGAGGTCTGGTTCAGACTAATACGGGTCTGAATTTGAATTAGAGGCTATGTGGCCTTCTAATGGTGTGAGAGGTCATCAAGAATAGGCTTGACGATGTCGATTCAACGTTTCGAATGGTGGTGGTTCGCCTCTTAGGCGTAAGCAAGAGCGTGGGGGATCAATTGTGTTAGATTTTTATCAAACTGATGGGAATGATGTTTGGAACCCGGTTTTAGTGGCTTCCTATTGGCTGTAGGTGGTCACTCAGACACCAAGACTTTCAGAAGATAACGCTTGGCTTTTTCATCATAGGCATTTCTACTCAATCGAAAGGGGTTGTTGTCCGTTTCGCTTGGCAATTCCTCTCAGTGGCCAGCTACTTTGGGGTTCCTATGGTAATCCTCACAATAATTTTCTAGGAAAATCCCAAGTACTTCCCACAGTTGAAGCAGTCAGGGACTTATGTCCTCAAAGACTTCAGATTGTTTGCACTTAGTGTAAATTGATAAATTTTAAGGCTCTCTTGGCGTCATGAATTGAGTTGGGTTGATTACTTGGTATGGTGTATTTGTTTGTCTATATTTCTAGTATTTGGTGGCTACAAATGGTTTATGACTTCATCATATTGTGGTATCGTTCATGCCATTATGTGTGCAAGAATTGGGTAATCAGAAATTTGTAAGCAAATACAGTTTTTAACCCTGAATGTTTATGGACTAACTAGATGACTACCTCACACTGATATTCCTCTTCAACCAAGAGAAGGTGTTGGGATCTCAACACAATGGGACTAATCCCATCTGTAGATCCACAAGCCGCCTCCCAGATGCAAGTTTGGTCAACAGGGAGGACTCTTAGCGCCATGATAATCCCTCCTTCTCTACCCCCTATACCTTCCAGGTCATCCGGTTTTAATGGTTTAGAACAATATTCAATGAAGGGCCTAGGTCTATAAAAGATTTCCCTTCGTCGTATCCTAGAACACCCTGGAGGGTGATGACTAGGTAGATGAGGAAGGGTAAGCAAGAAGGTTAGTTTTAGTTTGAATTTAGTTAAACTAGATTCATTTAATGAAGCCATTAAAATTTACTTTGAATTTACACTTTGTTTGTTGATGCAATTATAGGAAATTAAAATAGCAACTGCAATTAAACTAGTATGCTGGATAGAGGCAGCTGAGCCACACTGACAGTCCCTATTAAACTAGAATTTAACTCCTACTAAACTCAAATTGAACCTCTGATTGACAGACCACACGTTTCTGATCAAATTTGGTGAGGGGGTCGCAAATTTTTTTTAGAAACAGGCAAGGGGGTCGTACAAATTTCATAGACAGTTGCAGTCTATGTTTCTGAGTAAAGTCACACCTTTTGGGAGATTAAGTGGACCCCAGGCATGCCTTTCAGGCCATTAAGTGTGTTTTCATTCCCTGTTTAGGCCCGATAAGTGTGACCTGCCCCGGATTTGGGGTTTTTCTGATCCTGAGTCAGATCCGGCTGACAATAACCTGTACTGTGGCCAAACTGAATCGTATTTTCCTAGAAGAGACTTCAGCAACACTAATAACTGGAAATAAAATAGATCTAAACTGAATTTGACATGAAATTTTAAAACTAGGGAAAAAATTAAAAAACTTGAAATTTTAAAAATCTGGACCAGGCATCCTATGGGATCGACCTGGTATGGTTGCCAGTTCTGTAGCAGGGATTTCTCCTTGCTACAGGGATAAAAATGGCTCCCTTTTGTCTATAGGATAGAAGGATAGGTTCTTTCTTGCGGAAATACTAAAAGGAAAAACAGAATGTAAAGAACAGTAATGAAAACAAAGATGAAAGAGAAATATGGAGAACCCCTCTACAAACAAAGGTTAGGGTTTTACTTCCAATAACCTGCAAACAATCATTAAGCTACAGTAAACTGAAATACCTGCAAAACAAGTTAGGAAATAAACCTGCAAATGAAAGCATGGATTAGAAAACAAAGAAACTATTAATCAAATGTAGAAAACAACAAGTTATACCTTCTCTTTGGGTGGAATTGGGACACCATGCCCTGGCTTGAAGAAGCACCTCTCTCTTGGATGGGGGAGCTATGGCTCAATGTAGATGGATCAGAGGGGGTGTGGGTGGCTTGAGAGACAAAGGGTCTCAAGGCATCCATGGGTAGCATAACAGTATGCAAGGGAGAAGTGTTTTTAGAGTGACCCCCCACCCTCCTTTTATAGCTTTTTTGGGGTTTTAGGGTTGTAAGCCCTTGGTCCGGGCTTTAGCCCCTTCCACCCTAATTTTAGCTCCTTTTAGGGTTTTAGCCCCTTTTTGGGGGATTTAGCTCCTAGAAGAGTATTTTGGGCTCTTTTTGGGGGTTTTTAAGCCCTTTACTTCATCCTTAAGAATTTTTGAGGGTGTGGGATCTAATGGAGGGTCGTGAAGTGGTGTCCTCGGGTGGTGTAGGTCATGGAGAACTTAGTAAGGGATTTTTTGGGTTAACAATCTCCACCAAATTTTAGCTCCTTGAACTTCCCCCATGATTTCAGTATCACGCAGGCCTAGCCCACCTTTATCCTTCGGGGCACAAATTTTCTACTAGCTGACCAAAGATAATTTTACCTTAGCCTCTCTCCCTACCCATAGGAAGTTTCCTTGGATGCTCCTTATCTCCTTGATTATGGCTTTGAGAACTAACAGAATTGAAAATAGGTAAACCAACATAGCTTCAAGAACAAATTTCACTAGGATCAGACGGTTGGGCAGGTTTAGGGTTTTTAGAACCCAGCTAGATAAACTACCTTTAATTCGGTCAATGAGATCCTTCCAAGAGGCTTTTTTGATGCTTCTTTTGCCTAGAAGCACCCCCAAATACTTAGAGGGGAAGGTCCCTTTGGAGAAGCCCAGAATTTGTATGATATTACGCTGAGTTATGGGAGCAGTGTTTAGGAAAAAAACTAAGATTTTGTTGCATTGACTGCAAGCCCTGAGGCCTTGGTGAATATTGTTAAGGGTTCCCCATCAACATCGTGTCATCCACGAATTGCTAGTGAGTCTGCTTTTCCATTCCTTGGTGGAGTGAGAGACCCCTAATTCCCCCTGCACTTACTTGGGACTGGATGAGCCTACTCATTCCTTCCACCATAAGGAAAAAGAGGAATGGAGATAGCAGATCCCCCTGTCTTATCCCACGTGAAGGAGCAAAGACCTTTGTCGGGGAACCAATGAGCATAATTGAGAAAAAAGGGGTGGTGACTAGAGCTATGACCCATTCCACCCATGCCACATTAAAACCATATGCCTCCAAAATCCTTTCCAGGAACTTCCAACTAATTTTGTCATAGGCCTTTGCTATGTCAAGCTTAATGAGCCTTCCCAGCTACCGAGTCTGTTTTAAGGAATGGATAGTCTTGTGAACTGCAATGATACCATCCATGATCTGTCTGCCCTCTACAAAGCCCAACTGCTCAGGACTAATTAGACTCAGGAGAAGAGGTTTTAGGTTATTTGATATCACCTTGGAAATGATCTTGTAGATTACATTGCAAAGAGCTATGGGCTGGAATTTATCTGGGGAATCAGCACCCTCCCCCTTTGGAATCATTGAGAGGAAAGTGGTATTGAAGGCCTTCATAAATCCATGCTTGCATCTTGATTCTTCAACGATTTCCCAGACTTCCTCCTTAATCATATCCTATAAGAAATGAAATAAATTGGATGTAAATCCATCCAGTCTAGGTGCCTTTCCCTGGGCCATCTGGTGCACAGCTTCTTTGACTTCTTGCATGGATATGGGGTTGTTTAGAGTATCATTATCCTCCCTAGTCACCTTCCTGGGGATGAGACTAGTGATCTGAACAATTTCCTGATCCCTATTACTATATTCCTCAGTCATGATTCCCTTGAAATAGTTTGCAAGTTCCTCCTCGACCTATCTTCTAGTCTCTACCTGAGACCCATCCACTTTCTTGATTTTGTGAATATTTGAGCCTAGTCTATTGTGAACCACTGACTTGTGAAAGAACTTGGTGTTTTTTTCCCCCTCCTGAAGCCATTTGACTCAATATTTCTGTTTCCATAAAATATCTTCTTGTATTTCTATGGCATCAAGTTGAGAGAGGAGGTATTTCTCATTTTCCTTCAGCTCCGGATCCTATCCTGATTCCATTCCCTCTTGTTGTATTTCCTTTCATGTATCAATATTTTCTTTCCTTCGAATATATTTCCAAATTCTTCCATGTTCCACATGCAGATCTTGGCCTTTAAAGCCTTGAGCCTTTGTTGGAAATTGTACATTCTGGTCCCCCGCATGTTGTCCAATTCCTGCCAGCACTGTTCCACAAGGCCCTTAATTTCCTTATTCTCCAGCTAGAACTATTCAAATTTGAAGGTTTTTCTTAGGTTGGTGTTAGATATCTCCCATTCCAGACTGATTGGACAATGATCCGACCCAGCAGCTGGAAGAACACTCGTCTTAATGTCCCCATACCCCCTGACAATGTTTTCTGTCACCAAACATCTGTCAATTCAGGAGGAAACCAGGTGATCCCCACCTATCCTATTATTCCACATGTACCATCCATCCCCCGTATCCATATCTTCCAGGAGACCAAGTGTCAATATCTCCCTAAACTCCTCCTGGTATTTGTCCAAATCCCTCCTTCCCCCATTTTTTCCCTAAGGGAAGTGATTAGGTTGAAATATCCACTCACAATGTAGGTCCCCTCCTAGGCGTGATTTATTATCCATCTCAAGTGATGGATGAAGGCCTGCTTATGGGGGAAAGTGCTAGGCACATAAATGTTAACCAAGGTCACCGAAGCCCTGGAGTATATACATTTGAAGGCTGATTCTAGGGAGAAGTGGTTATCCCTCCAATCAGAGAGATCTATCAGTCTTAGGTACCATAGGATCACTAATCCTTCCTCCATAAATTCTGCATCATTCACCATTACTCTACTACCCTTCCAGATCTTCGGTCTTATTCTCAGCATTGTCTCAAAACTACACTTGGTTTCCTATAGATATAAAACGTCTGGTTTTTCCATCCTGGTCTTCCTACCTAAGGTCTTTATTTTTCTTGGGTGGTTACACCCCCTAATATTCCAATATATTATATTCATTGGGTAACCTTACTTACCTCAGAAAATTCCTCCTTGATCATCGGGTACTGGCCTGATTCGATTAACTTGACTCCAATTTCTGTGATCCACTGCTTGTTTGTTTTTCGGCCTCGTTTTTTATCCTCCTCTAGGGTCTTCCACTTCGTCCCCTTTTGTGGATCTGTGCTAATATTCAGATCACGTGATGCCTTGGACTTGATGATTTCCTACTGGAGGATGGAAACTTGGTCCTGGGATACATACACATTCCCTGCTTTTTCGCAATCCTTTTCTATCGCTTCCAGATGCAATTCGCCTAGATCCATGTCTTCCAGCTTATCCTCCTCCATTGTCTCTATGTAATTGATTTTGATTGATCCGATTGTCATCAACTTACTCTCCTCTTTCTCCTTGCTTTTTTCGATTCCCTCATCTTCCTCTTTCTTGAGGATCTGAAAGGGGTTGGAGCGTGCTGGAGCTCTGTTGACCACATCCTTTTTTTTATTTTTTCCCCCTGCTATTCCTCCCCCTCTTTCTACTCTTGACCTATTTGAATCCATCGCTGACCTACTTCTCTTCCCCTCCCTTGTCTGAGGCCTACATCTCCTGACTCCCCTTCATGCAGTTTCTCCCAAAATGACCATACTCATGGCATATTCTGCAGCAAAAAGGGAGATGCTCATAATCGATCTATTGGATCCACTCCTCATCATCCTAGTTTAGGCTCATTGCCTCTGGGATATCTTTTGATAGATCCATATAGACATAGATTCTTGCATAGGTTGTGTACCTCTACTGCATGGTTTGTTCCACTACCTTCACAAATTCACCAATCGAGTTGCCAATGTCTTTCAATATTTCCAGATCCCAGAATTCTCCAGGAGGCCAATCAGCCTGACCCAAACCAAAGCGACCGTCAAATCTTCTGTTTTAGGGATGAATCGCTCCTTCCAGGGGCATAAAAACAGACCAGCCAAGAAGAATAAATATGGCCCCCATTCCAAGATCTGATCTCTGTCCTCTACATCGAAGAAAATAATGGTGAAAAAACCCTTTTCCCCCAATTGGATATCATAGTGCCCCTTCGGTTTCTAGGTCTCCTGGATCCAGTAGATCAGATCCTTTTCCTTCAGCCATACTCCCAAAAATTTATCGATGAGGTTTTTTTCTTTCCACTTCTCTACTTTCTCCCTAATTAGTTCCGAGCGGTTCTGAACTGCAGGGACGATCTGATCCCTTGGGTGGAAACTTCCCATCCCCGCATTCCTTCCTCCTGGATTTCCACCGCTCATTCCCCCATTATTTATCCTGATCTTGTCTTCCACAAAACCTTTGGCCATGGCCAAACATCATGGGGGAAGCCACCCCCAACACCTTGTTCATTGTTCCAGTGCGTGCCTTCTTTAGTTCCCCCCACGATTACCTCTCATCCCCTAATTAGCATGATATTTAATGGGCCGCATCACTTCACACCATGAATTTGTCTTAATAATTGTTGGTTTGGCAGTGTGCTTGGAACACATTAATGCATCAAAGATATGGTGCATTATGAAATTATAGCGCACTATTTGTGTGTTGCAGGTCCTAACAAAATGCACTGTGAATGGTGCAACCTGTAAATTTATGTGCACCATTTGTGGTGCGAGCCGAATAGCTACAACACACTATGCAGGGTTTTTAGTTTTTTTTTAAATCAAGGAGAAAATAGGTTAATTTTTATTATTAATCCGCTAAAATTTTAAAATACCATTAGCAACCAATAGAAACGAGCAATGTCTCCATGTGGAGGATGAATGCCATCATGTATGAGCAACGAATGTACAACATTGGTGTTGTAGGGTTCAAAATCATTATTGATATGGTAAAAATGAAATTTTCATGTGGTAATTTATTTTAATTAGACCTTGTTCCGGTGCACCCAACACTAGACCACATTGGTGTGGTCAGTTATATACAATACACCACTAATAAAAATTTAAAATAAAAATAATATAGTTAGTGGTTTTAAATTCTGAATTTTTTAATCCTAATGTGTTGCAGCTTAGGTTATACCACCCAAGTGCACATTAGTGGGAGAGCCACACCAGTGATGGAAATAAAAAATTAAAAAATATAGTAATATGTTGTTCTCAACTATCCATTTATCCTACTTCATTGTTTTCCACTATGTGGTGTCCCAATTTGTTTTGATATTTTAAATGCACAACTTGTAAAAAGAATTAATTATTTACCCTAGCATGATGTGCCAAAAACTATAACAAATCGGTGCAGTAGACATATATATATATAATGCATTGAGTATAAAAATTTAAAATAAAAAATAATATATTCCATTGTTTTATATTCAGATTTTTTAAAACCTTATGTATTGTAGATTAGGATATACTTCCCAGTGTGGTGGATTAGATGAACAACGCCTGTGTTAGAAATTAAAAATAATAAAATATGGTAATCTTGTGCTCTCACCTATATGTTTACCATACTTGGGTTCTTTCAACTACGTGTCATACTGGTGCACTATGCTAATATAAATGCCTTTTTCTCAAAATTTAATTTATTTTTCTTGATGGTGTTTCCTGTTACAGTGCTACATGATCTATTTGTAACACCGGTGTGTTTATTCCATGTACATATTATTACATTTATTATGTATAAGTGCATCAGAAAAAAACATCCGCTAAATCTTTCACTCGCTCATCGCCAATAGTGACCTCCACTATAAATGGACATTTGGGCTCTTTTTAGAGTAGCATAATGTATAAACTCCATGAAAATTCCTTTCCCTTGTAGTGTCATAAGATTGAAAACTAACAAGGTGACTTCTTTCATAATGTACATGCAATTATGCCCAATGAGGAGGTTGTAGTGTAACTAGGCGTTGACAACCTTGATATCGATTAGGACCATTTTTCTAGTTAGGTCTACAGGGAGGTTATGGAGAAAGGGAGCTTGAGGTTATGTACAAAGGGATTTTGGTAGGCATGGGAGGCCAGTTTAGATAATGAAATTTTGGATCATTATTTAGCATCACCAAGTCAAGTATGTTGAGACTATCCACAAAATGGATGCTCGAAATAAGATATGAGGTGGAGGGACCAACCATTGTGTTGGTCGCATCTCCACTATTTGAACCATTGGAAGTGGTTCCTCTTTTGGATGTATGGATTCTTTCGCCACCAAGGGTGGTGATACCAATGGAATGGATGTCACTGGAGGTGGGAATGGTCTCAACCATGATACCGGTAGTGTCTGAAGGTGCATCCAACCATAATTGTGAGGAGTCAAAATCAGATGACTTAGAGGAGTGCTTTGGATACTATTCAATGCCTCTAATTTAGGTTCGTCTTGGGAAAATGACCATGTGGCCTAAGAAACCATACTAGGGGGTTGAATACAAATACAATTAGAGTACCTTAGGGGATCTATAATGATCTAGTCTAAGCTAAATGATTCAACAACAAAATTATGTAGGAGGTAATGCTTAAATTGGATCAAATTAACTATGTAAAGAGAACCAAATTGAACAACATGTGAAATGTTTGTTTAGAAAGTGATCCAATCGAGCAGAAAATAGATGAAAAAATAAAAAAGTGAAATCCTATAAAATAAAAGGACCCACTACCCTGATAGATATACACAATCAAAAATAAAAAGAACCAAATAAATCTTCCTCATTTTTTTTCATCTATGGGGATATCAATTCTAATTAGACAAAAAGAAGTAGGAAGTCGATTCAGGTCTTCCAATGACTAGACCACAATAGGGGAATCAATCATATCCATACCTAGAGAGTGAATATTGAAATAAAAATTATGGATTTGGGGCCATAACTGACTCTATATGTACTAGGGGTACCCCCACCAAAGGGGACCACCTCTGGGTAATGGTACCTAAAAAAAAAGGATTCTAGGCTACCTCATTCATGGACACTTCAGAATAATTTTTTCAAAATTCAACCCAAAGGAAACAATATATATGGTCTTTAGTAGTTAGTGGGCATGTTGCACCACCTAGCCATTCGATTCTAGTCTTTCGACTTACCCTCCTAAAATGAGAGGCCCGCCCACAATTTAGTTTTAATTGTGTTTGATAGTGCAAGAGGATTTTATCTCCCTAAATGGACAAATGCTATGTTTCATATGTATAGTGATTGGGGGAAATTATTTGGATTCCTATCTATGAAATATTTGAATTGGATCTTAAATAAAAAATAACATGTCTTATAAAACATTGTAAACATTTATTGTTTTCTTTGCAAATTTTGAAATGTACAATTTATCCTTGGAATTTGAAATGAACCATTATGATGGTTTTCCTTCCAATTCCAGCCAATAAAAAATGAACGCTAAAGTTGAGGAGGACATTCATTTTTGGGGGACCAAGAGAGGAGGAAAAGAAAGTAGAGGATAGTAGCAGCAATGACATCTTGAAGAGGTTAACTTGCTTGAAGAATGATGGACAAAGGAGTTAAGGAACCTATCCATGCATAGAAAAAAATCCTATGAGCCAATTCCATATGCATTTTTTGTATTTATGAGTGAGTAACAATGCATAGTCTCGGTGTATAGCTCACCCCTTTATATTTACCTTCTAAGCAATAAAAATAAACAAATACCCATACAATTATTTGAAAATGGTGGTTGATGGTTGTAAGACAATTGGTTAATCTATGTTTTATGTAATAATGG
Source organism: Pseudotsuga menziesii (assembly GCA_001517045.1). Taxonomy (NCBI): domain Eukaryota; kingdom Viridiplantae; phylum Streptophyta; class Pinopsida; order Pinales; family Pinaceae; genus Pseudotsuga; species Pseudotsuga menziesii. The sequence goes on along the minus strand of LPNX010593408.1, from coordinate 194,159 downwards.
TGTTTAAGATCTACTGTTAAATCACGGTGACAACTAATTGTTCCTAGGGCGTTTTTATCTCTACCAATATATTGTTATCATTGCCTACGAAAATTAAAATATGCTTGGTGTTAGCACCCTGTAATTTTCCAGTGGCTGCTACAGGAAGTCACAGGGGTAACCATTTCAACCAACTTTAGACGGTATTCTATCTGATACAGTCAGAGAGGGATCTCTCTTTTCATAGAGGAAAGAAGCACATATGCATAAAGCTTTTCACAACATGCAGAAGGCTAGATTTTTGTAGGTAACGAGGCGCTCATAGATTAAAAAATGGAAGAACATACATACAAGAGAATCATTGGGAAATGGAGTCAAATCCTGAAGAAATCAAGGATATTATAGCAAAAATGAGGAAGGAAATTTCCATTGTGTTCTGAGGAAAAGAAAGAAGTGCAAACAGTCAAATATCTTGAAAGAGTGGAGAGCAAAAAAAGGGAAGAAGCCCAGTGAAACAAGAGGAACCTATCTGAGGGAGAATCTCTTGCACCACCTTTAGTAGAATGAATAGCAAAGGCTAGTATCTACAGTGGAGAATAGGAGATGAATTCCAAAGTATTTACCACAACACAATAACAAATGCAACGTCTGATATAGGAGCACTGAGCTGAGATCAAAATCCTTGTATACTAATCTAGAGTGCATTAGCATAAATAACACATAAATGAACATTATAAATGGGAAACACAGACTGAATGCAACCACCATGATGAATCTCAAAAACACGGGATCATATTTCTCATTAATACTTCCAAGAGAGTTACAGAGACATAATGAGAGCAGAATGATTGCTGGATGAAAATTCCAACCCTTGCCTCGTCCATTGAGGTGTTATTTATAATTCTTTAGCTTCCGAGACCAAGCGCGAAACATATCCCAATTTTGTTACAAAAAATAGGAATCAAATTGTGGATCATCATTCAAATCCTAAAAATTTTCTGAGGTGCCAGGCCTCCCGTGATGTTTTACCCGAATCAACCTTTCGGTACAGCATCCACTCCAGACCCAAAGTGACAACTTAGAGTGTAATATGCATGCTCACTCATCTTGATGGTGATGCCCCATATTTTCCCTAATGGTTTCAGTTTCTTAGGCATGACTAGATTCACTGACCCTTGCTAGTGCTCCAATTGAGTGTTGCATTCGTGCAGACTCCTTACCCTTTGAATATATTGAGTAGTGTGGCATTTCTTTTGGCTGTATATATCCTCTGCATTGAGATCATTCGTCGCTTGTTGTGGCCGCTCGAAAACTTCTTGGAAGGACTCTGTGTCAGGATTCCTTCTCATATGAGTAATTTTGGTTGCCATAATTTCCCATTGGAGCCACTTTCACAGATTTCATGGAGTCACTAGAAAATATGTAACCAATTATGTGTCTAGGACCGACTGCTCAATCTGGTCGTAGAGTTGAAGCTATGTCATTTTTCTCAAGGAGATAATAGCAATTAGGTCCTCGGCAATGGCGCCAAGATGTTAGCATCCTGTAATTTTCCATTAGATGCTGCAGGAAGTCACAAGGGTAACCATTTCAACCAACTTTAGATGATATTCTAGCTGATACAGTTAGAGAGATCTCTCTCTTGTCACAGAGGAAAGAAACACATATGCACAAAGCTTTGGACAACATGCATAAGAATAGATTTCTGTAGGCAACGAGGTGCTAAAAGATTAAAAAATGGCAGAATAGACATACAAGAGAATCATTGGGAATGGAGTCAAATCTTGAAGAAATCAAGGATATTATACCAGAAATGAGGAAGGGAATTTCTGTTGTGTTCTGAAGCAAATTAAGCCATGCAAACAGTCAAATATCTTGAAAAAGTGGAGAGAAAAAATGGAAGAATCCCAGTGAAACAAGAGGCGCCTATCTGAGGGAGAATCTCTTGCACCACCTTTAGTAGAATGAACAGTAAAGGCTAGTATTTGCAGTGGAACATAGGAGAAGAATTCCAAAGCATTTACCATAACACAATAACAAATGCAACGTCTGATATAGGAGCGTTGAGCTGAGAACGAATTCCTTGTATACTAATCTAGGGTGCATTAGCAGAAATAACACATAAATGAATGTGATAAATAGGAAACACATATTGAATGCAAACATCGTGATGAATCTAAAAAATGCAAGAGCATATTTCTCATTAATAATTCCAAGAGAGTTACAGATAGAAAAAGAGAGAAGAATGATTTCTGGATGAAAATTCCAACCCCTACCTCATTAATTGAGGTCTTATTTATAATGTTGTGGCTCTTGGGACCAACCTTGAAATATAGCCCAATTATATTACAAAAATTGGGAATCAAATACTAGATCATCATTCAAATCCTAACATTTTTCTGAGGTGGGAGGCCTGCCATGATTTTTTACCCAAATCGGCCTTTCGATCCAACACCCACTTTGGACCCAAAATGGAAACACAGAGAGTAAGATGCATGCTCACTAGTCCCGATGGTGATGCCCCATATTTCCATAATGGTTTAATTTTCTCAAGTGTGACCAACTTCACTGAACCTTGCCAGTGCTCCAACTGAGCGTTGCATTCGTACAGACTCCTTACCCTTCGAACACCTCGAATAGCGTGGTGTTGATTTTGGTCGTAGGTCTCCTCTCCATCAATATCATCTGTCACTTGTTGTGCCCGCTCGCACGATTTCGCTTCCCTTACCTTGGTTATCCTCCTTGCACCTTTCGTTGATGAAGACGATGCACATCGCCGATATCAACACATCATATCTCAACCATTGATAGATGAGGCACCCTTGAGCCAGTCACACTGGCCTTCTTTGCTAACCATCATGCACCTTTGCCGCAGGAAACGTGGCACCACCATGGATCAAACATGTCGTGAGATCTAGTTCGTCCAAATGCACAGGCCCTAACATCCCTTCACAATGCAATATCTTGTTAACCGCCGGACATGTTGTCGCTGTGAGCTATATAACCTCTATAGATCATGAGTGGTAGAGGACCATGTCTGTTGATGGTTTTGAAGGGAGGTATGAATTTTGCGATCCCTCACAATTAAATAGGTCGTGCTTATTTCCCACGATGAAATTCTCCCACCATCGATATGGTTTGGTCGTGTGTTTGTGTCATTGCTTTCTAGGATCTGTGGGGTCTAGACGCGTCTACAGGATTTCCTCTTTTGATTCTACCTATCTACCTTGTCGTCCTGTTAGCTTGGGGTGGGGAATTTACCCTGTGCCAGTTTGTTTCAAAATCTTAGCACTGGTGTGAGCGAGGTGCTAACACTTGGTATTTTTTTCTCCGCTAAGATGAATCTAAATTTGTTGGCATTTTTAGTCATGTGAGGATGTATAAAATGGTGCTTAGTCATTTCTTTTGATGCTTGGGGAATTTTAATACTGTCCACGGTGAATTTTAAAGAGTGTAGGAAGAATTTATATATGATGGGGTGTTTTTAAAAATGATTAGACATGTAAAATGATGTTTGGGTGCTTTTATTGATGCCTATGGTGATTTAATACAACCTTGGGTGAATTTAAATAGCGTAGTATGAATTTGAATATGCTTGGGTATTCTTGTGGATGTTGGGCATTCTCAAACAGTTCCAAACACTTTCTTATTTTTATTGGGTGCATATTATATAGCTTTAGGATGAATAAAATGTTTTATGTTCATATAAAATAGCTCTAAGATTAATAAAAACATTTTTATGGTCAATACATTATTGTGGTTTTGATTATTAATTTGTTCAGCTATAATCGTATGTGGGAAGTGTTCCATCTAGAAGAAATTATTTAATTAATTTTTTTTCTCGCAAAGATTTTTGGTTGTGAGATGAACATGCCATAACCCTACCATTTATAGATTATATAATATTAGAGCTACATTTGAAACTACTATGATTGCATGTATGGTAAATACCCACAATGGATACCAAGCCAGTAGACAAACATTACTACCAGGATTCTAGAGAAGTAGAAGATCACCAATTGTAGAAAATCCTTGTGAATAACATGAAATGGAAAATAATATCATGGGGGGAAGAGCAAGTGGTAAATTTGAAATGTTGTAAATGGTTTTAAATGGAAGGTCTCCTGTTCGAATCCCCCCAAACTTGCTCGTGCACCATGGTTCAAGCCATATGGATGCACCTAGGGTTATAGTGGTAGTGGGATTAGATCAATGGAACCTATGTCATGTGAGTACTATCTTGGTCCCTAGTTGTTGATTCCCCTAGTAAAAAAAACATGGCATGGAAGATCCAAAGGTTAGGTTTACTTGATTGGAGCAGAGTATTCTTGCACCAACAGAGATGGTAACACAACAACTGGTAATCTGGAAGATGAAAGTTAATCTGAAGGACACTTAGTGATAACTAAGCATGGGGAGAAGAAGGTTAATATGGAAGACTCCAAAAGTGAGAATCTCAAATACCCATGTAAAAAAAAAATTCCTCATCTTCCAATGTTCCTTTCGAAATTGAACAAAAACTTGAAATTCCAATGTTTGATGGTCAAGTTAGTGTTGAAGTATTGAATAGTTGGTTAGAACAAATGCAAGTTTATTTTGTCCTTTATCAAGTCCAATAAGAACAATAGATTTTTTTTCTTCTTGAAGATGACAAAAAATGCTCTATTGTGGTGGGAGAGCTATGTGGATGCATTGAGGATGTGCCATAAGCCCACAATTTCAAAATGGGAGAATTTGAAGGATATGAAGAGGAGAAACTCATGAAGTGGTGGTACATTTGACAAGAACAGGGACAAGAATACAATTATGAATTCAGGATGCAAGCCATTAGTTTGGGTATCTGTTTAGAAGAACCGAGAGTAGTGGTAAAGTACCTTGGAGGACTAATCAGCAACATTATAAGGGATTTGCAAATTATTAGTATGAAGAGCACACATGCAGTGCCCCTCTTATACCTAGGTGCCAATGTGTGCAGAGATTTTGTTTTTATGTTTACACTATTACTACAGAGGAGTCAAATCTATTAGCAGCAACCTTGTTAAGAAAGATTCATGCACATTGTAAACAATCATTTGAAAATTATCTTTAATGTAATTCACAACATGTCATCATCATGGTGCCCTGAAGACGGCTTACTGTGCATACCATAAATTTGTAAGATAACAGTAACATTATTCCAATTATCTTTTTGCAGTATTACCTTCCTAAACAAAATTAAGGATTAAGAAGCAATATTTCCTAAACGGTCGTTCTTAGATTCAGTTCATACATAATACGACTTTCTATGTCTTCCTCATCATGAGGACAAAAAGGAAATATACCAAAAGCACCTAAGATAACAATGTCGAGGAT
>LPNX010593408.1:53389-188776 GCA_001517045.1 Pseudotsuga menziesii | reverse complement strand
GAATTGATACTTAGAAGGAATGCAAAACTGTTTCATTCTACATTAGGACGATTTAGTTATGCCAAATTAAACTCATTTTTCGTTGCTTAATCCTAAAACATCAAAAGATAACATACATATTCTTTATTTTTCCCCATTAGATCCTCCTGCTACTTGCAAAACCTCTTAAACCAACCTAAGTCATAAGACACATTTCATACTACAAGCAAGGAATACGAGGAGGTTAATTTGACTGACTCTATTTGTTACTTACTTTACAACCAGATTATATAGGAGGCATACACAAGCATAAGTAGATTATATTTATAATTTTCCATGAGTTCATTTCTATTTACCTTGAGTTCTTGTCATTGCAGGATGATTCGACTACTTGTCCTGCAAGCACTTCAATAATTCTATACAATCACAATCAGGAGATCTTTTCTCAATTCATAGGTTATTCATTAGACATAGTTAACATAGGCATGATAGATACAATGCTTTGTTCATGTAATAATCCTTGGAATGATACTAATCTATATCAACAAATTTTAACTATGCATGAATAAAATCCCCATCACCATTCTTATAGCATTTGTCGAGCGATCCAAGTACAAGCAACGGGCGAAGGGACAAGAATACCCGAGGTGGCTGTCAAGATACAACAACGTTAGACAGTTACAGAATAGGATAAAAATAATCGAATGCATATATGTATACTGTATGGTACCCTACCATACTTTCATCATCTGCATCCTCATTACATTCCTTCCCTGCACTTTACAACTTAGCATTAAAATATTCAACTATTCAAAGAGGAAAATATAATCTCATTTTATAAATGTAGCTAGCCACTTTAACAACCAATACTAACAACTAGTAATTAAAACTTCATTTTCTAAGTTAACAGACTAGACTGACTGAAAGCTCGACTTTGACTTTCCTCCCAGCCAACTGACTCTATATGGCGTGCATTATTCCGCCTAAAGCCACCCCCGAGCTTGGGTGACGAACCCACTAAGGTAAAGGGGAAACATTCCCAAGTGTTTTAAACAAGTTTCATGGTTCGACCACATCGTTTATTCACACAATGCTTATCCTGCTACCCAAACAGGTGCTATAAAATAAAACCTTCTTATCTCTCAGTATATTCCAGAATTAAACCTTAATAATTTCCAGAACCTTTTGTTAAAGGAGTACCATTGTACAGATGGTTTTGCCATTCAGAGAATACAAAGCAGAAAGTGCATAGTTATAATACATGTATATCCAGGTTAGCATTTCAATTTCGGCTCACAACCAGCAACGCCCAACTCTGGATCTGTTCGTTTTGGCCTTTGAAGGTTCAGTTCACTTACAATCGGGCATATAGGTGAAGATCAGATCCAAAATATCTGTATATAATTTCACACATATAGAAAAAGCTGTATTTATAAATATAAAATAACGGGAAACCCGTTATTAAAAGGTAGACATATACAATTCATAAATGTATCCAACTGGTCATGATATTAATTGAAAAAGCAGTGCTGCTAACATACATAAACACTCAGCCAACAAGATTAAAAGTGCACTAAGTGTTCATTTCACATAAATAAAAATACACCCGTAGGGCTGGAAGTCAATCGCAGGAGTTCAAGATCGAATCGATCCTCAATATACTCACACAGACTTTGAAATCAAACCAAGGAGTTCCGAATCAAATCGATCCTTAATATAAAACCCAGACAGAGATACTATTTGCATGGTTTATTAGGAATAAGGAGACTATTTGGCATAGAAGGAAAACCCACAGTATAGCAGACATACCATTCCTGTCTTAAATATCTCACTACACTTAAAATTTGCAAGGTTTAACTCGTACAGATTCAACATCTGCAAACACTGGATTCATTCCTGGAAAAGAAGTTGCTTACACTAGAGCATGTAATCAGACCCTAACCAATCGTTATCTACGATGTATAATATTTGTAAATGAAATTGCATGTAATTGTAGAAGGAGCAAGTCGACGAAGTCAACTTGAACGAATACCGACTTAGTCGATCAGCTAACTAAGTCGATGGGACGATTTAGTTGATCAGCTGACTAAGTCGGTCGACCGACTAAACTAAAAGATTAGTCGACTTAAATAACAGTCGTGTCGGTTCACTGAACCGACAGGTAGTTATTTTGTAACTGTTTGTAACTTGTATATATTAGGCTGTTGAGCTAAGCAAGAACTCAGTTCAGTTCTATGCCTTGTATGAACTCATTACATTAATATAATCTATTTTCCTATCTATTCTTGTCTCTTGTATCTGATTTATAGTCATGTTTTAGTATGTATTATTGGTAACCTTATGTGATCTGTGAGATTACAACATTGGTTCCGTTTCCAGGACAACATGTTAGTTAAGAAGGAGATAGTTAAGAAGGAAATAGACAACATGTTAGCAGCAGGGATCATTTACCCCATCGACCAGTCGGAATGGGCAAGTCCCATGGTCATACAGCCCAAGAAACATGACCCGACCAGGTTAAGAATTTGTGTCGACTTTAGGGAGCTCAACAAAGTCACACTCACAGATCCATTCCCCACCCCCTATGTTGATGAAATCCTGAATGAAGTTGTAGGCCATGAATGTTATTCATTTACAGATGGATTTTTAGGCTATAATCAAGTACCCATAGCAAAAGAGGATCAAACGAAAACAACATTTGTCTGTGAATTTGGGTCCTTTGCCTACAGAGTTATGCCTTTTGGGTTGAAGAATGCACCTGCAGTATTCTCTTGAATTGTTGTCAAAACATTCCAAGAGTATATCTATAATACCATGGCCATATACTTCGACGACTGGACCATATATTCCACCCTAAAGGATCATTGCACATGGCTCCGACTTATGCTGGAGAGATGTCGACAGATACAACTCTCCTTAAATATTAAGAAATGTACTTTTATGACTCCCATAGGCATACTCTTAGGGAATATTGTCTGCAAAGATGGTATAAAGGTCGACTTTGCCAAAATAAAAATCATCCTCGACCTAAAACCCCCAATAAACCCTAAACAGGTCCGGGTGTTATTGGGCCATACATGATACTATAGGAAATTCATCAGACACTATTCAGATATGACTTACCCTCTGGAGGAACTGGACTGTCAAGTCCGCCATTAATACACCCATTTCGACACTCAACCACACCCACACCTATAAATAATGGACCGTCAAAGGTTCATTCACCACACCAATTACCCTCAGATCACCTGCAATCTCAGTCGACCAAAGACCAAGAACTCTATCAAAAACCTGACTAGTCCAATGCAATGGCACCCAAACTAACCAGAGCTGCGACCAAGGCAAAGGAACTACAAGCAGAGGACACCCCCTTGCTCAACCACTTGCGTTTTTGATGTTCTTTAAGCGGTTGAGCAAGGGGGGAACCAATTGTTGGGTCCCAACATGGAGAACATCGCAGAAATGCCCATGTCTGAAAAGATGTCGATCCTTTCCAATCTCACTACCTTAACAATCGATATCCAAAAGGCATTGCAGAGTTGGACCGACTTTCAGCATCATCTTTCCATCACAGCTCTAGCTATCGTTGAAGTCTACATCCAAAGGAGACCGACCATCCATCTGCAGAGTCCACAGCAAGAGAAAATCTGAATGGTTCGACAGGAGTTCGTTTTTGTACCTACCTGTTTCTTCGGGACGAAGAAACGTTTTGTTCGTGGGGGAGATGTAGAAGGAGCAAGTCGACGAAGTCGACTTGAACAAAGACCGACTTAGTCGATCAACTGACTAAGTCGATGGGCCGATTTAGTCGATCAGCCGACTAAGTCAGTCGACTAACTAAACTAAAATATTAGTCGACTTAACTAACAGTCGTGTCGGTTCACCGAACCGATAGGTAGTTATTTTGTAACTATTTGTAACTTGTATATATTAGGCTGTTGAGCCAAGCAAGAACTCAGTTTAGTTCTATGCCTTGTATGAACTCATTACATTAATATAATATGTTTTCCTATCTGTTCTTGTCTCTTGTATCTAATTTATAGTCATGTTTTAGTATGTATTATTGGTAACCTTATGTGATTTGTGAGATTACAACAGTAATAAAAATAGAAATGTGCAAATCCATTCAGAGCCTATCAATATAACAAATGGGATATAGTTCGCACACATCCAGGCTCAAATAGTAAAAATGACAACTGCGATATGTATAAACCTTGGGATGAAAATCGTAGGCCTTAAATCTTAAAACGGTGTGGATCAATCTAGATTTTACCAAGCCTACTATTTGGATATGAATCGCACCTACATTCGACTCTAGCTCTGGAAATGAAATGCAATGGAAACCGGGAAATGCCAGATCCAAAACGTGAATTAAAAATACACAGTCAGAAGTTTACCTTTGGTGAAATCGCATAGATCTGCCTTGAGGGCGTAGAGAACAGTCTTTTCCAGGGCGTGGAGATACACAGGGAGATTAGATCCAAAAGATCCAGTACCCTTGTGCAGACCAGGCAAAGGCCATCGATCACCCTTTTCTTATTCTTTCCCAAGAAGGCGTAGCTGTCTCCTTAGGATTACTGCCATCGATTAGGAACCACGGGGGGAAAGGTACTCCCTATGCAGATCTCCCAGCAAGCATGTGCTGCTCTCCACCAGCTCCAAAACACCCAAAATAAATAAAGAGAGGAGGAAAGATTCCCTTTCCCTCCGCACAACGTTCCCTTCAAATAAGGCGTTGCATAAGCCACTTATTTTGATGTTTGCAGGTTTCCCAAAAAAACAAAATACTGAAGGCACAGAAAATATCTTGTCAGGATTCCTCCAAACAGGTAGTAAATTAGCTTCCACGATTTTAAGGAAAATCACCGCATTTTTATGCCTTGCATGCATTTTCCTTTTAACTATTTTACCTTTCCCATTTTTAATTATATTAACCCTTTTAAATGTGGATAGCGCATGGGAAAAGTGGGACATTCTCATTTTTTTATAATTCTAAGGCTCTCATATGAAAAACTACACATTACCACATTATTCGCATATAAAAATAATGTCCCATTCTATATATATATATACATATATATTTAAACAATGGTATTCACACTTTTAAAATCCTGTACATGTGCAGGTTAATCCTTTATTTATGAAGTATATAATATTTGGTTGGTTTATTTTACATGGCCCATGTGACTAGAAAAAGCTCAATTCTTTACTTTCTGTTTAGAACTTGAGAAAAGTGCATATGCTCACAAGCTTTACTTCTTTTAAAAAAAATCCTATGTATAGCATTCGTATTATTATAATTCTGTATGTGCATCTTTTGGATCCTAATAAACTTTAGTTTTTTTTTTTTCTAAAATCAACCACCATATGATGTTCTAAAGCTTTCCCCATTATTAAATAAAATATATTGGAGCTCACTCGCTTGAATGACTCCACAAGCAACTTCACATGCCTAGGGAGGATTTGACACCACTCTTTAGGAATATATTTATACTTTAAATAATACCTTGCCTATAAGTGATATTTATCTATGGAAAGTACGTTCAGGCTATATATATATATATATATATATAGCATAATATGATGCTCCAGAACATACAAAGGAAAAGTTTATGACTTCTAAGGGTTTTTCCTTTAATAATAGTTGTCTATCAATATGCTTTTCTTACAAACGTATCCCAATGTGCTATCTTTTAATATATATAAATATATATTTGTTAAAGAGTAATTGTCATAAGTGCCTTGAATTAATTTAGCATATATATAATGTGGTATAAAAGAGCTTTTCGACTACACATAAGGCATTATGTAAATTAATATAAGAGTTAGCTCTTCATACTTTAACCGTTGCATGGTTCCCTTGTTTTATTAATTAAAGCATTGTCTTTTTTAATAGACTCCACTTTATATACCAAAGACTGCCATGCTAGTGATTAAACATTACCCCTTATTCTCTTAGTATTTACAAGCACACAACAATTTATTCATTGAGTTTCTTAGTTCCCCTTTTCCGGGAAGCCCTTTCCCCCTAGTGGGTTCGTCGCTAAATGTCATTTCAGTTGTTCGAAGCTTTCAGTCGTTAACCTTATCATTTATAACCATAACTTGGCAGAGGTTTATAGTTGATACTTACAGTGATATTTACTTACACTGTGAGCTCTAGGTAGAGGTGGCGAGGGATGCTACATCCTCTCCCCCTTGAATTAACACCGTCCTCGGTGTTACCAGTTTTCCCACCCTTGTCTCATTTTCTTCTTCAGGTTCTTAATGCTTGCTTTTATATTCTTTAGTCCTCCTTGACAAGTGGGAGTAGGTCACCAAACCTGCATTTTAAGCATATATATACATGTCTACTACATCGACATTGTTAACAATGTAAAACTCAGGAATCTAACACCATACAATTTTCATAACATGTCAGTTATATTGCCAATAAGAAAACATATAGATACCATTTTACCTGTATTGCACATACCTTTCCATTACTTTATTTTCAAGTCATAATTTTATTGTTTAGTTATTACTTATTTACAACCTTATAGTTTAATAATTTATTTTGTTTCTCCAGGTGATATCAAGGGTGCCATGATCGTCTTCATGCCCTTCAAATATCTCACTTTCCGTGGTGGGGAGTTAGTGCGATGGATGAGACCACGTTAACTCAGTCCAATCCACGCTGTAGGGAGACTCATGGTTATTGAGGAATAAGGCCAACACCTTATTGCGCACCCCTCAGTCAATCCTCGTGAGTGACCGAGTCCGCGGCCTACCCTCACGGCAGCATGCCTCTTGTAGGTAAAATCCTCTCTCGCTTTTCAACTTGCCACATGGAAATATGTGCTAACCATACCGGTACGGAAGAAAGTACCCAAGCACGATCAGAGTGTGTAGAATCACTAAGGGCCTCCCAACCATGTTCACACCTGATGAACCAAACTCCCTACAGTCACCATCCGCCTCTGCATTCTCTCATCCGTCCAATATTAGGGTAAAAAGCATTTCCATATCCAAACCCTACCCTTTCATTTATATCGTTCTTTTTTTTTTTCGAGATTTATGCATAATGTAAAATTATTATTTTTATTTATTCTTATTTTGGATTCCTTTTTGTTTTATTTCAACGGATGCATTTATGTAATGTCATATGCATTTATCCAATCTTTTAATTTAGGATTTATTTACTTAACTTTTCCTAAATTTCATTCCTGGATTTTTGCTTTTGATTTGCTATTTTTGTGTGTGCAATGTGTTAATATTTAGAATCTTCTTTTATTTTGTTTATAATGATTTCTTTTTATTTTTATTTTTATTTTTATTTCATAAGGTTGCACTGTAGCCCAAGCTCATAACTAAATCTACTTTCATGTCTTTGAAAGATTTGTTTCATACCTTGCGAGTATGTATGAAAGTCTCCATGTTTGCACAGCCTGATTTCCTAGGCTTCTCTTGCATGTCGGTATTACATTGCATCTAACCACAAACTTTCATTCAGTTCCTGTATTCACTTAGCACTCATTTCATAGTTAACGGAATCTAATTGGAGATTATTTAAGAAAACCATGCTCTACTTTATAACAGATTGCAACATAGCATCTTATATCGTCATTCACCATTATTTCCAAAGAAAAACGATAGCAATTCTATGATAAATTTTTACCTCATGTTTATGTCTATTTAGGCCACAAGGTCAAATGCTATTGCTGTGCACACCTGAAGGGGGAGCATCAAGGATCCGTTCTTGGTGTTTCTTTATGGGCCCAAAACTTGAGAAACGATAGTTCCTATGAAAAACTATTATCCCCAATCAGAAACAATTGTTCTTAGTTAACAGTAATTTGTTCATAAAGGTGTTAGCATTCATGCAGTTGTGCCTTACTACTAACATTCATTTGGTATATTTTCATATACCTGCATAATCCTAACAATATGCACTTTTAATATCGTCATCCTTTCAGCATCACTTATGTTCTCAGTTAGATTTGCACATAATGAATTTAGCTACACTTGCTAGGATTTGGGGTAATATATTTACTCTTTTTGATGATTTATTCATCAAAATTCATTAATAGCTACCTTGTCATCTTACTCTCCTTTTTCTAAATGGTGTAAGGTCAGTTTAATTACTTTACATGACATGATGGGACTTCTAGAAAGAGGGGAGACATTTCCTTATGAGTCACCTTTTTCTTCATTAAAAAGGTACAGAACTTTAAATTCCTATTCACCAGTTCCTTAACAATATGTATCAGTTCATTAGCAGCCAACCCAATCTATGAATGTAAGCCCTAAGGGTTTCTTCTCAAATAAATTTATTTGTCGTGTGCGCATTTATGCAGACTTCCATACCTTTACCAAAATTTTTGTGCAACTCAAAAGGAGAGGATACACTTGTCTTAATCATGGATAAAACATCTTCAAGGCAACCAAAATATCAACATAGCTATGTACTTACCTCATTCAGCCTCACATTGAAGTGGAGAAGTTGTTTCTACATAACTACAAGGTCAACCAATACATATAATTACTTGAAGTTGCTACACCTTACTGTACTTGTGTTTTAGATCAATGTGAGTTTGTTGATTCCTGTTATCTTAAGCAAACGTGATCATCAATTTACAAAAACAAAATAGGTAGAATCATTTTTGATCCCAAATAGGCCCGAGTGTTTCGACCTTTGCTCTGATACCATATGTAGTGCCCCTCTTATACCTAGGTGCCAATGTGTGCAGAGATTTTGTTTTTATGTTTACACTATTACTACAGAGGAGTCAAATCTGTTAGCAGCAACCTTGTTAAGAAAGATTCATGCACATTGTAAACAATCATTTGAGAATTATCTTTAACGTAATTCACAATATGTCATCATCATGGTGCCCTGAAGACGGCTTACTGTGCATACCATAAATTTGTAAGATAACAGTAACATTATTCCAATTATATTTTTGCAATATTACCTTCCTATACAAAATTAAGGATTAAGAAGCAATCTTTCCTAAACGGTCGTTCTTAGATTCAGTTCATCCATAATAATATTTTCTACGTCTTCCTCGTCATGAGGACAAAAAGGTAATATACCAAAATCACCTAAGATAACAATGTCAAGGATACTCAAATTGTGACATCCCAAATGAGGTAGAATTGATACTTAGAAGGAATGCAAAACTGTTTCATTCTACATTAGGACGATTTAGTTATGCCAATTTAAACTCATTTTTCATTGTTTAATCCTAAAACATCCTTAAGGAATACCAAAAGATAACATACATATTCTTTATTTTTTCCCCATGAGATCCTCCTGCTACTTGCAAAACCTCTTAAACCAACCTAAGTCATAAGACACATTTCATACTACAAGCAAGGAATACAAGGAGGTTAATTTGACTGCCTCTATTTGTTACTTACTTTACAACCAGATTATATAGGAGGCATACACAAGTATAAGTAGATTATATTTATAATTTTCCATGAGTTCATTTCTATTTACCTTGAGTTCTTGTCATTGCAGGATGATTCGACTACTTGTCCTACAAGCACTTCAATAATTCTATACAATCACAATCAGGAGATCTTTTCTCAATTCATAGGTTATTCATTAGACATAGTTAACACAGGCATGACAGATACAATGCTTTGTTCATGTAATAATCCTTGGAATGATACCGATCTATATCAACAAATTTTAACTATGCATGAATAAAATCCCTATCACCATTCTTATAGCATTCGTCGAGCGATCCAAGTACAAGCAACGGGCGAAGGGACAAGAATCCCCGAGGCGGCTGTCAAGATGCAATAGGGTTAGACAGTTATAGAATAGGATAAAAATAATCGAATGCATATATGTATATTGTATGGTACCCTACCATACTTTCATCATCCGCATCCTCATTACACTCCTTCCCTGCACTTTACAACTTAGCATTAAAATATTCAACTATTCAAAGAGGAAAATATAATATCATTTTATAAATGCAGCTAGCCACTTTAACAACTAATACTAACAACTAGTAATTAAAACTTCATTTTCTAAGTTAACAGACTAGACCGACTGAAACCTCGTCTTCGAATTTCCTCCCAACCAACTGACTCTATCTAGCGTGCGTTATTTCGCCTAAAGCCACCCCCAAGCTTGGGCGACGAACCCACTAAGGTAAAGGGGAAACATTCCCAAGTGTTTTAAACAAGTTTCATGGTTCGACCACATCGTTTATCCACACAATGCTTATCCTGCTACCCAATCGGGTGCTACAAAATAAAAACTTCTTATCTCTCAGTATATTCCAGAATTAAACCTTAATAATTTCCAGAACCTTTTGTTAAAGGAGTACCATTGTACAGATGGTTTCGCCATTCAGAGAATACAAAACAGAAAGTGCAGACTTATAATACATGTATATCCGGGTTAGCGTTTCAATTTCGGCTCACAACCAGCAACGCCCAACTCTGGATCTGTTCGTTTTGGCCTTTGAAGGTTCAGTTCACTTATAATCGGGCATATAGGTGAAAATCAGATCCAAAAGATCTGTATATAATTTCACACATATAGAAAAAGGTGTATTTATAAATATAAAATAACGGGAAAACCTTTATTAAAAGGTAGACATATACAATTCATAAATGTATCCAACTGGTCACGATATTAATTGAAAAAGCAGTGCTGCTAACATACATAAACACTCAGCCAACAAGATTAAAAGTGCACTAAGTGTTCATTTCACATAAATAAAAATACACCCGCAGGGCTGGAAGTCAATCGCAGGAGTTCAAGATTGAATCGATCCTCAATATACGCACACAGACTTTGAAATCAAACCAAGGAGTTCCGAATCAAATCGATCCTTAATATAAAACCCAGACAGAGATACTATTTGCATGGTTTATTAGGAATAAGGAGACTATTTGGCATAGATGGAAAACCCACAGTATAGCAGACATACCATTCTTGTCTTAAATATCTCACTCCACTTAAAATTTGCAAGGTTTAACTCGTACAGATTCAACATCTGCAAACACTAGATTCATTCTTGGAAAAGAAGTCGCTTACACTGGAGCATGTAAACAGACCCTAACCAATCGTTATCTACGATGTATAATATTTGTAAATGAAATTGCGTGTAATAAAAATAGAAATGTGCAAATCCATTCAGAGTCTATCAATATAACAAATGGGATATAGTTCGCACACATCTAGGCTCAAATCATAAAAATGACAACTGCGATATGTATAAACCTTGGGATGAAAATCGCAGGCCTTAAATCTTAAAACGATGTGGGTCAATCCAGAGTCTACCAAGCCTGCTATTTGGATATGAATCGCACCTACATTCGACTCTAGCTCTGGAAATGAAATGCAATGGAAATCGGGAAATGCCAGATCCAAAACGCGAATTAAAAATACACAGTCAGAAGTTTACCTTTGGTGAAATCGCATAGATCTACCTTGAGGGCATAGAGAACAGTCTTTTCTAGGGCGTGGAGATACACAGGGAGATCAGATCCAAAAGATCCAGTACCCTTGCGCAGACCAGGTAGAGGCCATCGATCACCCTTTTCTTCTTCTTTCCCAAGAAGGCGTAGTTGTCTCCTTAGGGTTACTGCCCTCGATTAGGAACCACGGGGGGAAATGTACTCCCTACGCAGATCTCCCAGCAAGCATGTGCTTCCCCCCACCAGCTCCAAAACACCCAAAATAAATAAAGAGAGGAGGAAAGATTCCCTTTCCCTCCGCACAACGTTCCCTTCAAATAAGGCGTTGCATAAGCCACTTATTTTGATGTTTGCAGGTTTCCCAAAAAAACAAAATACTGAAGGCGCAGAAAATATCTTGTCAGGATTCCTCCAAACAGGCACTAAATTAGCTTCCACGATTTTAAGGAAAAATCACCGCATTTTTATGCCTTGCATGCATTTTCCTTTTAACTATTTTACCTTTCCCATTTTTAATTATATTAACCCTTTTAAATGTGGATAGCGCATGGGAAAAGTGGGACATTCTCATTTTTTTATAATTCTAAGGCTCTCATATGAAAAACTACACATTACCACATTATTCGCATATAAAAATAATGTCCCATTCTATATATATATATACATATATATTTAAACAATGGTATTCACACTTTTAAAATCCTGTACATGTGCAGGTTAATCCTTTATTTATGAAGTATATAATATTTGGTTGGTTTATTTTACATGGCCCATGTGACTAGAAAAAGCTCAATTCTTTACTTTCTGTTTAGAACTTGAGAAAAGTGCATATGCTCACAAGCTTTACTTCTTTTTAAAAAAATCCTATGTATAGCATTCGTATTATTATAATTCTGTATGTGCATCTTTTGGATCCTAATAAACTTTAGTTTTTTTTTCTTTCTAAAATCAACCACCATATGATGTTATAAAGCTTTCTCCATTATTAAATAAAATATATTGGAGCTCACTCGCTTGAATGACTCCACAAGCAACTTCACATGCCTAGGGAAGATTTGACACCACTCTTTAGGAATATATTTATAATTTAAATAATACCTTGCCTATGAGTGATATTTATCTATGGAAAGTACGTTAAGGATATATATATATATATAGCATAATATGATGCTCTACAACATACAAAGGAAAAATTTATGACTTATAAGGGTTTTTCCTTTAATAATAGTTGTCTATCAATATGCTTTTCTTACAAACGTATCCCAATGTGCTATCTTTTAATATATATAAATATATATCTGTTAAAGAGTAATTGTCATAAGTTCCTTGAATTACTTCAGCATATATATAATGTGGTATAAAAGAGCTTTTCGACTACACATAAGGCATTATGTAAATTAATATAAGAGTTAGCTCTTCATACTTCAACTGTTGCATGGTTCCCTTGTTTTATTAATTAAAGCATTGTCTTTCTTAATCGACTCCACTTTATATACCAAAGACTGCCATGCTAGTGATTAAACATTACCCCTTATTCTCTTAGTATTTACAAGCACACATCAATTTATTCATTGAGTTTCTTAGTTCCCCTTTTCCGGGAAGCCCTTTCCCCCTAGTGGGTTCGTCGCCAAATGTCGTTTCAGTCGTTCGAAGCTTTCAGTCGTTAACCTTATCATTTATAACCATAAATTGGTAGAGGTTTATAGTTGATACTTACAGTGATATTTACTTTCACTGTGAGCTCTAGGTCGAGGTGGCGAGGGATGCTACAAAAACATTCATTACAATGGATCATTTTACAATCTAAAAATAAATAAAATATTATTTCTTTTGTTCTTGTTTATGGAGCAGTTCAATGGTATTAGGAATAGTTAAGTTGAATTTAATGGATTGAGCCTATATCATTTAATGGTTCTCCAATCTTGCAATTTATGATCTTTCTGAGGCCGTGGAACCATTATGAGTTTTATCCTCTATTTAATATGTTAAATAACATAATAATTAAATACTTATCTTGTTGACTCTTCCAAATTTGAAGCAGCCATTTGATTAATATACAAAAATCTAAACTTGGATTCTAAATTTGACATGGCAATTCTTTTATTAATATATTTATTTAATGAATCCTACCTTAACTTACTCAGCATATTTAATAACTAATAATACTTTTACAAGTTTTTTGATCAATCACTTTTAAACTTGGTAAGAGGACATTTTTTGACACATTCCTTCATGAATTTTGTAATGAACAAATTTATTGTAGTTTAATAGTAATAGTAATAGTAATAGTTAATAACAATAACAATAATAATAGAGGGTAAATACTAATGTCAACATTTATTTGTTTAATTGATAAGTACCCTAGCAATAATCTACTACCCTTTTATCAATACTCCAAGTTTATTTAACGGTTTAATTAATCACAATTAATAGTTAAACAATACATATTTCCAAAGTTAATATTTACTAGCGTAGATCCAAATCCTAGGCTCTATCAAGCGCCGAGAGGGATCAAATCTCTTTGTAGGTATCCATTGATTTGATTCAAACCAAAAGACACATATTTTTATTTAAGGTCCACATATAATATTTTATTATTAATATTTAATATTATTTATGGCCCACATATAATATTTTTTATTATTTTTTATTTTGTTATGAACTAACATTACAATATTTCCTCATACATGGTTTTAAAACCATGCACATGGTTTGTTTAAAACCATGTGCAAGGCTAACTTTTTTTATTATTTTGTTAAGTAAAAACTTTACAACATCTCCCCCATATTGTGTTTTTTTTCTCACCCATATATTTTTACGGATAATTAAACTTTTACTTTTTTATTGTTTTGTTAGTTATGAAGATTACAACATCTCCCCCATATTAGGTTTTTTTCTGGCTGACATTTATTACCTATGTGCATGGTTTTAAAACCATGTGCAAACCATGTGTACGTGGTTTTAAAACCATGCACATGGTTTATGGTTTTAAAACCACATGGTTTATGGTTTTAAAACCATGTGCAAGGCCAACATTTTTTATTATTTTGTTAAGTAAAAACATTACAACATCTCCCCCATATTGTGTTTTTTTTTATAGCCGACATAACATTATATTCTATTTTTTATATAGCCGACGTAACATTTTATTATTAATATTTAATATTATTTATGGCCCACATATAATATTTTTTATTTTTTTATGAACTAACATTACAATATTTCCTCATACATGGTTTTAAAACCATGTGCAAGGCCAACTTTTTTTATTATTTTGTTAAGTAAAAACTTTACAACATCTCCCCCATATTGTGTTTTTTTCCTCACCCATATTTTTTTACAAATAATTAAATTTTTACTTTTTATTGTTTTGTTAGTTATGAAGATTACAACATCTCCCCCATATTAGGTTTTTTTTTCTGGCCGACATTTATTACGTATGTGCATGGTTTTAAAACCATGTGCATAAAAACCATGTGCAAACCATGTGCATGTGGTTTTAAAACCATGCACATGGTTCATGGTTTTAAAACCACATGGTTTATGGTTTTGAAACCATGTGCAAGGCCAACATTTTTTATTATTTTGTTAAGTAAAAACATTACAACATCTCCCCCATATTGTGTTTTTTTTATATCCAACATAACATTATGTTCTATTTTTTTTATAGCCAACATAACATTATGTAATGTTACGTAACGTTACAACGTTACGTAACATTACAAGATCTACCCCATACTGGGCTGTAGAGCGCCTCTCAGCGCAATTAACACCAGGGTAGATCCAAATCATAAGCTCTATCAAGCACTGAGAGGGATCGAATCTCTTTGTAGGTATCCATTGATTTGATTCAAACCAAAAGACACATATTTTTATTTAAGGTCCACATATAATATTTTATTATTAATATTTAATATTATTTATGGCCCACATATAATATTTTTTATTATTTTTTATTTTGTTATGAACTAACATTACAATATTTCCTCATACATGGTTTTAAAACCATGCACATGGTTTGTTTAAAACCATGTGCAAGGCCAACTTTTTTTATTATTTTGTTAAGCAAAAACTTTACAACATCTCCCCCATATTGTGTTTTTTTCCTCACCCATATATTTTTACAGATAATTAAACTTTTACTTTTTTATTGTTTTGTTAGTTATGAAGATTACAACATCTCCCCCATATTAGGTTTTTTTCTGGCCTACATTTATTACGTATGTGCATGGTTTTAAAACCATGTGCATAAAAACCATGTGCAAACCATGTGCACGTGGTTTTAAAACCATGCACATGGTTTATGGTTTTAAAACCATGTGCAAGGCCAACATTTTTTATTATTTTGTTAAGTAAAAACATTACAACATCTCCCCCATATTGTGTTTTTTTATAGCAGACATAACATTATATTCTATTTTTTTTATAGCCGACATAACATTTTATTATTAATATTTAATATTATTTATGGCCCACATATAATATTTTTTATTATTTTTTATTTTGTTATGAACTAACATTACAATATTTCCTCATACATGGTTTTAAAACCATGCACATGGTTTGTTTAAAACCATGTGCAAGGCCAACTTTTTTTATTATTTTGTTAAGTAAAAACTTTACAACATCTCCCCCATATTGTGTTTTTTTCCTCACCCATATTTTTTTACGGATAATTAAATTTTTACTTTTTTATTGTTTTGTTAGTTATGAAGATTACAACATCTCCCCCATATTAGGTTTTTTTTGGCCGACATTTATTACATATGTGCATGGTTTTAAAACCATGTGCATAAAAACCATGTGCAAACCATGTGCACGTGGTTTTAAAACCATGCACATGGTTTATGGTTTTAAAACCACATGGTTTATGGTTTTAAAACCATGTGCAAGGCCAACATTTTTTATTATTTTGTTAAGTAAAAACATTACAACATCTCCCCCATATTGTGTTTTTTTTTTATAGCCGACATAACATTATGTTCTATTTTTTTTTATAGCCGACATAACATTATGTAACGTTACGTAACGTTACAAGATCTACCCCATACTGGGCTGTAGAGCGCCTCTTGGCGCAAATACTTCATATTGATTGTACTTATTTTAATTGCTTATTACCATGTTTAGATACCATTAATTGATGTATTCTTACACATATACAAAAATTAAACACCCATTATATGAATTTGATTAATACATAATCATCATATTTTCCTACTACAACTTATACAATTATTCAACTTGTTATTTGTTTATTGATACTATTGTACATGTGTAAAGTGTGCATGTGTGGCCAGCACATGCACAAGTAAAAAATGTACTATAAGAAAACATCATCTCACCTAGGCATACCTGCTATTTACTAATAATACTCATTCATGCAAGTAGAACACATACATAAATATAACATAATTATCTTAGCGTCCTTATTTATTTAACAGTTAACCCATTTAAGATTCATATCCTTATCTTTGTGTGTATATTTAGTTTAATTAATCAAGCATGTGGAAGGGTACTTGCTACCACTAACTCAATATCAAAGAATACCCACTCTCACAATACTAACTAACATATCCTCCCATCCTAACCTACATCTGTATCCTCCCTATCATTCCTTTGCTAGTACAAAGTCGATGCCATCTATACTAGCCTAACCACACAGAACCTGAGAGTGGTAGCGCCTGCTAACCTAGCGGACGTGGCCTCTCCTAGAAGGCATCCCACCGTCGTCATCACAACAACTTGGGGAGTGTGTCACATCACTTCCCTCCCACGACCCTAGGTATCATAGTGACATAGGATGGGAAATACATCCATACCTCTCAACATCATGGGTCGATACCCTATAAAACCATATATACTTTTCTTCTATCAAGATTATTGGATTGTGTCATCGTATCATCATTTTTTTTCGCTAAGGTTTACTGCATAGCAAGTCACTATTCCACATATTATATCAAGTATTCGACTATCACATAGCGCCAATGTCATGTGGGTTAGTACTTCACAAATACACATGTATAACAAGTAATTTCACTTGATAATCAATTGATCACATCATCATCCTCATCATTATTTCATGTAATAATTTAATTCATCATAGGTACACATGACATATAAAAATTCAATTGGTCACATCGTAACATGGCATCCACGTACCGCATCATATGCTTCACATTTGATAATGAAAACATTTCAACATATACTATCATTGTAAAATACAGTAATATTATGATAATCAACACATCATAATCGCATAGCATAGCAAGATAATAATCATGGTGACATCATAAACATAGTAACATCATACTCGCAATGCCATAATAAACATAGTAACATCATAATCTTGGTCCCATCACATCATAAGTAAAGTTACTGAGTCGAGCAAAGTCCAGAAGGTAATAAGCAATAAAGTGCAGTATATCTAACTTGTAAACAAGCCTAGTCGAAATATGGGGTATTACATACACCCACCCTTCACGAAACTTTGTCCTGACATTATGGTCAGAATAGTGAGGAAAGTATCAATGCATAGTCTCTGTGCCATCCTAGGTAGAATAACTTGGGGTATACCTGTCCCACTAAGCTTTAACTTGACCAAACCCGTCAATGTTATCTTATAGTTTTACTGATTGTATCCCATGATATTTGTTTTAATAATTAAAGAACATTTCGATCAATCCTTCTATTGAATCACAAAATTATATCCATAATCCCTAAATTTTATAATCATGTGCTATCCACCTTAGCATCCTACTTCTTAACTTTTAACAATATCCTTTAAATTGCATCATCTTGACAGGTTTCCACATCACACAATGAAGTTTTATTATTATTATTGTTTTAGCAGAAGCACATATTGATCCAACTTAAGCATGAAATAACCAACAATTTAAAATGGAGGTCTTGGAACTCATAATTTGTATCACTCAACACACAACTACCAAGGATTTTTGAGGTTGACATACCTCTCTTAGGAGAACAAGGTCCATGTATTTTAAATCCTACGGGTGATACATTATTATTTCCTTATTCGTGTTAAGCAATTGTATCAACGAATATCATGGTATTGTAACGATCATTAAATTACGAGAACTATTATTGTTTCAAGGTGTTCATGACTATACCTTATCAAAATGCAATTTATCAAGTTCAATCTAATAAAGTATGAAGGGAAATCATTACTCCTTCAATTTGTATTAGTTATTTTATCACATAGGTGTTACTATATTGCATTTGACATTTGTACATGAATTTGGTTTCCTCATGCATTCGTTTACCATAAACTCATACCATTGTTGAATTTGATAGTACTATTCCACATGGTGTTTCACCTAAAATTTTAACTACAACCTTTATATTATATTTATATTGTTTCAACTGTTGCATTAATTCACATATTTAGTTAAAATTTTTGAAATAAATCACACATTATTATAACACATTTTTAAGAAGAATTTAGACCCACAAGTCTTGATATACATACATTCGTATTACAATGCAATTTTATATCAGATACAAGCTCACTCTTTTCTAGAATACAATCTCCTCATTTTACCCATGAATTTCAAACTACCATGTATATATACATTCTTAATACAACTCAATGATTCTATAGGCCTATTGGATGATCGATTATATCTAAGTATATCCATTCAAGTAAATGGACATTCCCTTATTGGACTTACTAAAACCATTCACATAAACTCTATATAACACACATCACTAGTGGTTAGGCATGCATTCCCATCCTATTCTCTTAATCCCCTTTTCATCGACACCTTTGTTGTTAAATGTTTGTAGGGTACCTCGTCTATCCCATACTAACTCGATACTTCCTCATAGCTTCTAAGTGATTAGGGTAAATCGACATTGCACTCTAACGTTTGTCTAATATTTAAATTAAGTGATATAATTTAGTTCTTAACGTCTAATATTACGTATTAAAGGTATACCTAACATTGAATGTTTAAGGAGGCATTTAAATCTAACATTTAGATTTTAACTTTAAAGTTTCAAATGTAACATTAAAAGTTAATATTACATCAAAATATAACAACTTAATATAATTTTTAAGTAATCTTACCTCTAAATTAAACATAAGCGTTATTTATGGTAAAGATCTAATTTAGCCAATAATTTATAAATTAATTATAACCTCATTCTATTTAAAATAAAATATAGGGTAATTAAATTAACTATATAAAGCTTAAAGAATTTAAGGATTTATAATTTTGAATTTATAATAAACTATTTAAACTAATTAATAAACCAATTAAATTAATTAATTATAAAACGCTTAATAACATATAGACGCTAAGGATTTATAATTTTAAATTTATAACAGTGCTCATTTATTGGAGTAATTTAAAAGATAAAGTTATATAAAATTATATCCACCTTCAAGAAGGTCGCCCTACCTTACCCATGTGAAGGTATGGTGCATGCATGAGGTTCCCACTGCATGAAGCTCACATGCTAGTAATCCACAAGTCTTCAGGTGAATAAGGATGGATTTTAAAAAGGTGATACTCGTTCCGCGCGCACGTGCCAATCTCTCATTTTTTCAGTCATGTCCCGATGGAGGAGCTCTGCAGCCTAAGTTCCATGGTGGTTCACTAAGATGTCTCCACAAGGTGATATCCTTTCTCTTGCATTTCAGCCCTCCGAACCTTTATTCCTATTTCATGTTAGGTTTTAGTTCCTATATATATATATATATATATATATATATATGTTTTTGTTTTACAGTTTCTTGCCGGTTTCTTGTTAGGTTTATTCAAATTCCTTCTTTTTCCCTTTAACATTTAGTTTTCCCACATGAATTTACACGTGGGAGGTCTCTAATGCATCACTAATTCTAATGAGATAAGTATATTGGTGTTTTGGTCTGTGGTTGTGCAAATTTTAGGCTTAGGGTTCCCTTAATTTGTAACTCATAAAATCCGTTTAAGGTTAGGGTTTGTTTAATATCCTTGCGACTACCTTTGTCGCATAAGCTAGGGATTTGGATGTTTTTTTTTTTTTTTGGCAGCTCTGCTCTGTCGCACTCAAGTGGGTTGGGTCATATTGCATAGAATCTTACAATTTTCTTTTGCATCAGTCCATGCATGTTTACTCACTTTTTTTTATTTCTGAGAACTAAACCAGCCTAATTGATGGGTAGGGTCTAAACACTCTGAGTTGGTTTTAGCTTGGGCAGAACAAGTTAGATTGTTTTCAATATACATATATATAGATATATAGATTGTTTGTTGTTACCACTTGTGGCAGGATATAGTATGCTACAATACTTATCGGCTATCAATCAATTTGTCCAATGATACAGTCCATAAACTGGTTAGAATGAAGCGGTTGTATGTGTTTTCTTGGACATCCCCAGCTTCGAATGCCTTAAATCAAAGCCCTAGAATACAGATTTTAATATATCTCATTTCAACCTGTCTACTTATTAAGCTGCGTTTCTCTCTCCCTAGGTGTTAACTAGGCTTATAGCTTGTTTCCCTCATTATCACAACTAATAAAAAATAGGGTTTTTTTCCCTCACTTTGGGTGTATTTCGTACTTGGAAGCACGTAAAACTCCTCCAAAGATACCAATGTATCCATACTTTGTAGGGCTTCTAACACAGAGAACCCACAACATCTACGAGTCTTACCCTTGTACAATACTTCAATCTGCAAGTCCTGAGAGAAATTGGCTGGTAGGTCACCTGCTTGTGCTTTTGGCTTTGCTAAGTTGAAAAACATTCATTAGTGCTTGCTTTTAGCGCGCCTTTAAAACCTTCTTTTTTTTAATATATATATATATATATATATATATTCCAAAAGGAAAATATCTCCCATTCTAAGTAAAGAATGGTTGTAAACTGTTCCTGCAAAACTTTCATTATAGAAGAATCAAAATATTCTCTTCATCATACATCTCAATAGCAGTTCCAAAATTACAAAATTGCAAAAAACTACCCTATTATACAACAGTCTATGCATAATCCGTCATTTCCTATACTTTGTCCTTTATACATGTTCTATACAAATTCGATTTTACTTCTCTGAAGTTTCCTCTATTTCTAGCTTTCCTAATTCCAGTAGGAGTGCTATCTTGGATAGTCTGTCAGCTTCCGTGTTCAACTCCCTGTAGATGTGAGATATCATGAGGTTTAAGAATGCTTCCAACAGCCTTCTTATTACATTCAGTAGCTTCCGCAAGTGTGGTGCATTGATTTGGATCTTTATATTAACCCATTCAACCACCATCTTGGAGTCCCCTAAGACTTGCAGTTGATACATGTTGTTTTTTAATGCTAATTCCATAATCATGTGCAATGCTGCAAGTTCAGCCTTATTGTTTGTACAATGCCTTGGTGCAAATTTTGCTTGGATATTTTGAAAACCTAAGAGATACAATACTCCTCCTGAGCCTCCCAATGGGGGGGTCCCCTTGACTTGCTCCATCAAAAAAATCCCATGGTATTCCTTTGTTGATTTCTGGAGGAACTAGTACTCTGACGTTTGGCTCTTTTTCTTGGGCTTTGCATTCTCTATCCCACTGTATCACAAGAGATGAATTTAATTCAGGTGGAATTAGTTTGTTATTGAAAATGACAGTTTTTCTGGCCCACCATATTCGAAAAGAGAAAAGAGATGGGTAAGCATTGTAAAGACGTACCGAATTTTCTGTCCACCAATCTTTTGCTTTGTGTTCCAGAGAAATCTCGGATGCTCCTTGAAATTTTAATTCTTTGCAAGCTGTCTTCCACATGGTGTCTGCATAAGAATAGAGATTAAACAAATGAGATATATTTTCTTCGTTTAAATGACAGAGTGCACAACGATTTGGGCCATTCCAACCTCTTTTCTGTAAGTTATCCCATGTTTGAATCTTGTTATTGAGGGTCATCCATAGGGTAATTTTGGCCTCTAAGGGCCCTTCGGATTTCCATATTTGCTTCCACCAAGTATCCTTCACTCCCCGGTGCTTCTCCCATGCCCAATTTTTGTAGCCAAGTTTAGCCGTGAAGTCCCCATTGACAGGGTTTTTGGTCCAGACTAGCTTGGATATCTTCTCCTCTTCTAATAGAATGAAATTGGATTTGAGCATATAAACATATTCCTCCCATTCATCCCTCATTCCATCCTCTAGGTCTAAGTCTTCTGAGCTTTTCCACAGTGTATCCCTTTGTGGAGTTATTACACAAGCTTGGTTTAAGGTGTATATACCAGAACTTCTTAATTTGGATATTAGGCCTTCTGAGAGTTCAAATATTTCCCCTGCACCTGAACAAGGATCTTAGCCAACCCTAATCTCTCTTCCATTCCCTACCATCTAGTTCCCTACATGGGGGGAAGCTAAAATCAATGATTTCCACCCTATGGACCCGTTTTTGAAGGTTGTGTCTCTCTTCCTTACCCATTCCTGAATGGACCCATTTGGGAAATATTTGGATGGTAATACCTTACCCCAAAGGGATTCTGGATTCTTGATTAGATGCCATAATTTTTTCCCTGCCAGAGATTGGCAGAACAAAAAGGGACTCTTAATCCCCCATCCCCCAAATTCTTTCGAGCTAGCAATCAATTTCCGTTTGGCTAGGGGAACTCCTTTCGTATATCTCTTAGCAGACCGTAAGAAGGAGAAGAATTTTTTCCTGATCTTCTGCAAGATGCCCTTCGAGATGTAAGCAATTGTGGCCCAGTATATCGATATGCTCTGAAGGACTACCTTGAGCAGTACCAAACTTCCTCCTCTGGATAAGTACTTGTAAGTCCAACATCCAATTCTTCCCTCAATTTGTTTTATGCAGCCACATCCATTATTTGAAAGAGTAAGCATTGGGATTAAGTACAAATCCTAGATACTTGAAGCCTTCATCCATAGGTTTTAAAATGTAAGGGGTTTCAACCCTAATCCTTTCTTTAATAAATTCTGGTAAACCATTTTCTGAGATAATAGACTTTTCCATATTGATGTGCATGCCTATGGATTTCTTCTATAAGTCCAAGATCTTCTCTTCTTCCTTTAGGTTCCCCCATGTACCTTATTCCAACATTACCACATCATCTACAAACAGAATGTGCGATAATTCTACTGAACTGTTGATCCTTATTCCTTTAAAGGAGCCTTCCATTTTTGCATGATTAATGATTATGCTAAGGGCATCTGCTATTAGTAGGAAAAGAAAAGGGGATAGAGGGAACCCTTGTCTAAGACCTCTTGAAGCCCTGAAGAAGTTAGAGAGGGATCCATTGATCAAAAAAGAAAAGGATGTTGATTGTACACATCCCATTATCTAGTTGACAATCTCCAGATCCAGACCTATCTATATCATTACCGGCCTTAAGAAGGTCCAGTTTACCCTGTCATAGGCCTTAGAGAGGTCCAATTTTAAGGTGAAGGCTGAACTTTTAGCCAGTTTGATGGTATGAATCGCTTCCTATGCAAGGAACATTGCATCATGAATTTGTCTATTAAACAGGAAACCAAATTGCTCCTTGGCTATGAAATCGCTTAGAATTGGATTTAGTATTTGGGATATGATCTTTGCAATTCATTTGTAGACCACATTACATCATGATATTGGCTTAAACTCTTCAAAGGAGGAAGGATTTTGTTTCTTGGGGATTAGAGCCAGGAATGTGGAGTTTAGGGATCCTAGTACCTTCCCAGCCTTTTGGGACTCTTGCACTGCTTTCAGTAAATCTTCTTTCACTAAGTCATAAAACCCCTGAAAAAATTTGATGGTTAGCCCATTCGGTTTTGGGCTTTTTCCTTTCTGACAGGAGTACACAACTTTTTCCAGTTCCTCCTCAGTAACTTCCTCCTTCATGATATTATTCATTTCTTCATTTATCATTCTATGAAACGTATTAATGACATCTAGGATTTCTTTAATATTGCAGCCTGCTGGTTCCTTGAAAAGGTTTTTAAAAAACCCCTCCACAGCCTTGGCATTTTCCTTAAAGGAGATGACCATTACCCCAGTCATGTCCTTTATAGTCGAAATCATCTTCTGGTTCCTTCTGTTATTGGCAAAATTATGAAAGAATTTGATATTGTTGTCTCCTTCTTTTATCCATATTGCTCTGAATTTTAGCCTTAGAAGTTGTTCATCTTTGGCCAATAGTTCTTCTCTTTTTAACTCATTTTCCTTGACTTCCTTTAATTCTTCCTTTGAAAAAATGCCCGAGTTATTATGTTCATAAATCCTTTTTAAGGAGATTTCAACTTATTTTAGTTGTTTTTGTTGATTGGAAACGTAGACCTTAGCCCAAGGTTTTTATACCTTCTTTACTTTGTTTAGATTTTCTGGCAGTTTCTTCATGTAGGATACATTAGGGTTTGCCCCCAGGTGATTCCAAGAATGTCCTATCATCTTTTGATAGTCTTCCTCTAATAACCAGGCTGGGTTAAATTTAAAGGGGGTCATCGGTTTAATTTCAGGGTTCTAAATTTGTAGAAGAACTGGGAGATTGTCTGACAGACCCCCTACTTCAACCCATGTTCTAATTATTAAAGACCCTGAAAGAAAATTTTCCAAAAGCAGAAATCTATCTAACCTTTTAGAGATGGCTTGATCCCCACTTCTGTTGTTTCTCCAAGTCAGTGTAAGCTTCAATGGTTGGATATCGACTAGCTCCTTGGTTTCGAAGAGGTTAGCAAAGAATGAGCTCAGACCATCCCGGCGGGCTAAAGTTCCCCAATTTTCCTTTTTGTAAAGGGTTAGATTCAGGTCCCCTCCTAGAATCACATTCCTTGACTCCAACAATCCTGAAGAGAAGAAATCTTCCCAAAATCCTTTATGGTCTTGATAGGGTCCATACACATTGTACATTGCATAGGATATCCTAGAGGCTTTCTCTTTAAGAACTATTTTCAACACTGTACTGTGTTTCTCCTCTTGCACTTCTACAAAATCCTGATTAGAAGCCGTTAACAGTCCCCCATAATGTTTGTCTGAACTTATATATCCAAAACTCCAGCCTTTCAGCCAGGTCTCCACCATGTCCTTAGCTCTTTCTCCCTCCATCATTGTTTCCTGAATGAAAATGATCGTAGGTTTTATACTCACAACCATTATTTTGAGATCCTTTAATTTGGGGGAGCTCCCTAACCCCCTAGCTTTGAAGGAGAGGACTAGATTCATGGAACCCTGGACTGGGCATATCCTGCTCTAAGGGCCCTACCAATTATTACCTGACATTCCATTCTTCACTTCCACCTCAGCTTGGAATTTTGCTTTCGCAATATGTGACTTTCTTCCTAACATGAACTTGTCCATTTAGTCTGATGCTAAACCTCCGAATGACACTTGGTCTCTATCCACCGCCCCCTTTGACCAGGTGTTGTAAATTTTGTGCTTAGTCCATGAATTTTGGGGGATGCCACCTTTTTACAAGTGTCTTTACTATTTGGTGTCATCTCCTTACAACCCGCATGCATGACAATTGTTGTTTCCTACAATGGGCTCAACGTGATTATCTTCATAGGGGACACCACCTTTCTTCCAGTCTGCACGACACTTATCTCCGAGGGATATTGTTCGCAACTTACTATGGTATAATTCATTGTAGGTGTAATGTTCTCAGGGCTAATGATCTTTCCTAAGAGCTCATTAATATTTTCCACCATCGTGGTTCCCAATTCTGGGTTCTTCACAAAAAATTTTGACTGCAACAAAAACTTTGCAAGGGAATGTTTAAATCCCCCTATGGTCGCAGAAATGACAGGAGAAATAATTTTAGGACTAAGATCCTTCTAACCAGGGGTCACATGTAAGCTAACTTCTGATGAAGTGGGTTTCTGCGCACCTTCTTTTGAATGATTTTCACTTCTTCCTTTGTTCTAAGCAATTTTTTTCCCCTTGTTTCTGAGTTGATTCGTCCTTTGTTCTGTAAGTGTGCAGTCCTTCGCTAAGTGACCAACTTGTCTGCGGGAGAAACAATGGAAAGCAATTTTCAAATAGTCAATATTCTGTCGCCAAATCCTCCATGCATCTCTAGGTGAATTTATTCATATAGTTCGTTGCGAAGGTCAACTTCAATCAGAATTCTGACGCTCCTTCTGTCCACCTTCTGCTCCCAGCCTTCCTCCAAAGCTATAAATTTGCCAAATTTTCCTCCTATAGCCTCCATTATTCCATTTTCCATAACATCATTGGTAACCTAGGTAGAATGGCCCATACTTTCTGTACATTTTGTGGTTCCCTATTAGTCTCAAAATCCACACTCCATTTCTCTAGAATTAACCCACAAGACCCCCATTGCCAATTGTTTTCTAGCAAAGTCTGTAGGTCTGTCTCTGTCATGAATTGGAATAGGATCCATCTTCTAGATAGAATATGGAACATGGGTAGCTTCCTCAGAAGAGGACTCTAGTGTTCTTCCATCCACCTATGGAGAGCTGTCTCCCCAACTAATTTCCCACAAAACCTTCCTACTAGTTCCTTCTTTCTTGAAAAGACATTCCTGGTGTTCTCCGGCGTGTGAGCATCTAGCCTTGTTTGTTTTGGCTTTGCCATTATTGAGAAGATATGATTTTTCCCTATCGGAGTATTTGATTCATAGTCTACTTCATCAATTATCATCCTGATCAAAATATTAAGAATTTAAACCTTTAAAAAATCTCGAAAAAAAACTTTAAAACGATGCCTTCGCTTTAACTTCTCATCTATGCCTCACACTATTTGCCTCCCGAGTTGTTCCCCTAACTGCGGATCCCTTAACTCTTAAGGGCCCCCTTATATATATATATTGATTCTATTCTTCACAAAGAAAGGGAGAACCAACATCACAATTACTCATCAATCATTAGAGGAAATTTCAACTCAAAATGGGCATTTTAACTTTTATTCAAATTCCATGTCATCATGTGTTAGCCAATGAAATTGCTTTAAATTTGAATTACCATATAGGTCTTAAAAACTTTTTTAATATAAATTTGGGGATAGGTATCATAAAAAAAACTACTTTTTTTGTTTGTATTTTTGACATATCTCCCCGTGTTTTTACTCAAATTTCGATCGGGAGAGCTCGTTGGATGTGGAATTAAATTCCGAATCCAACGAGTACCCACTCGGCATACTTTTGACGGACCCCGCTACCCCAAAAGTAGTTTTTTTCTTTTCTTCCTCCAAAATTAATAAATATTATTTTATTATTTTAACTATTATTTTATTAATTCATTTTAGGAGGTCCATTTTGAGTTGAAATTTCCTCTAATGGTCCGCTTTATTAACATAGGTTAAAAATATACTTCATCGCGACAGAATTTTGGCATGAATTTCATCTATAATTACTATTTTAAGTAATTTGTTTAATATGGAACACAAAAGCATGCAAAATACAAGGACTCCCCCCTCATGGGAGAAGGAATGAAGAAACTATTAGAAGAAAAATAGAATGCCATCTAGTTGCTAAAAAAGAAGTTAAAAATACCTGCTACTCAGTTCATAGAAGGACCAAAAATGGGTGAGATAGAGAAATAAAAAGAAGGCCTAGAGAATGAATTGACTAACTGTAAGGAAAATTTGTTAAAGTTTGTTGATAAGGAAAATCAACAGAACAAATACATGACCTTGGTGGTGGAAAGTGAAAAGGATTTAAAAGGAAAATATGAGGAGATAGAGAGGAAGTTATAGGAGAAGGAGAAAGAGATTGAAGACGTAATTATTTCTCCTATAGTTCAATCCGGTGAATAGGCCATGGTTCAAGCCATGTCTCAAGTAACATTAAGGATTTAGAATCAACTAGGTTGAAAAACCAAAACAATACCCTAGAAAAACTATCATTTCAAAGTGAGCAAGAAAGGATAACTTGGGAAGTCAAGTCTAATGCTTGGGATGCCAAATGTCAATATTTGCAGACAAAGAATGATAAATTGACTAAGAAGGTTCCAGGCGAACTACAAGTTCAAGGGGAAAAACATACTATATGGGATGCCATTATAGAAGAAGAAAATCAATTTATCCCTTGCTTGGACTATATCTTGGACAAGGAATTAGTGATACACTCTTCTAGACAAGATCTAACAATAGCAAGGGAAAAGATAAATAAGAAACCAGTTGAATGTACCAAAAATGCTATTGACTTTCTGAATAGTATGTCAAAGGATGATCTGAAGAAATCCAATGTTAAATATAGGATCTCCATTGTGACTTGGGCTAGGAAGGTTATAAAAAAATATCACCACCTGGACACAGTCCAAGCGAAGGTTGATATTTTGGCTCACAAACTGAAGCTGTTTATTGGCATGTTTGACCCGCTATTTAAGAAGGGGCTCCCTTTCATCTGGTAGGAAAAGGGTTCTATGTTGACAAAGGCTGAATACTATAGCATGCAAGAAATACCATGCTAATTTTATAGACATGAATCAACCACTATCCAGCAAGGTAATTGTAGACAAATTGGCCGATGAGTTTGAAATCTTATTCACCTTCAAAGAAGTGTGTGTGCATTTGCAAATATTCTCTTACAAGGACCACACCGAGCTGTAAGTGTTGGAGAAAGAGATGTCCACGTTGGACTGACCATTTCCATATCACTAGAAGATATTTGAGAGGTTCAGAAGAACCAAATACACACTGCACACCCAAACGTGAGGAAGAACAGGTCGAGATGAGTCAACAAGAAATCGTTCGAAGGGCTCTGATCCATAATTTTTCATTTCAAGTGATCTTGAGCTCTATCCATCACATTACCATTTTTTTCCAGGATGCTCAAGATTCCATATTCCATGTTTCATGTAGAAATCATGGTGAATGCACCATCTCACAGCTATCAGGAGATATTCCCATTTTTTGTAACCTAATTAGGCTCTATTTCGAGGTTGGACTTGGGATCCATTTCACTGTAAATGTAACCTCTTCGAAGAGAGTATGGGGTTCGGGGATTGATTATACTTTCATATTTTTGAAGCCTCTGTGCTCAGATTGTAGCTCTGCAAAATTTCTTGGAAGCGATAATGAAAATATTTCTCTAAGTTTATGAGATTCATCACAATGTTGATGTTCAGTTTGTGTTCACCATTTATATTATTTCATATGTGTAAATTCCTATTTATTTCTAGATTATATATAAGGAATTCATTTTATTAAGCGCTCCTTTCATTAGATGTAGAATTTGTAATGTGTTTGTGATGATTGTTATGGAATTCATCCTTGCTAGATGCTCCATCTCTGTCATTTCCCTTATTTGTTGTTTCTGCTAAAGGTGTTTTTAATGGATTCATCCATAAATAGGTGGCTGAATATTGCACTTAATTTTCCTTAGAATGAAAATGGGAAAATCATTATTCATTATTTGTTGTAATATCCTTGAATGATTCAGACTATGGCTCCATCGCCTAATTGGTATTTGTTATATGTCAGTATTACAGTATTTAAATCTATAAACATCTTGTTCTCCTAAAAAATCTAGCCTTATGAATACTTGTTTAAATCCAAATGTATATGTGAATGTTTCTGTGACAATGAGAGATACCTCTATGACTATACTGGCTTGAATATAGTCTAAAGGCTAGTTTGAAATGGTTACCCCTGTGACTTCCTTTACCACAACCATAGGAAAATTACAGGGTGCTAACATCTTGGCGTTGTTGCCAGGGAACTAGTTGCTATCATCTCCTTGGGGAAACGACATTGTTTTAGTTCTATGACTTGGTTGAGAAACCGGTCCTAGAGATAGTTGGTTGTACATGCTCTAGTGACTCCACCCCAAGCCTTTGAAAGGTGACTCCACTGGGAATCTCGACCACCCAGAAGCTGCAAATAGTTTCATATTTTCTATGGAGTTTATACTAGAAAAATGAACCCACTGTAAAGACATGGAAAATCATGGTGAAAAATGAGGCACTCCACTATGAATATTCTCCAAGATAACCTGTCCTTCCTAGTAAATTTCTTCCTGTCATTTCCTAGGATGTTTAAAGCAGCTTCCCATTTTTCATTGCACTCAGAACAAGGCCAAGGGTTCACCCATGTATATCCTTCTTCGAGAACTAAAAATATCCCTTCGTCTTGTACATATGAATTCGACCAAGACCCTTCAGTCAAGACACATAAGCAAGTTAATCATCCCTGTAAAAACCATGATGCTAAGGCTGGTACCACATCATTTTATGAGCCTCCAGGTAAGGGTATCCAACCCTCGTGTGATCAATAATGCATCCCACTCCCTTTTGAATTAGCCTCACTAGAATCCTCTTCCATTTTAGAGCTTAAGCATCCTTTATCATATAGTTTTACAGTCCTTCATAACTCTACAGTTCCTCATAGCAGAGTGACTCTGACTATCACACCTCCTTCAATCCCTCTTGAAATCCCTACTAAAACCCCAGGGAAAGCTAAAATGTTTGCCCCTATATTTATCCCTATTGTTATTCATGATCTTCCGTAGGGGTATACCCAAAAACTCAAGCCGTTTACTAGGGAGAGGGGGTCTTCAGATGAAGAAAATTTGGGGTGTTTTACAGACTAGACTAACCTGGAAGAAGTAGACTATGAGGATTTTAGAATTAGATTGTTCGCCCAAAGTCTTGATGGAGAGGCAAGAAAATGGTTCACTAGCCTTCTATACAACTCCATTCTGAGATATCAAGCTTTTATGGATTCTTTTAAGAACCAATGGGTAGAAAAGGAAGACCTTAGGAAGTGTTTGTCCAAATTCCATTCCATGAAGAGAGGGGAGAGTGAAACTATCTAGGAGTTTTCAGACAGGTTTATGAAGGTGTATCATGCCATCCCCTCTCGGTTAAAACCTTCCCTTGGTTCTTCCCAAGTGCAATATGGTGAGGCATTTGATAGTGAATTTACCTTATGGATAAGTGAAAGAAAATCATCCTCCCTAACTGATATGATGAATTATGCCATAGAGGTAGACATAAACCTGACTATTGTCAGGGAGAAAAGGAGAGAGGAGGGAGAAAGAGGGAAGGATAAAGGGCTCATTCAGCCTTTTTCCTCTATTTCACAAGAGGCCATGATGTGCATGATAATGGAAGCCATGAAGAGGATGATGGAGAGACTCACTATAGACCACATCCCTCCTCCCATAGAAAATCAATAGCAACAAAATAAGAGCCAAAATATTAGTGGACTCCTCCCTTCTCCAAGGAATCAAATAATCCCTTAAACTCCTTTGCATTTTGAGTTAAATGACGAATCCGAGTCAGATTTTATGGTTGAATAAGGACTTGTTGGTGATTTTCTTACTCAAATATCACCTGAATATTTTCATGAACATATAAAACGTTCCCTACTAGTGGAAGATGAGAAGGATAAACCAAAGTCTATTTTACCTCCCAGTCCTTCTTTTGATGAAGATTACAATTGGCAGGAGGAGGGTAAATTTTTTCCATTGTGCTTTGCCTCATTTGATTTTATGAAACAAAGGTTAAGAGTTTCTAATAAAACTCAGAAACTTGAGGCTAGAAATAATGTCATGGCATTTTTGGGAATGGATAGTGAGAAGGGTGAACCAGTATAATCCACGATGCATTCCAATCTGTATGAGCAAGAATATGGTCATCCTAGTGCCATACATGAGGAGTGTTACAATCTGTTTGATGAGGAATGCAGTAATCCTGCTTCAAATCTTGTCTATGGTTGTTTTGAAGAAGATCTTATTCCACCCATATATGATGAATATGACGATATCTACTCAGAAGATGAGGGTCCTAAACATGATGTATCTTCTTGTTCTTCTAATGCAGAGCTCTTATACCAAGAAGAGATTATTTCACTTGATTTTATTGAAGATATTCCCTATAAAATGCATGAAAGAAATCAAGTTTTAGGTTTTGGAATTTTTAATGAAGTAGTGGATGTCTCATTTATAAGTTGTCATGAGCATTCCATGCATGATTATATTAAGGAACAAATTGAAGGGGAGCTAGTGGAGGTGCAGTTTGAGCAGCAGTATTGGGGCAAGTAGATTGCAGAAACATTTGAATACTACCCTGGGTTTTATGATCTAGTGGCTGAATATATGGAGCATCCTTGTCATCACAGCTGCATAGCATAATTTTCTAAAGGTAGTCATTACCCAGTGGCTAGATATGTGGAGGAACTGTGCAGTAAGAATGGTGGGTTAGCTATGTGCAGTAAATATCATATTTTCAATCAAATTCTGCTACCATTTAGTTCCTCATTCCTATTTTTTATCAAGAATAAGAAGAAAATTCACGTATAGAATCATTTTCTTGATTGGATTCATTGGAATTCAGAAGTGAATTGAATGAGGCATTGATGCTCAGTAAGTAGGGTAGGTAGATTTGAATAAGATCGACTTGGCAAGAATTTCTTTTAAGAAATTATTTTAGTTTGTTTTCAACATCTGTTTATTTTTTGTTTTCAGAGAATGTTAGAGGTTTCAAAAAATGATTGGGATCAGCCCAATTGGTCAGGCACTCAGTCTACGTGGTTATTTCTGCCTCATAAGGAGGATAGATTTAAGCAGGAATATTTCACCTTCTGCGGATAGAAGTTGTTCCTCTGGTCTGAATGGTTCAAATCCAGAAAAAATGAGTCAATGACAAAGAATGAATACCCTCCCTAGATGTCGTAGACACCTGGAATGATGCTTTGATAGTAAAGTTGTGTACCTACAACCAGATAAAACATGCAAACACATCAAATCTACCAAAACATCATCTACTTATCCATGTTAGTGACTAAGGAATCTAACAACATTTACATGCGAAATAAAAAAAAACAGTAATGTGGGACTGAAATCAGCTTTGCATTAAGATGAATGGAGAATTTTACAACCAATTAAACCTTAGTGTCGACATGCATCTCCATGAAACCAACACTTCATCCCCATAAGCTCCAATTTTTCTCTCTATACTCTCAAATGGCTTGGGCCAAGTGGTCAATCCAACAGCATAACAATACCTCTATGGTTCTCCCCCTCAACCATGGACATGAGCTTGTATTTATAAGGCTCAATGGAAAGGAATGGTTGAGATATTTGTGGATGAGGTGGCATCTAAGATCCTATGATGGGGGATCTTGAGCTCAACTGACCCACAATGACAGGGATAAGGGAGGACACGAGGCTCATGATCTAAAAGCCTCGAGAAACTTCTCTTTTTCCCATTTTATCCAGGGTACCACTTTTCTCCTCTTATAACAGAGCGGTTTAGGTTAGAAACGCTTATGGACCAAATGC
Organism: Pseudotsuga menziesii; assembly: GCA_001517045.1. Classification (NCBI taxonomy): domain Eukaryota; kingdom Viridiplantae; phylum Streptophyta; class Pinopsida; order Pinales; family Pinaceae; genus Pseudotsuga; species Pseudotsuga menziesii. The sequence goes on along the minus strand of LPNX010593408.1, from coordinate 155,204 downwards.
CATAGGCGGTGTCACCGCTTATGGAAAATAGGATACAAGCAGTGCGAGAAAGGTACTGCTCATGGTTAATGGGGAAAGCGCAGTGCTGAGTAGTTTTATGTAAGATTGACAAACAACATGGGTTTCCACTCCAAGTGCTGGAATTAAGGGAAAATATGTAAGTCAAAGGTCTTAACACATGGTGGTGACAGAATTTGGGTATAATAGGATGCCCCCCCAAAGCATGAGTATTAGAGGGATACGATAAACGAGATATTTGAGAGAACAAGTTGTCACTTCAAGGTGAAATTTCAGCTCGATCGGAGCATGTCATCAAGTAGGCATATGTAGTACATCAATATTTTTGACTCATAGACACAAGTAACCAAATCATGGCTACAGACCAATACAAGGCAGATCCATGGGAGGAATAAACAAGCATGGCTACTGGAATACAGCATAGATCCATGTGATAGAGGACTCAAACTTGGACATAGCTACCAGACATACAATGTATATCTATGTCATACAGACACAAATTTGAACATAGCCACGACCATACAAATGTGGATCCATGCTAGATATGCAAAACTCCATCGCAATGTGGGGAAAAGAAATGAGTGCTTTAAACAAATACCTAGGTTCTTCATCTCATATTCTGTAAAGTATGATTCTATCCATGTGATTACAATGATCTGAAGTTGAACATGGTAGAAACCACTTGATTACCAGCCAATGATGTGAACCATTAACAAGTGCGAGGGAGATCACCATTTATGTCAATGATTCCCAAGGTACCCTAGTACAATCTACTGAGTGTGAATAGATGTCCTGATGTCGAACACCCAGTCGATTCTATCGATCAAAGGTCAAGGATGTGAGCCTATGTCAAGAGTGAGAGAATCTGTCATTAAGGCATACAGATCTCAAGGTACTAAGTTTTTGTTTCTAAGACCGTTTCTCGGATGATGAGCTGATGTCGACGGGAATAGTCTTGTCGAAGGAGGGCCATGATGAGTCCCACATCGACAAAATGAAACTCAGAACATAGTTCTGGAATGATGTGAATGTAGTAACCATAGGACTGAATCAAAAAGTACTGACACAGAAACTATTCTGACTGCAGAGGAAAAACTTCTTCAACTTCCCTTTGAACATTGGGAGGCATGACAAAAGACTTGGAAACATGACCAAATGGGACAAATACACAATGCGATAGTGGACAATGCATTATTTTGAAAGACTCAAAGGAATGGCATGACTCATGAAATTGGGTCATCACGGAGATTAGCTGAATACCCAATTGACTGACATGATATGCAGATAAGTGCCATGTTCAAAGGTAACGACAAACTACTACCATTTATTTGCAAAATGATCCCCTTACCATTTTCCCCATCGTGGTCGATGAGTGCCTCTTTTCGGTTTTACGAGTTATAAGAGGGTAACAAACACTCGGTATAGCTTGTCTGAAGACAAGTCCAAACTCATATGTTTTACAAACCTGAGAGAGGAGGGGTTTGTTCCCAAAACGGGTCTCTCAATGTTTAATTTAACGAGTCCAATGAAAGAAAACTCGGTATTGTTCATGTTTAGAGAGTCTGAACGATTACAGAAGAAGACTCCAAAAGGTCCTTTTTCGTATGATTTAGTCCCTAAGGCCTGAAAAAGTATAAAATAATAACTTAGAGAACTCTTCCAATCATGGTTGGCTGGAGTGTTCCTTTTTTGTAAATAGTCCATCCGAACCAAAAAAGAGATAACCTACCATCGGAAGGAGGACTCTTCAAATTATTTAACGAACATGAAGAAGACAATATCGTTCGACAATCTTTTAATATTTAGGGAGCCTTAAAATTAGTTTAAAGAGGACTCCATGAGGTTTCTTTACACAATATTAGTTTTTACGAGCCTGGAAAGAATCGAAAACAGACTTGATGATCTTTTCGTGTTTAAGGAGCCTGAAAAGAGTTGAAAGAAGACTCCATTAGACTTTTTCATGTTTGAATCCAAAGCACAAAAAATTAACAAAATAATCTCAAACCACTTTTCATGTTTTAACGAGAGAACGAAAAATGAAAAGTAAGCTCAACACCATCTTACTGTTTTTAACAAGCTCGAAGATCAGTTGGAAGAAAGCTCGAAGATTGGTTTCATTTTTATGCAAGCTCGAAACCAATGGGTAAACTATGCTGGAAAAATCCCATTAACATGATATACAGAGGTTGGAATCTTGCCCCCAGGATGATTTCTAGCAAAGGTTACCCTTAGCATGGTTTCTAGGGGCTCGACATGCCCCCCAAGCTTTGTTTCATATGACGATTCTTCTTCCATACCCAACCTAAAAAACCTGGTTACTAATGTGAAAATGTTCACCAGGTGGGTAGGAGGAACGAGAATCAGACAGGTGAAAAGAAGGTTCAAGTTCTAATAGTAAAGGGAAGACTCAACTCAAGGGAAGGGGATCTGTTTAATTTTTACACAAGCTTGAAACGGAAGGTAACTATGCTTGGACCATGGTTTCATTTTTATGCAAGATTGAAACCAAAAGGTAAACTATGCTTAAGGAAACCTACTTCATTTTTTAACGAGCTTGAAATAGAAAATGAACTATGCTCAAGAATGGTTTCATTTTTATGCAAGCTTGAAACCAAAAGGTAAACTATGCTTGAGGAGATCCATTTAATTTTTTAACGAGCTTGACATAGAATGGGAACTTTTCTCATCACATGGTTTCATTTTTATGCAAGCTTGAAACCAAAAGATAATCTATGCTTAAGGAGTGGTTTTAGTTTTTAACGAGCTTGAAACCAAAAGTAAACTATGCTCTTGAACCTGCTCCTACCGAACATGATATCCAGAGGTTGGTAGGTTGCCCCCATTTCATAAAAGCTAGCAGCTTAGCTCCATTATTATGTACATAGACTAGATCCATGGCCCCCATTTTACCTATGATGGGAAGAAGCTAACTAGAAGGGGAAAGAGCCACAAGAACATACGGCACATTCAAGGCAGTCTGACCACTAGGAGTAATGCGATGGTCAAGTGTAACAAAATAAAGTTGATCAATGGTCACAATATTTCCATCATGGGGAAAATGCATAGCTCTAAAGAGTGTGGACAAAACAACCTTCATGGCATAAACATAATCACGTCCAAGGATCATATTGAAATCTAAAGGACCTTGGACCACCATAACATCAATGCAGACAGTTTTCCCTCCTAATGTAATAGGTAAATAAGGAAGGGTCCCTAAAGGTGCAGTAGGTATTCTATTAAAAGCTATTATATGATCGGTGGCTAGCACAAGCTGAGGAGAACCTAAAGCTTTCAAAGCAGTTGAGGATATAATACTAACAGAATCCCCTTTGTCAACAATAGTGGGAAGTATTCTCCTAGTAGTAACATTCACAACTATCTGGAAAGGAACACTTGAATGAAGACGAGGCTCTGTTAGGTTACCCCAGTCAAAGGAAATAACCTCAGTACTTGGAGAGGGTTCTGTTGAAAGAGAGAAAATTTCCTCTTATAGAGAACAATCAGAACAAAGCATGAAAACTTCAGCAGGTTTCAGTTCATTCTCTACTGGAAGAGAAGAACAAGATGAATATTTGGTCAAAGATACTACTTAAGTCTTAACACTCTCTCATGAAAGAGTGGGATCGGGTGGAAATGACACTGACTCGACCACTTTAACTTCATCTCCAAAGGAAGAGTGGGATCAACCACAGATAAATATGAATCGACCACTTGGTCAACCAGTGGGGGATCGAGGGATAACTTACTATCACTTGTTGGAATCACCTGTTGATGATCAGTAATATTTTCCAACCAACGCAAAGCTTCATCCATGCATGGACAAAGAAAAGTACGATGCATAGACTTGCATATCAAACAAGGATACAAAACTTTACCCTTACAACCTTTTACCAATGGGTCACTGATTGAGGGAGTATCGTCAACATTATGATTAGAGGTTGATGACACAGATGGTTTGGACATTTTAGACCACTCTTCTTGTACACAGGAGAGTCTGGGACACTCCTGAGGAAGGTGGTCCCCCTTGCAAAGCTTACAAGGGAACTTGGGTTTTCTGGGTGTTCTCTTAGAACGGGCACCATCAAGAGCATATGGTTGTTGCTTTTTCTCTTTCTTATCCTTCTTCTTCTTACCCTTCCATTTCTTCTTCTTCTTATCCACATGACTACTAAAGATAGAGCTTTGGGCAAGCGAAGAAGAAGAAAGAGCTGAAGCCACAACCAGCAAAGAAGGAGCAGGATTAGGTTGAGGTTGATTCTCTCTCGAAGGAGAGGTGACATTTGAGACATTAGGTGTAAAAATAATTACCATATTAAAAATCCAAACCGGTAATCCTATAGTTAACCTAGGAAGATTTAGAGTGGCAATAAAGGGAGGACCAATACCTTCACTTGGAGGGAATACAAAAGGTACACCTTGGAAAGGGACCTCTTGAGTAGTAGTCCTAGATGAGGATGCCATATCTATACTCTCTAATAACCCCCTAACTACCACACACAAGAAAGTACTACTCAAACTAAAAGAAACAAGCAAACATGTGAAAGGAGTGGATAAGAGTCAGGAACCTCACAAGACAGGCCAAAGGATAACTCAGATGGTTTGAGGATTCCTAAAAGGGTCTCTCGATATACGTAAGGTACATGGGAGCTAAAATCGGTAGTAGTTTTGTCTAATGCACAACCATTCACAAGGGGCCTTCCGATATACAATCGAGTACGTGAAGTACCTTTCTATATACCTCAAGGGTACATGAAAGGTCGTTCGATATACCGACTGTATGTGGAAGAACCACGCGAGTCCCAGGTTGTAATGCAAACAAACTAATGATAGCTCCTACATTTTACGACGCCCAAACATGTCTCTAACTTATCACTTGAATTGCTAAAAGTTTTAACCTAGTACTACCGTTAATTTTATCTTGTGTGTTTAGGTGGAACCATGGAGTGAAAACTTGAATTTAAAGAAGATGCACACTGATCTATATGATAATGCAAGTTTTCCTCTTCAATGAAATTCTACCTAAGAGAGGGAGAGAGATTTACTTTTCTTTCCAAAATGCACACCCAAATGCAAATGAAATTCTATCTTTTCAAATGAAAAGTAAAATATCAATGCACCCCAAACAATCTTCAAAGCAAATAAAAAAGAGATCTATAGAACATATAACATAAATAAACCAAAAATGTTTCCTATCTTTTAATGCTTGAAAAAGATGCATAAAAACATAAAGGAAAGATGATTTCACTAACGTTTCCAAACAAACTAACTCTAATGCACACAAAGCTGAAAACATATATTTATTCTTAATGAAAGTAAGATCTAGAATTTCAAACAATCCTGCACAAAACAAGAATAAAATCATTCAACAATGCTTGCGAATAAAGCAAAGGAGAGAGAAAACTAAAACTTCTCTTTGAAATAGACAAGGAAACGAAGAACCAATATTTCCTACCAAGCACTAAAAAAATCAGCATGCAAAAGGAAAGAAGAACCACCCCAAGCAAAGAAAGACTCAAAATAAAATGGATCATTCATGCATTCCAAGTCCAAAACAAACCAAAGCCTACACATGAAAATGAAATGTATATTTCCAATTCCAATGAAAAATATCTACAAGAAAGAGCAAGATGTTTCAAGAAAAGAAAAGAATGTAAAATATAATGCAAGAAACACAAACTCTCTTTGAATGCAAAGGGAATATAACAATCAAAGCGACTGCAGAATACATAATTCATGGCTCCTCCTGGCCGTGAGGGAGCATTTTTTTTAAATTACACTTCATTTTCATAAAAAAGTAAGCCAAAAACACACAAAAATCAAAATACAAGGTCTGGAACAGGGCCTACCTAGCACCGCGCAAATGAAGCTGCTGATAGACATTTTTGAGGTAGAACCGCTCCTTGCTCACTGGATTCAGGCAGTTGCACCGCGTGCTAATAACTAGGTTCAGGCGGTGGCACCGCTTCTCGCCAACTACATAAGAGAGGTTCCATGTATAAATCCAAAACACAAAGGAGAACGACAGATCAAGTCAGAAAAAGATCAGATCAAGGTAAAAACTGATAGATTGAGAATAAAAAAGAGCATAAAAGGTCAAAATAATTCAGATCTAGACAGATTTGGAAGTTTCAAACCAAAATTCACTGTTAGATAGCAGATATGACTGGAGAGAGTTGGAGATGGAACCTAGATTCGGACAAGAGTTGGAGAACTGAGGAAGATCAGATCAACTGATACATATATTATATTCCCCAGTGGAATCACCAAATTTGTAAGCAGGAGTATTTCACCTTCTGCAGACAGAAGTTGTTCCTCTGGTCTGAATGGTTCAGATCCAGAACAAATGAGCGAACGATAAAGAATGAAGACACTCCCTAGATGTCGTAGACACCTGGAATATTGCTTCTATAGTAAACCTATGTACCTGCAACCAGATCAAACATGAAAACACATCAAATCTACCAGAACATCATCTACTTATCCATGTTAGTGACTAAGGAATCTAACAACATCTACATGCGAAATCAAAACAACAGTAATGTGGGACAGAAATCAGCTTTGCATTAAGATGAATGGAGAAGTTTACAACCAATTAAGCCTTAGTGTCGACATGAATCTCCATGAAACCAACACTTCATCCCCATAAGCTCCAACTTTTCTCTCTATGCTCTCAAATGGCTTGGGCCAAGTGGTCAATCCAACAGCATAACAATACCTCTATGGTTCTCCCCCTCAACCATGGACATGAGCTTGTATTTATAAGGATCAATGGATAGGAATGGTTGAGAGATTTGTGGATGAGGCAGCCTCTAAGATCCTATGATGGAGTATCTCGAGCTCAACTGACCCACAATGATAGGGATAAGGGAGTACACAAGGCTCATGATCTAGAAGCCTCGAGAAACTTCTTATTTTCCCATTTTACCCAAGGCATCACTTTTCTCCTCTTATGACATAACAATTTAGGTTAGACATTCTTATGGACCAAATTCCATAGGTGGTGGCACCACTTATGGAAAATAGGTTACAGGCAGTGCAAGCAAGGTACCACTCATGGCTAATAGGGAAAGCACAGTGCTGAGTATTTTTATGTAAGATTGACAAACAACATGGGTTTCCACTCCAAGTGCTGGGATTAAGAGCAAATATGTAAGTCAAAGGTCTTATCAGATGGTGGTGATAGAATTTGGGTATAACAATAGCATCCCCAAGTTGGAGCTGTTGTTAGAACTTGTGCTAAATTTTGGATATTCCTATGTAGGCATCGACACTAATCCCCCTGCAAAAGGAGGTATAGGTAAAAATGTTTCATGTCTGGTGATTTAGAGGTTGCTTGGGAGGCTTATCCTAATCCTAAAGGTAAAAATGGATTATCCCATGGTATGGCATGATCAAATATCGAATATCCTTGAGTTATAACTGTGAGAATTTTCTTCTCAAGTTAGATCTAGGAGCTAGAAAAATTTCACCATCAAAGTGTTTGACAAAATATGCAAGAGAAAAACAAAGAGACATAAATAGCTGGAATAACACATGTGAAAGGTGCTAATTGATGATATTATTATTATCATACATAATTTATAATACATTGGAAAAATTCAAGTGGATCTGGAATCCAATTGGAGTTGTACATGTGGCAAGGTGAGAATTGATCTCAATCCCCCCTAGTTGGACCAATGGAGCCCCAAATCAGCCCAAACATTCACAAACCAAGGTTTGAATGTTGGTGAAGTTTGTTGGGTCATTAATGAGTCCTAGAAAAGCATGGGTGAGAATATAGAGGTGAGTGGGAGGATCAAGGTGGAAATAAATTTTCTTAGGAGAGCCAAAATTGACCAAATACATCACTAGTGCCCCCTTGTCAAACTCAGATCACCCAATTCAAGGATGTAGCTCCCAAATTCATTAATTGAGGGCACACATGTGCTGGGTATACCAACTATAGCATTGGTGCATGTGTGAAAAGGCCTGGAAATAAATAGTTCACCTCCTAGACAGCTTCCTTAAGTCTAAACTATAGGTTATCATTTCAAATATTATAATGAAGTTAGCCTAAGGTCAAAACTATGTACTAAGGATGTATTAATGCTCCTACACCCCCTCTTAATATAGGATTAGTACAATTGAATGATTTATTAAGGCCTTGGAAATTAAGGCACAAGTCACCTTTTACAACAAAATTCTATTGATCCATGTAACAGAGGTAAGGAGGAAAACCTTATGGGAAAAAACCTCCCCTCAAAAATGGATTATGACATAGAAGCAAGGCTGCATATGCTCCAAACCAAAAAATTGTCTAGAGGAATATTCTTGTTGGGAAGAAGTGGAATGTGCTCAACCAACTCAGGAACAACTGCATGATGAATCCTTAGACCATGTAGAACAATTGAAATGCACTGATAGGATAGTAAATGGTGCTCTTCAGACTTGAACCTCAAACCAACTAGGATGCCACAACCAAACAATACTTGAAGTTCTTGAGAATAGGTGACCCCAAGAGATTCATAAGGATCTTGAAGAATCAACTTTGAAGGAAGGTTGTAATCAACTCCAAGAAGGTGCACCATTGTGATGGAAAAGGATTCTCCATCTTCATATGAACTTGAAGTAACTCTACTAGTGATGGTGGAGGAATATATGGGAAAAATAGTGTGAAGAAATGAGAGACATTCACTTGACATCCAAACCTCTCCATCTTGCGAACCAACACTCTCATGTGAAGAAAACCCATATTCTAGAGAAGGATCTCTATGGACATCAACTAGAAATACATCTTCCCCATTTGTAACAGAATACATAGAATCATATGATATCTTCATGAAACATAGATTCTTGGCAAGGAGAGGAAGCCACAGAGGAAGAATCTTGAGTTGTATCATTTGTTGAATCTTTGGCTACTTCTTCTTCTTCATTTCGAAGAAATTCTTGAGAAATGCATGAGGCCAAGATCATAGGAGGAAGAACACATAAGGAGGTTCCCATTTTCTTTCTCTAGATATAGCTCACATCTTCTTGCTACATGGCAAGAGATTCATCTATATTTCTCCAAATATTGAATGTGTAATCAACAGAATCAAGGAGGTACTGCATTGTAGGAGGTATAGCTAGACACATAGTTCCATAGGCTCTATCATTGTCATTAAGGAAATCATACTTCTCTTGACAAGACTCTAACTCTATCACAACACCAATGGACACATCATAGAGACATTGCCTCTTGTAATATGCACACATCTTCGAATTCCACTCAAAATAGTTGAATGGAGAAAGGAGAGGAACAACTTTAGAATCCATGAAGTTGTTGTAGGAACCTGCAATGAAAAGCACTCATATTTTTTGGAAATATGCCCTAAACAACAACTCAAACTCACAAGATTTGTTGTAGCTCCAAATAGCTCTGATACCATGTGATAATTTTCTTCTCAAGTTAGATCTAGGAGCTAGAACAATTTCACCATCAAAGTGTTTGACAAAATATGCAAGAGAAAAACAAAGAGACATAAATAGCTAGAATAGCACATGTGAAAGGTGCTAATTGCTGATCATATTATTATAATACATCATTTATAATAGATTGGATAAATTCGAGTGGATCTAGAATCCAATTGGATTTGTACATGTGTCAAGGTGAGAATTGACATCAATCCCCCTTAGGTGGTCCAATGGAGCCCCAACTCAGCCCAAATAGTCACGAACCAAGGTGTGAACATTGGTGAAGTGTGTTGGGTCATTAATGAGTAGTAGAAAAGCATGGGTGAGAAGATAGAGGTGAGTGGGAGGCTCAAGGTGGCAATAAATGCTGCTAGGAGATCCAAAATGGACCAAATACACCACTAGTTCCCCCTAGTCAAAACCATATCACCCAAATCAAGGATGCAACACCCCAATGCATTAAATGAGGGCACGCATGTGCTGGTTTGACCAACTATAGCAATGGCTCATGTGTGAAAAGGCCTGGAAATAACCATTTCACCTCCTAGACAACTTCCTTAAGTATAAACTGTAGGATATCATTGAAAATATTTAAATGAATTTATCCTAAGGTCAAAACTATGTACTAAGGATTTATTACTGCTCCTACAATAACCTTGCATTTGGGTTCATAGGAAAAAATCTGCTCATAGTTATCCAGTGGCAAAAGTGAACGGCATGGATCCATGGCAAAGAAGATCAACTGTTGATTAGGATTTCACCGAGAGAAGATGCACAATTTTAAAAGAAGCTTGGCATGGGAGAAACGAGGTTAAATGGAAAGAAATATCAACCATTGGATGAGCAAGCAGTGCATATCAATGAATAAGGAGGAGTTTTTTGGGGAAAGATGTGATGAAAAATGAACTATGAAGGTATGTGAAATCTGTTGAACATTCCTTGTGTTAAAATTCAAGGTTAAACACTGTCCAAGATCGACAACAGATGGATATTTCATGAATCCAACGTGCAAGAAGGATAACGTGTCCCAAGGCCATGAAATCTGGTATGGTCCACATATCCCAATGGCCAGGATTGTGAGCGGGCCAGATCTATGGGGGAGAATCATTTCGCTGCCCAAAGATGTGAGAGAAATAAGATGATTCAGGGTTGCAAAATGCGGGTACACCCTGCACCTTTGGACGATGGAGCTCATACGAATAGTTTATCAATCGTCCTAATCAATTTCACGGTGTGAATCTACGCAAAGTATAGCAAAGTGAGGAGCAACGAAATATCATAGACCTCACATATTTGAATGGTGGAGAGTGGGGCAGAGTTTAGATCTATAGCTGAAATGCATTTCGTGATGGAGATGTGTGCAAGGTTTAGCAAGATGATGGATTGCAAACTAGGGTGAAGGCTCACATCCTTGGACGATTGAGATATCTTGTAGAGAAGATCTACGACCGTGATTTGTTTCACATTTCAAATATACGAGGGGAGATAAAGAGAGGTTGGATGCGAAATGGATACCAAGGTGGATAAAATAAACGACGTGGATTCCATCTTGGAAGGATCAGTGGCTAAGGAAAGTCTGAATCTTTTAACGATTCATATTGTTGAAAGATTAGATCTGTGACCATAGATCACTTCGTGAAATGAAGATGCAAGGTGGGTAAGAATATAGAAAGGTATAAAAGTACCGTGCACGTGAATTTGCTTCATTATTTTATTCTACGTCATTGGAAAGAGAGGTCTAGAATAGTGCAGGAGAAGCCATCTCATACAACAACGTTCAACCACTGTTGTAATCTCATAGATCACATAAGGTTACCAATAATACATACAAAAATATACAGAATATACACAGATACAAGAGACAAGAACAGATAGGATAAACAGATTATATTATTCTTCAATAGATCATACAAAGCCAAGAATTGAACTGGTTCTTGTGAGGCTCAAAAGCCTAATATATACAGATTACAAACAGTTACAAGATAACTACCTGTCGGTTCGGTGAACTGACACAACTATTAGTTAGCAGTCTTAATTACTGTGTTTGCTCGGCCGACCGACTTAGTCGGCTGATCGACTAAGTCGGTCCCTTGACTTAGTCGACTGATAGAATAAGTCGGTCTTCGTTCAAGTCGACCTACGTCAACTCTCTCCTTCTACAACCACCTATCAAAATCACCATGTAGATATTTTGTCCCCTCCTAAGCTATAAAATGGCTCAAGCTAACAGTATGGAAGTTCAGGTCCTTGGATATCAGAAAGTAGAAGAAGCTTTCAAAGATAGGGATGTTGAAGTATTTGATATTCTTCTGTTGAATGGACCCATCAGTGAGGTTAAGGAGAAACTAATATTTCTCAAGGAATAGGGGACTGATGTGCATAACATTCACTAGTCCTACTTCCATTTTTTTGCAACCGACCAAACCCCAAGTTGCTCGAAATTTATAGCTTTGTGTTCTGATAATAGCTCTCTTTCTGAGAGAGTGATTATAGACATTAAAAACTATACAGTCCTGTGCCCTATCATCCCTGCGGCTATCCAAAAAAACACGTCGGTTCCTAAGAATTTTATCCTAAAAGCCTAGGATTTTAAAGAAGAGTCTATACTTCAATGTTTCATAGAGTCTTCAGTGGAAAAGAAAAAATATTTCTTTAAGAAATGCTTCAATCCCGATGTAAATATGTTATACCAACCATTCCTAATTGATTCCATCCCTTTCAAAGAGGAAACTCAGTGCACTGTCACTCTGTTAAGCCAGTTCCTAGGTCTAGACACAGATAAATACATCACCGAGCCCCTCATGAGTTTGATTTTTGTCTTGTGAACCTGGAAAATTGAGTCAAATGATATAGTTCAAACATTGCAGGTTTCATGTCTTAAATTCGATGAGTTCTTAGCTGAAAGTATCCATTCTCAGTTAATGGACTTCGGCAAAACCAAAACCTTCAGGTTCCAATCCTATTTGATAAAAATGTTCCTTTCTTTTGATGAAGAGAATTTACAATTACCAGAAATGGTATTGACCAAGGAGATGAGTAATGGTTACTCAAAATTCATGAACTTCCTCATTACTGAGATATACAATGCCATTTTCCAGAAGAGGCTACCTAGAGTATTACTAGAAATGAGAACTATGTTGTAGTTCTCTACAGATAGCAGGGTAGGTGGTTGGTTCTTGTTTGAAAATGGAACTATGATAAGACTGTATGGTTTCACTCATCTACCATATATGTTTTCATCCTTTTTAACCCCCAGAGTATTCTCCATGGATTTTATCAGGAAGAAATTGATAGTAGAAACATAACACTTCCTAAAGTTTAAAAGATCTACTGATATTAAGTATCCCTAGGCAGGAATTCCTTTTACTCTCAAGAGTAAAAACACTTTACCTATGATTGAGAACTTGTTGAAGGAAATGGGATTTCCTACAGAGCCTGTAGTGGATTATGACCCTCATCAGGTCATCACAAACAAGAGGAAAGCTGTAAAGAGGAAACTTTTAAAGCATGTGGAGGTTGTTGAGTTGGAAAATGCTTCCAATCGGGATGAATATCTAAAGGAGAATCCCAAGGATACTAATGGGAAGGAGGATTCAAGTTCCTCTGTAAAGGAAATTAATTCTATGATTCTTGATATTTCTAAGGTGGTTGCAGCTGTTGTAAACATTACACCCCTTTCCAGCCACTCATAGAAAACAAGTAAATGATATCTTTCGGATGGCATGTACACCGAGGAGGAGGACACTGCCAGGACTCCCAAGAGGCAGAAAGTTGAAGGAGAGGGACAGCTAGTCCAAACCACATCATAGGACAAAGGGAAGCAAAAGGTAAAAATAACTGGACCTATTTTTGAGGTCAAGGAGTATGGATTTGTTGACACTCCAACAGACTCTACATCATAATTTAGGAGCAATATGGAGTTATTGGATAAGTATAAGGAAAAAAAGGAGGTGAATTCAGAAGAAGTATTGAATCTATACTCAGAAGTAAGGAAGATTTCAAATCAGGATGTGTCACTTATTGATGTCAGAGACCAGGTCCATAACACATTAAACTTGGCCTTAGCAACCAATAGAAAGGTTGTTCAAATGAGGATGGACTTGGAGGACATCCCCGTCCCATACATGATTCATTTTCCCAAATAGACTAGGGATATCTCTTTCACACACTTGTTGAAGTCCACATTAAAGTTGTCTAATATGGAGACTACCAAGAGAAAAATTGAGAGCCAACTAAGACAGAAAAAAGTGGAAAATAAGGCACACCATGCACAAATTAAAAGGATACAAACAGATCTTCTAGCTGGTGGGGGTCAGGCTGACAAGGGATCAGGCATGAAAAAACTATTAGAAGAAAAAGAGAATGTCATCCAGTTGCTAAAAAAGATGTTAAAAATACCAACTACTTAGTTGATAGAAGGACCAAAACTGGCTGAGATAGGGAAAGAAAAATAAGGCCTAAAGAATGAGCTGACTGAATGTAAGGCAAAGTTTTTAAAGTTTTTTTATAAGGAAAAGAAGTGGCATAAATACATGAACTCGATGGTGGAAAGTGAAAAGGATTTAAAAGGAAAATATGAGGAGATAGAGAGGAAGTTATAGGAGAAGGAGAAAGAGAAAGAGCTTAAAGACATAATTATTGATCATGTAGCTCAATCCGGTGAACAGGCCATAGTCTAAGCCATGTCTCAGATAAGAATTAAGGATTTTGAATTGATTGGGTTGAAAAACCAAAACAAGACCTTGGAGAACCTACAAGAAAGGATAACTTGGGAAGACAATTCTAATGCTTGGGAGGCCAAATGTTAGGATCTACAGACAAAGAATGATAAATTAGCTAAGCAGGTGCCAAGCCAACTGCAGGTTCAAGGGGTAAAACATATTATATGGGATGCCATTATAGAAGAAGAAAACAAATTTAGGAGTTACTTGGAATATATCTTGGACAATGAATTAGTGATACACTCTTCTAAATAGGATCTGACATTAGCAAGGGAAAAGTTGAATAAGAAACCGATTTAATGTGCCAAAAATGCTATTGAATTTCTAAATGGTCTGTCAAAGGATTATATGAAGAAATCCAATGTCAAACATAGGATCTCCATCATGACTTGGTCTAGGAAGGTTATAAACAAATATCACCACCTAGACACAGTCTAGGAAAATGTTGATATTTCGACTCACCAAGTGAAACTGTTTATTGTTGTGTTTGACCCACTATTTAAGAAGGGGATCCATTTCTTCTGGTAGGAAAAGGGTGCTATGTTGACCAAGGATGAATTTTATGAAAAATTGATTGCATGCAGGAAAGACCGTGTGAATTTTGCAAACATGGATCAACGACTATCCAATAGGGTAATTGTAAACAAATTGGCTGACGAGCTTGAAATCTTGTTCACCTTCAAATAAGCGTGTGCACATTTGAAAAGCTTCTCTTACAAGGACCACACCGAGCTATACATGCTGGTAAAAGAGATTTCCACCCTGGAATTACCATTTCCATATTAGTGGAAGATAGTTGAGAGGTTCAAAAGAACCAAATACACACTACACGCCCAAACGTGATGAAGAAAAATTTGAGATGAGTTAGTAGGAAACCGTTGGAAGGGCCATGATCCATCATTTTCACACCAAGGGAGCCTGAACTCTAGCCATCACATTACCTTTTCTATCTAGTATGATCAAGAATCCATATTCCTTGTTTCATGTAGAAATCATGGTGAATGTGCCATCTCACAGCTGTAAGGAGATATTCCCATTTTTTGTAACCTAATTAGGCTTTTTTTCGAGGTTGGTCTCAGGAGCCATTGCACTATAAATGTAACCTCTTCGGAGGGAGTATGGGGTATGAGGATTGATTAGACTTACATATTTTTAAAGCCTCTGTGCTCAGATTGTAGCTCTACAATATTTCTTGGAAGCAAAAATGAAAATATTTCTCTGAGTTTATGAGATTCATCACGGTTTCGATGTTCAGTTTTTGTTCCCCATTTATATAATTTCATATGTGTAAATTCCTGCTAATTCTTTCTAGATTATATGTAAGGAATTCATTTTATTAAGCACCCATTTCATTAGATGTAGCATTTGTAATGTGCCTGTGATGATTGTTATGGAATTCATCCTTGTTAGATGCTCCATCTCTTTCATTTCCCTTATTTGTTATTTCTACTAAAGGTGTTTTCAAGGGATTCATCCATAGATAGGTTCCCCTTACCACACTGGATTTTTTCTCCTTTCTCCTACCACCACTTGAAGATATTTGGCTAAATATTGCACTTAATTTTCCTCAGAATGCAAAAGGGAAAATCATTATTCATTATTTGTTGTAATTTTATTGAATGATTCATACTATGACTCCATGGCCCAATTGGTATTTCTTATTTATCTGTTTTACAATCTTTAAATCTGTAAACATCTTGTTCTCCTCAGAAATCTAGCCTTCTGAATACTTGTTTAAATCCAAATGTATATGTGAATGTTTCTGTGACAATGAGAGAGCCATCTCTTACTGTATTGGCTAGAATACGGTCTAAAGGTTGGTTTTAAATGGTTACCCATGTGAATTCCTACCACAACCATAGGAAAATTATAGGGTGCTAACACTTTCGCTATTGTACATAGCCTGTACCTGCAATTTTCTAAGGGAACCCGCAATCTCGCCCAAATATTTCAAGATTTGGCTAGGTAAAGGCCAAACTCAATCAATTTTAGACTCTAGAATTGAAGTAAATCCTCTAAAGACAAATATCAAGCACGCATCAAATGATTTAAAAGGAAAGAAACACCCAAACATGGGGAAAAACTCAAGAAAACTAGTTTCAAGAGAAGAACCCCTTAGCTACCTAGTAGAGTCTCCATTCTGTTAGTGGAGTATTCTACACCATAAGAAATATCCTACTCTCATATTTATATGGGGTGGGTGAATCCCATTTGACAGAAAACAAATAAATTATCACAATAATCCTAAGATCTAAAACCTTCTTTCATGGACTTAGAGAAGGGGAGGAAGAAAGGAGAATACCTCTTTGTAGCCTTGTTGTATGATGGTGTAACACCCCGGTTTTAACCCCATGGTATTAAAATTTTACATGATGTATATATTGTATTGAAATCATGGTGAGGAGCTCATTGCCAAGGCCCTGCCATTGATTCGGTTTTTTATGTATCGACGATCAAAGGTTGATGATGATGGTTATAGTGCTAAGTTAGGCACATTGTATTTTGAAGTCATCATGTAAATATGCAATTTAATAAAATACCACAACTAGCTATGCACTGTAACGTAAGAGATGGGGGCATGATTTCAACCTTTGAGCCAATTGGGTGAGACCATATTTCAATGGGGAAACCCATAAACCCTCAGCTACCTTTTCGTCCCCTACACTCAATCATTCAATTCTTCTAGAAGAGTGGTTGAGGCAGTTAATGCTTTGGGCAGAGAAAGGTATGGCAATTGATTTCATGACTGAGCCAGCCTGTAGTCCAAGGAAGCCAAATTCTTGCTTCTAAAGCAAGTAATTGTGGGGATGCGTTCCCATCCCGTTATTTTCAGATTCACATAGTATGTCTTGGTCATTCCAATCCATTATTCGGCGGGGGAAGACATTATGCGTTGTTCACTATCCTGAGTTGGGAAGGAGTTGTTCAATGTGGTTCATTGTTGTTCATTGTTTGTAGGAACAACACAAGCTAGAAGAGTATTGCTACATGTTCTGCAATGATTTTATGTGTCACAGAGTGGTCTGGAACCCTGGTCTCCCGTGTGAAAGTGAAACCTTGTTTTCTCATGAACTACAGTGTGGTATGCAACCTTGGTTTCCTATGTTACAGAGTGGAGCCCTATGTTACTGTGTTACCTTATGGTTTGGTATTATGTGTGCCCTAGTTTGGTTCTGAACTGTATTCAATACTTAGGAGTGGAATAGATGTCGAATGGGATTGATAAATCTAGTGAAGAGAGGAATCTCATAGAAAGATAAGAGTGGCTGGTGAATATTCTATGCACATCCTGAAGAGCATTGGAATGGAAGGTATAGCCCGAGGGTCTATGTAGTAGAGAAGGGGATACTTGATTGTGTTGGGTGTGTAGGTATTTTGGATGTCAGGAAAGATAGATCTTGTGGAGGTGTCCCTATATCTATGAATGAGCTACTAGCTTATCCATTCTACCTTTCCACTGTCTTAGCATCCCGATAAACCAAAACGTAGATTGGTTTGGCTGAGAACTTGATAAACCCAATGGTATATTGGCTTGGCTAGGCAACCTGATAAACCCAATTGTATATTGGCTTGGTTGAGAAGCCTGATATACCCAACTAGTAGTTGTCTTGGCTATGTCTTATTGTTCACTTTGGCCATGTGTGACCCTTGGATAGATATCCTGATAAAACCAAATGTTAGTTGGCTTGGTTGTGTAGCCTGATAAACCCAGGAGTGAGATGGCTTGGCTGAGTAGCCTGATAAACCCATCTGTTAGTTGGCTTGGCTAGTACTCAATGTGAATGATGGCTTGACTATTTGCAATCTGATAAACCCATATGTTGGTTGGCTTGGCTAAGTATCCTGATAAACCCAACTGTTATTTGGCTTGGCTGAGTAGCCTGATAAACCCAGCAGTGTATTGGCTTGTTTCCCGTAACCTGCTAAACACAATTGTTTATTGGCTTGGATGGACAGTATAATAAAACCAACTGTAGGTTGGCTTGACTGTGTTTGATGTGTTCTGGCTATGTGTGAGCTTTTTTTTCCCTAGTTCCTTGTGGAATTCATGCCCATATTAGGGTTGGTAGTTGTGTTGAGAGATTGATGAACACAATTGGCCTATGGTTGGGTGGAACGTTGCAGCGACATAGCTAGTTGTGGGACAACTTCATCTTCAAGATAAGTATTATTTGTTTTGTTATTCCTGCAATGTAATTGTTTTTGAATGTACTAATAATGTTAAATGTTTATTAATGATTTAAGTAGAGTTTACTGTTGTTGAATGTCCCTGCATTTTACATCTACATGTGCTTTTGGTTCCAAAGCATTTTTCTTAAGTTCATGGAGGCTAGAATCCTGGTTACAGAGTTGGAATGAATCTTACTCAAGCATTTCCACACCCCGAAATCCTCCTACAAAAGATGGAAGGTGGGAGGAATAAAGAGAAGTTGAAACAAGGCAGAATGTTGGTTTTCGTACCCCAAAATCCTCCTATGGAATGCGGAAGGAGGAAGCAGAAAAAGAGCCAAAAATTCTAAGTCAAAATTTGGATTTCCGCACCCTGAACCGCTGCGGAAGGCAAAATTCGGAAGGTGGAGATCGGAAGAAGAAAAAAAAGGTTAGGAAAAAAGTTGGTTTTTTTGCATCGTGAATTCAGCCTGCGGAAAGTGGAAGGTCAAAATTTGGAAAGCAGTAAAACAAAGGATAAAGGTAAGAGATTGTTGAGTTTCTAGTTTCTGAAGTCCACATCGGAAAGTTGGAAGGAGGAATGTGGTCAAAGGATTCCGTTGTATTTCTAAGTTTTTTATTTCTAAATTTTATAGTGGAAGGAAGAAGGCAGAATGTAGAAGGAAGAATGTCGACAAAGGATTGTGTCATGCTTTCAAGTTTTGATCCCCGAAGTCTGTAGCAGAAGGTGGAAAGTGGAATGCAGAAAGGAATGAAATCACAATGGCGTTTTGTAGAGTTTTGACTACTGCAAGCCGCATTACAGAAGGTGGGAGGAGGAAGTCATAAAAGTCAGTTCAGTGTGGAAACAACTTTCCTGGTTATAGATTGGATATGTAAGCTGCAGAATGATGGTACAATGGTTTCTAAGCCTAAGAGTGAATGTAAAAGGGTGAACATGACCCATGACTTTGTGTAAGAGAAAGAAATAATAATTTTTAAATTATTACGCATATCATTCAGGTGTATGGGAACCGGGTGCATGAACATCATGGTATCAAAAGTGAGCAGTTGTAGTCGTGTTCCTCCCTTCTATGCTCCTGGAAGAGGGGAGGGGATGTGAAATTGTGGTATCAGAGCTACTAGTTACAACATTAGGCCTAGATGGGCAAGTTGGTTAGTTTGCAGAGAGAAAACTGCAGTGGACAGTCTGTAAGTGGTTTTTAAAATTTTGAGATTGTCTGATATTGTGTTTATTAACACATTTTGAAGATTCATAGTGCATTTTGGAAAATTTGGTTTTGTCTTCGCCATGAGACCTGCAACATGAATGATGCAGAGGATCCCTATGATCTTGAGGAAAATTCCATGGGGAAAAACACTCGGGTTGGAAATGATGAAACAAAGTCCAAGGGGAGAAGATATCAAGAGACTCCCTTAGATATTGTACCCACCATGAGAATCCTAAGGGTGGAATGCAAAGTTATAGAGAATATAATGAAAGAATGATTAAAGATCATGGAGAGTGGAATTAGTTGAATGCAGCCATGGTGCAGAGTTTGATAAACATCCAAAGGCAGATGAACTCTGAGCATCGGGTAGTAATTCCAGAAGGAATTAGGAGCACTACCAGAAGAAGAAAAAGGTATTCTAGTGGATCATCTAACTCTGAAGGATCCACTATGGGTTCAAGATCTTCATCCCATAGGAATAAGAGGAAGAGGCGTTACTGGAACAATTCACACCATGGATTTAAGAAGGCAAGGCCTCCTACCTTTAATGGTGAGGTAAAGACCAATCAAGAAGTTGAAGCTTGTCTTCTTGGAATGAAAAAGTATTTCCAAGTCCAAGACTACTCAAGAAATATGAAGGAAAGGATAGCCATCTTCAATCTGAATGGAAGAGAATCCATATTGTGGGAGCACCTCAGGAAAGTGAAGACGATCAACGACAGAAAGATCATGTGGAATCAGTTCAAGAAGTATTTCAAGAATAAGTACCTCTCTCATGGGTACTATTAAGACAAGATTAAAGAGTTCCATGAGCTAAAATTGGGACAGCTGACCATGGAAGAATATGCAAACAAATTCTTGGAACTGCTGAGGTATGTCAGGTATATCAGGGATGAGAAAGTGAAAATTTAGTGTTTTCTGAGTGGGCTACCTCAGCCATACAAAGACATGATTGAGTTTGATAAACCTATAAATCTAGAAGAGGATATAAGGAAGGCCAAGTATTGCTATGATAAGAACAAAAAGAAAACATGATTCCGATAAGGCATGGAAGGCCAAAAAAAATGAAAATATTGACCAAAGGAAGAAAGGTTTCAAACCTTGTCATTTTCAAAATTAGCAAAGGAAGCAATTGCAAGCCGTGACTAAGCCAACTAGAGGGTTGGATAACATGCCAAGAGATACAAAAGAGAACAAAGAACCACTCCAATGTTGGGGTTGTGGAGGAAACCACATGCGTAGGAACTGTCCACATGAGAATGGGTATCTAAGGCAAGCTCACAAAGTCCAAGGAGCTAAAATGATGGGTCAAGTAGAAAGGACCATCCTTAGAATTTACATAGCCCTAGAGGACCACTAGGAAAATCATTAGTCAACGGTGATTGAAGTTGAAGGTAATATTGTTGACCAATATGTTTCTATTTTGATTGACCCTGGATCTACTCACAGTTATATTAATCCTAGAATTGTTGAGATTTGTGCTTTTAAGAATGAAAATCATAGAAAAACATGGTTAGTTCAACTAGCCACTGGAACCAAGAGAAACGTTAGTAAAGTGGTAGAGAAATGTCCATTGGTTATGGATGGGTTAGTCACTTATGCAAACTTGAATGTTCTACCACTTGGTTCCTATGATATTCTCACTGGAATGGATTGGGTAGAAGTGCACAGAGTTAAGATTGACTGTTACAATAAGAATTTTGAATGCATGGATGAAGTAGGAAACCCAAGGGTTGTAAGAGGCATACCAAAGGTGATTTTTGTTAGGAAGATTTCAGAAATGCAACTGAAGAAGTTCTGTAGGAAAGGTTGCAGATTGTATGTAGCCCGTGTTTTGGAGGCAACAGAGAATTAAACTCCGAGGTTGTAGGACTTTCATATATTACAAGAATTCAAGTTTGTTTTCTCTGATGACCTTTCAGGAATTCCACCAAAGAGAGACATTGATGTTACAATTGACCTTGTTCCTAGAGCAGCACTAGTTTCCAAGACACCCTACATGATGAGCACACCATAATTCCTAAAGCTGAAAATGCAGCTGCAGGAGTTGTTGGACAAAAAGTATATCAGGTCGAGTGTGTCTCCTTGGGGAGCACCAGTTCAATTTGCGAAAAATAAATATGGGAAACTCAGGTTATGAATTGATTACAGAAAGTTGAATAAAGTCATTGTGAAGAATAAATACCCTTTACCTTGAATTGATGACCTTTTTTTATCAACTGAGAGGAGTAAAAGTATTTTCAAAAATTGACTTGAGGTCTGGTTACCATCATGTACAAATAAAATATGAAGATATTCATAAGACAACCTTTATAAAAAGGTATAGACACTATGAGTTTGTAGTGGTACCATTTGGCCTCACAAATGCACCAACTACATTTATGTGTCTCATGAATAGTGCTTTTAGCAAGTATTTGGACAAGTTTGTTCTTGTTTTCCTTGATGACATTCTTATTTATTCTAAGAATAAAGAAGATCACGAAGAACATCTAAGAATACATTGCAATTGCTAAGGGAGCATATGTTAGGATTTATAATCCTCCCTTGACCAAACTATCTAGTAGATTATTTTAGCCTAACATAGGAATCTTTATTTAATTATTGGGTCTACTAGTACCATTGGGTCCACTTGGCCTAATGGGGCCACATGTACAAGTTACTAGAGTGTTGGGAACACTGATAGAGGATAACTTCCACTGATTGCACTTGCATGCATCCGTTTAGGAGCCTCCTAGACCAATCCCTACATTGTAGGAGCCACTGGAAGTCCTAGCACCAACCTCCTTCAATCAATTGGAGTTGGAACTAGTTAATATTAGTTATTTTCTAGTTACTTTCAGTTAGATCACAATTAGCTCAATTAGCGCCAATTAGACATGATGGCATGTGGATAAGGCATTTTCCCTCACCTACCACTTTAGTTAGACTGAGTTAACTAATTATAACTGATTGTGTGACTTGATTAGATATCTGGAGTTAACCACTTGGACTCTGATAGTGATTGAGACCTCCTTAGTTAGCTAGTCAATCAGATACAATCACATCTAGTTGGGAGATTCGAATTCATCCCTAATTATTTGAATTATTTTCCTATGTAACACTATTGTAACATCAGATATTGTAATGAACATGATATTGTAATTATCTGAGCTATACTCATCTGTTTTCTGTGTGGTTTGATTTGTTCAAGGTGTATCTTCATTCCTCTTTTACGACATCATTAATTTTAGACTCATTGCTTGTTGATCTAAATTGAAAAACAATTCTAACATGGTATCAGAGCCATTCCAAGTAAGCTTTGTGTATGTTTACTCTCCATTGAACACCAAAAGTAGCTGGGTTTCAATAGAAGACCCACAAAGAGTTCCTTGCTTCCTATGAATTTATTCAGAGTGGCAGCATGGGAATGACGGACCCATAGAAAGTGTTCATGTCGAGAGGGAAGGCATGATTCTAACATAGTTCAAATGTTTTAGTGTTTTTTAGTCAAATTCTAGAGGTGCTACATAGCTTGTGTGAAGATATTGTCTTTTTCAGCCGGATAATTAGGGATTCTCAATCTCCTACACCTCGGATCCTAAAACCCTTCAATTATATTGATTGGAGGATGGATATGCAGCTGGCCTTGTGCAACCATGGCTACCTTAGGATAATAATTGGCAGGGAGGTTGAGCCCTGTCATTCAGTTGAAATAAACAAGTTTATGAACCGCTTAGATGAAGATTTTGGTTATCTATGTACTCACATATCCAGATATCTCCTCTTCCACCTTGAAGGTTTGAGGACTCCCAGAGAATCCCCAGAGAATCTTTAAAACTTGTTTGGCAAGCAAGATGAGCTCCAGGGATACATTCTGGAGAATGAGTTGGTAGCCTTACATCCCATCAGTTTTGAGACGGTGCAACAATTATTTACTAAATTCAATTTTCTTGCACTTAAATGCAGACATTGCGAAATAGAAAGAAAGGATGAGCAACATGTGCTCTCCATACTGAGCAAACTAGGCCCTGAGTATTATGTATTTGTATCAATATTCCATTCCAGGAGAGCTTCCATTCGTAATTGGAATATTCCCTCACTTGATTCATTTGTAGAGTCCTTGATACATGAGAAAGAGAAGTTGATCTAGATGGGAGTCATCAAGACTTCAAAAGATCAATATCTCCTAGTGACATACTCTACCAAAGCACAGGATACAGGGAGATATAAAGGGAAGGAGAATAAAACAACTGATTTAAAGCCTAAATAGAATCATAATACTTTTGAAGGAGCCTAGGACTCTAAGAAAAATAATAATTTCAAAAAGAAAAAGTGTCCCTATTGTATGAGGGGTTTTCATCCAGAAGACTCGTGCATGAAGAAGACCCTCAACTAGTTGAAAGCTCTATGTGTACAGAACAATATTGCCCTTCCTCAAGGTGTAGAGATGTCTCATGATGAGGAGAATACTGAAGAACATGATAGATTCTTTCATGCAAGCCTCACTCCGTTGAAGGCTTATTTGACAGATTATGGAGCATCCAACCACATGGTTTCCTCCAGGAAATCCTTCATCAGTTTCCCTCTACCATGAAGACCTAGCAGTCATATGGGAGATGAATCTAAAATCTCAGCTATTGAGATAGGTTTAGATAAAATATATCATGATGATTTCATGCCCTCTCCTACAACAAATAAAATTGTTGAAGATGAAGAAGAAGCAAAATTTTCCGCACAGTGATTTCGAATTGAAGAAAGTATCCTTGAAGTGACTCCTTCTCCTGTTGCTCAGGAAGTGTATGAGATATCTCATATCTCATATCCTCACATGGATGATCCAAAATAATACATTCGAATCTATTTTTTTAATAAAAACTTTCCTTCCATTCTTTGCAAAAATTCTCCAGTGATTCTTCTATTTTAAATTTTGTGCATAGTTTACCGATGATTGTTTCAAAAAAAGGAAGAGGAATTTGATTTCTCTATCTCTAATGATTTTTCTGGTGTGTAGATAATTAATACCATGGATATTTTGGAAATAATATCATATTGTAGGAGTGATCCATTCAATTTCATTGATCTAGATCTTCTAGTAAATTCCTACATGATTGTATGCACCAATTTTCAGAATTTTGAAGAAGGAGAAAATTGTGCATCTACCATCTTAGTGGAGCACACTCTTGGATATGATATGAACCTATTTGAATCCGATATGATATTATTTGGATATTTTTTGACATTATTTTCTTCATTTTTTAAGTTTCAAGAGATTTCAGTAATGCTTGAAGCTACTATCATCAATTTTGGTGTGAAAAATCAAGTATCGCAAGTCTCCTTCAAAATTGTTGTTGGGGATTTGATATCATTCCTCACTCTTTGGATATGATATGAACCTATTTGGATATGATATGATATTATTTGGTTCAGTTTTTATATTTCAAGAGCTTTCAGTAATGCTTGTAGATTCTCTCATCAATTTTGGTGTGACAAATCAAGCACCGCAAGTTTTCTTCAAACTTGTTGCTGGAGATTTGATGTTAGTTTCCTCTAATGAGTTTGATGATATTATATTTTGTGTATCATTGTTTATTTCGGAAGCTATATAATATTATGGATCTCAAGCATTCTCTCTCCACAGTCCTAGGTCTTCTCTACCTAACTATTTGATCAAATGCTCATCTCCTAACATAACTAGTAAAGGTGGAGACATTATGCATTCTCCTGGACACTTGCTCATAACACTTGGGGATGATTTTACCTCACATGGTTTTATGTTCAATGCTGAAATATATCAGTTGTTTGGTTGTTCCTCACATGGATTTAATTCTCAAGCACATTTTCTCGTTTATTTCAGTTGCTCTACATGGCTCCAGTTTTCATCCAGCAGTTGTCTATATTACTGATTTAGTTGACCATATTCTTCTTCTTCCAAAGAGGAAGATTCCTCTAGAAATAATCATTCAGTTTGGATTCAGAATTTCACATGCATAGATTCAGGATGCTTCCGNGGGGGGTCCCATGAGGTTTTCCCCTATTTCCTTAGTTTATTAAGAAACATTTTTATCTTTTAGATTGTACATGGGTGAATTTTGGCCTTGTTTTCAGGGCCCATAATTGTCCATGTTAGGATTTAGGGGGAGTGTTAGGATTTATAATCCTTCCTTGATCAAACTGTCTATAGATTATTTTATCCTAACTTAGTAGTATTTATTTAATTATTAGGCCCACTTGGCCTAATGGGGCCACATGTACTAGTTAATAGAGTGTGGGGAACAATAGTAGAGGCTAAATCCCACTAACTTCACTTGCATGCATCAGTTTAGGTGCCTCCTAGATGAATCCCTACAATTTAGGATCCACTAGGGGTCTCGACGCCAACCTCCTTCAGTTAGTTGGATTTGGAACTAGTTAAGCTTAGTTTTTTTCCAGTTACTTTTAGTTAGATCACAATCAACTCAGTTAGCGCCAGTTAGACATGACTGCATGTGGATATAGAATTTTTCCTCTCCTACCACTTTAGTTAGACTGAGTTAACTGATTATAATTGATTGTGTGACTTGATTAGACATATGGAGTTAACCACTTGGACTCTGATAGTGATTGAGACACCCTTAGTTATCTAGTCAATCAGATACAGTCACATCCAGTTGGGAGATTTGAATTCATTGCTAAGGATTTGAATTCTTTTCCTATGTAACACTATTGTAACACCGAATATTGTAATGAACATGATATTGCAATTATCTGAGCTATACTCATCCGTTTCCTATGTGGTTTGATTTTTTCAGTGTGTATCTTCATTCCTCTTTTACTACATCAATAATTTTGGACTCATTGATTGATGATCTAAATGGCACAACAATTCTAACAGCATAAGTGTTATACCAAAATCCTGTCACCATCATGTGATAAGACCTTTGACATACCTACTTGCCCTGAATCCCAAATTCTGGAGTGAAGACTAAATGGTTTCTTATCAGTCTATCATACAAATTCCCAGCACCGCTCATCCTCCTTTGTCTAGGAGTGGTAGCCTCACTCACACCGCTTTTCATCGGTTGTCCACAAGTGGTGCCACCACCTGTTACCCTTGGTCCATAGGCAGTTATTACCAGAACCACTCTGTCATAGAAGGAGAAGCGTGGTACCCTAGGTAAAAAGGGAAAAAGAGAAGCTTCTTGAGGCTTCTAGATGATAAGCCTCGAGATATCCCTTATCCCTACTACTGTGGGCTTGCTGAGATCAATATCCCTCATACCAGAATCTTAGAGGCCACCTCACCCACTAATTTCTCAACCATCTCTATCCATTAAAGCCCTATATATATGAGCTCATAGCCATGGTTGATGGGGGAACATTGAAGGTATTGTTATGCTGTTGGACTGATTCTTGGCCCAAGACCATTTGGAGAGAGCATAGAGAGCTAGAGTCAGAGTTTTTAGGGATGAAGAGCTAGTTTCATGGAGATGCATGTCAACACTAAGGCTTGGCTGTAAACTTCTTCATATTTCTAATGCAAGTTGATTTTTTGTCCCATATATATTGTTGATGTTTGATTTCAGATATATATTGCTAGATTCCTTAGTCACTAGTATAGATTAGTAGATCATATTCTGGTTGCTTTGATCTGTTTTGTGTTGAACTCTTTTTCAAGTACACAGGTGAACAATCAAAGCCTCGTATTCCAGATATCTACAGTGTCTAGGGGGAGTTATCAACCTATCTGATCTATTTGTTCTGGATATGAACCATTCAGACCAGCGGAACACCTTGCTGTCCGCAGGAGGTGAAATATTCCGATCAACAAATATGGAGACTCTGTTGGGGAGTAGTTGTATTCAGTTGTTCTGATCGTCCTTAGTCTACAATTCTTGTCTAAATCCAGGCTCCATTTTCTTCAACTCTTTACAGTGAGATCTACTTTCTGATTTGTATTATTTGGGTTTGAAATTTCCATATCTGTTCAGATCTGAGTCATTTCAGTTCTTTATGCTCTGTTACCATATTCAATTCGACAGTATTCAACTTGATCTAGTCTTTTTTTATCTAATCCATCGTTCTCTTTCTTGTTTTGGCCATCTACAGGGAACCAAGGCAATGCTTTGTTCGAGGAGCAGTGCCACCGCCTGAACACAGTGGACAGTAAGCGGTGCCACCGCCTGTATCTGGTTAGCGAGGAGCGGTGCTACTTTGGAAACGCTCTTACAACACCTACGAGCGCGGTACCAGGCCCGGCATTAGTCCAAAACTATTTTTCTTCTTTTTTCTTTGTAAAAATTTGGAATTTTTATTACTTTCAGTTCTGTTATCAGGATTGTGTTATTGACTATGATGTGTGTGGCTTGCTGCTTTGATGGTTTAAGATTGATTTTGAGTGGAATTTCAAAAATTTGTTTAGTCTTTTTTATTGTTCATCTGCTTCTTTCTCATTGGTTGTGTTTAAAGAAGGATTTCTTGTTTTCTGAAAGTTAGGGTGCTCATTGAACTGTCTTTTCATTGCATATACTGAAAGAATAACATTAGATTAGCTTCTAGATTTCATTTCTTGCTTGCATAGTAAACTTCTTTTTCTTCCCTTCAAAAAAGAAAATTTTTGCTTGAGATTAGGACATCATATTTGAGCGTTGGATTTGGGTTTTCTGATTGGCTTCATAATCTTTCAGGACCTTTACGATCTTCTGTCTCTCATGCATATAGGACTATCTCGATCAAAATAAAAAAAAAGGTAGTTTTAAGTTAGATTCGCTTAACGTTTTTAAGAAATTTGAAAAGTTAGAGTGCATTGGCATATAGGTGTGCTTGATGTTGTTCTTTTAGGAAAAGAGATTCTCACCCTTCCCATTTGCTTTCGGAAAGAAGAATTTGGTTCATAGAAGTATTTTCTTGTCTTTGATTTGATGTTCATGATTGTTGATTGGAATGATTTTTGGTTTTGAAACAAAAAGAAAAACACCCTCTTCCCTCCTGTAAGTAGGCATATTGAATGGTAAAGTGAACATTTGCACAAGCATATTGCATGGTTTTACTTTTCTGTCAGAACATCATGCATTCACCTAACAGTACAAGTTAAAATCAACGATAGTTGTAGGTTAAAATTTACGTTGTAACTTGAGTGATAGGTTAGAGACGTGTTCGGGCGTCGTAAAACATAGGAGCTGTCATTATTTGCTAGCATTACATTCCAGGACTCGTGCGGTTCTTCCACATACCATCGGTATATCGAACGGCCTTTCACGTACCCTTGAGGTATATAGAAAGGTACTTCACATACTTGATTGTATATCAGAAGGCCTTTTGTGTACAGTTATGCATTAGACAACACTACTGCCGAGTCGAGCTCCCACGTACCTTGAGTATATCGGGAGACCCCACTAGGGTACCTTATCTATCTAACAAAAGCCCTTTGGCCATCCTGTTTGGAGCCATACACCGAAAACAACATTCAGGGAGATTACTATGCACGTACCCTCGAGGTATATCGTGAGTGGCACTGGCTTGACAATCCTAGTGAGAGACCTAACTTTTGAACTCCTCTTGTCATTTTAAGTCTGCTTGTTTTGACCTATAGTTTGAGTAGGGAAGTCTTTTGGTGTGTTTTTTCTAGATTTTCAGACCCTAGGTTAGCTTGGAACTGTACACATTGGATTCATCGTTCCATCCTCCCGCGGAAGTTCATGTTGATGATACCCATCCAGACTTTGGTCCTAATGCTCCCTTTTGGGAGACACCTATCAGATACTCCATTGTCTCATTTGGCACCCGTGTAAGTTCTCCTGAAAGTGAAGAAGAACGCAGGAAATACCGTGCTGCTATCCTCCATGCACAGGAGGTAGAAAAGCA
Source organism: Pseudotsuga menziesii (assembly GCA_001517045.1). Lineage (NCBI taxonomy): Eukaryota > Viridiplantae > Streptophyta > Pinopsida > Pinales > Pinaceae > Pseudotsuga > Pseudotsuga menziesii. Next base: position 125,833 of record LPNX010593408.1, on the reverse strand, counting down.
GATTGACAACCTATTAGGCCCTTCACTGGTTCGTTCCACATTCCTTCCTATGGGATATCATTCACTAGCCAATTCTATGAGACCCATTGAACTGATTATAGATCATCCATTAGCAGCCCACAGCCCAGGTCAAATTTCCGCCCCTCTCACCTCTTATGTTATGTATGATCCAAATCCACCCAGATATTTTGCATCTAGGGCCCAACCTTCAATTCCTATTTCTTCAGTACCTTTGAATGTTGGGGGGAAACCCTCGGCATGACCTACGTTATCTGATCTCGGAGTTGTACCTAGTCAAGAGCAGACCTCTAACATAGAAACATCTATAGTTTTTGTCCCTCCCACCCACACTAATGTGGTAAATCCCCCATCTAGTTCAGGTCAGCCCTTGGGGGCACAACCTGTTGCCATTTAGTATTCTAGTGGTTATGGTTATCAAATACCTGTAGGTAATCATCCATCTAATCCTACTAGAATTCCATTCCCTAGCAACACTTTTACGCCATGGGGGCAACCCAAATGGTCTTACATGCCATCCATGGGAGGGATACCCATACATACTACAGGAAGTGTGGTAGGACCACCTTATGGAGGTCCTCCCTCTGGGGGACCTAATGATCCTAGAGGGACCGGCGGCCCTCCTCATGGTCCTGGCGGTCCTAGTGGTCCTGGGGGACCTGGTGGCTTTCCTCCTTATGGCTCGGGAGGGTCTGGTGGCCCTCCACCTTGTGGTTCTAGTGGCTCTGGAGGTTTCCCACCTCCTAGAGGTTCCGGAGGGTTTGGTGGTCCGCCTCCTGGTGGTCCTGGTGGTCCTGGTGGTCCCGATGGCTCCTGCGGTCCTCCTCCTAGAGGCCCCGGTGGTCCTAGCGGTCCTAATTCCAGAAATCAAGCCCCCATGGGTGAATTTCCTGGTAGTTCTTCCTCACAGGAACCTATTTACCAGTCTACCTATGGCCCTACTGGTAATTACATGCCATATCAATATTACCAGTATGTGCAGCCCAATAGATAGTTACCTTTCCTTGCAACTTTGGACTTTCCTGATTTGTCCAAGTTGATTAATGATCCCATTCAACGCAATCCCTCGTGGCCTCCCATTCCGGTAAATTTACCATCGTATATTCCAAAATTCGATGGGAAGCAGGGTGAAGATCCGTGGAACCATGTTATGACCTTTCATTTGTGGTGTTCCTCGAACTCCCTCATGGATGATTCCATTCGGTTACGACTCTTTCAGCAAACTTTGACTGGTACGGCCACGAAGTGGTATATTGAACTCCCACAACATTCTTTTGTGGATTTTGGCTCGTTGGAAACCGTATTTCTTACGCACTTCCAGCTCCCTATTTGTTATGAAATGGGCATTGATATTTTAAATTCTCTGCAACAGAACACCTCCACCCACATTTCTGACCATATTCATGAGTGGAGAAGGTGGAGAAGACTTATTAAGGCCCCTATTCTGGATTAGTTGTTAGTTGATTGGTTCACTAAGTCCTTGTTGCCTCCTATTTCCCGAGATGTGGCCATGGGCAGTGCCGTTACTGAAGAGCAGGCTATTAGTCGGGCTCAGTACCTAGACTTGGTTTATTCCCAGTCTGGGATTCTTTATGACCTTATTCCTCAAGCTCCTCGCCCTAGCACTGACCCTGCCAAGCCATCATCAGAAGTACCTATTGACGGGATTGTTGGTTCAATCCAGTCCCTATCCGCAGCGAAACCTACCAAGCAAACCCAACCTACCACTCCTTCGAATCCCAAGGTTTCTGTCGAGGTCAATTCTATTCAAAGTACTCAAACCTCGGGTAATAAAAAGAAAGGTAGAAATCGAAATAAAATACCTGGAAACCAGCAGGAGACCCCACAATCAACCCATAGTGACAACAACATAGGGAAAAGAAAGGCCAAATACCCTTGTCTGTTATGTGGTGGTAACCACTTCTCAAAGGAGTGTTCCTGTCGGGACGAGATCTCCCAATTTTTGAAGTCTAATCCCACACCTACAGTACTTACGGATCCTTTTCCCTCTCAACAATAGCTGGTAGACCACATGTCGAACTAGGGTAACTCTAGTTCATCAGAGGAGATTCGTATGATGTCCTCAGATACCATCCATCTACAAACTCAAATCCAGAATTATGATAAACCCACAGACAAGCAAGAAGATCAATCTTCTTTAGGGAAAGCTCCCTCCACTAGTTCTCTGAAATCCTCATCTACTGTTCCCTTGTCTTTCGAGAAGCCTACTCTTGACATGATTTTGCACCCACCCAAGAGTACTCTTTGGAAGGCTGTCTTTAATCCCAATGTCCGAGCTACTCAATTCTATAATGTGGTTGAAGATCTCGCTCAGGAACCTTGTGCAATGTCTACCCTAGAAGTACTCCAAAGTTTCCCTTCACAGCGCAAGAACTTGTTGACTGCATTAGGAGTTGTAGACCTGGATAACACTAACTTGATTCACTTCAATGTTGGGAACTATAACCCTAGATTATTGCATAAACTTGCTTTTCAGATCATTATGAAAGTAGTGGGAAAGAAAGTCTTTCAAACGGTACTAGATGAAGGCGCTTCGACCTCGGTGCTATCTCTGACTTGTTGGAAATATCTTGGCTCTCCCAAGCTTGTTACATCACCTACGACCCTTAAAGCCTTTGATGGACGGGGTTTCCATCCCCATGGTGTCATATCAGCCCTCGCAGTCGAGCTGGGGGGAAAAACCATTTCCATCCAAGTAGAAGTGGTAGATGCCCCTTTAGATTATAACCTCCTTTTAGGAAGGAATTGGTTCTATGCCATGAATGTTGTTGCTTCCACAATATTTCGAACGGTCCAATTCCCACATATTAGGAGAATTGTTACTATTGACCAGCTTGATTTCTGTACGTTGGATGTTACTACCTCCATGGATAATAACATCCCTATGTTAGGTTAGTCCCCTCCTCCTTACCAGTTGATTGGGGTAGGTATGCTGAAGGATTCATCCCTTATGGGTACTTTTGCCTCTACTCCTTGTAGCATGGATACCGCGACAGTACATATGATCACCTCATTTGATATTGAGCCCCAGGGCACAAATGTTGTTGATTCCACCTTGTTGAGCCCGCACGAAGCTATGTATGACACCATTCAAACTTGCTCCGATGATCACACTAATGACATTCATTTAGTGGCTTCGGATCCTTACCATTTACCGTACTGGTTAGCACCTTCTCTTCCAGTTCTAGACTATCTCTCCTCAACTTTTCCTTCCGATGAGTCCATTATAGAGATCATGAATATAGATGAGCCCATTTGGGAGGATCACCATCATAGATCCATGTTCCTCCCCAATACCAGTTCGGGCAGCCATGATTTTGCATCCTTGTTTCCTACTGATATTGTCAACGTTCCGCAAAGTCCTATATTGTTGCAAGATATAGATTCCAAAGGAAACCTTTGCAACATTACTCAGACGAACCCAATTGACATATTAGCCAAGCCTGATGTTATTGAGCATGTTCATGTTGGGTAGAACTGCTCCACAGATGAATCTGAAGCATATAAGGCACTTTTAAAGGAATTCTATGATATTTTTGCCTGGTCTTATGAAGAAATGTTGGGGATTGACCCTTCCATTATGGTCCATGAGATTAAAACTTATCCCATGGCTAAACCTGTCAGACAAAAAATTAGGCAAGTCCATCCTAGGAAGGTTGCAGCTATTAAAGTTGAGATTGAGAAACTTCTGAAAGCTGGTTTTATTTATCCTGTACCTCTAACAGAATGGGTATTGGAAATTTCCCCCGTCAATAAAAAGTAAGGCACCATTAGAGTCTTGTTGCAGCTGCAACAAATTCCCAAAATTCCAAAAACATGTAGGACCCTCCTTTGCTTGGATTAGTTCTTTGTCTTTGAGCTAATTCTAAATGCTTGGATTGAGCTACCAATTGTTTTTTATTCCTCCTTGGATGCTTGTAGTAATCTGCTATTTGATCAAGCTTTATCGCTGCCTTTGAATGCCTTTGAAGTACGCCTGAACTGGAAGTTATTTTGGTCAGTGCCCCGCCGTTGCGAGTGGATCTTTGTTTTGGTCTTCTGCCGTTGCGGAAAGAAATACACTTTCGACTTTCGATCCATTGGTTTTCACATCAGCCGATCTTTTGGTTTCTGTCGGAAGGATTTGTCATTTCTTTCTCCGCTGTTGCAGATGGAAAACGACTTCCTCTCCCAATCATTGCTTCAATATTTCGTTTCCCGCCGTTGCGGATGGACGTTCGGTTTTGAATTCGACTTTTTCTCCCGATTCGATCGTTTTGAATTGGCTGCTTTTTGATTTTGCATTGGAACTATTATGACTTCTTCTTCAGCCATTGCGGATGGCAAACCGCATACTCTCCCGATTATGGCTGGTTGTTTTCGTCGAGCCCGTAAATCTTGGGATGCCACCGTTGCGGCTGCGGGAAGTTTTCTCCTTCCGGCTGTTTGAGTCATTTTACCCCCGACGTTGCGGACGCTGATGTCCTTACGGTTCCACCATTACAGATGAAAGAAGCGCTAGCCCTTCCTATGTGTATTCATTTTGCTTTCGATTCAGACTTTACCCATTGCGGATGGCTTAATGCTTTGGCCATCCGCCATTGTGGAAGGAAGTTTACTTTTGTCTTCCGATCCAAATGTCTTCGACGTCCGATTTTAACTTATGTTACTCGCAGCGAAATTTTGACCATTTGTATATGTATGAGGTCGGGGGGGCACGGTGGATTATTATTCTATTGTTATTTTTTAACTGCCGTGCTCTGTCGCTATCGCGCTGTCGATCGCTCGAGCTTGTTCAGACCCTACTACCGGTACCCGCGTCCAGGTGGCAACTGTGGAAGCCTGACCGTCTTCGTCCCGCCATACACGCCGGTTACACATCAGTGCTAGGTAGGCTTCTATTGCCTTTCCGCGTTTCATTGAGCTTCTGGTGGTTGTTTTCCATGGTTAGGTTTTGCGGCTGTTTCTTTCCCCATAGTTGCGTGTATATATTTTGGTTCTTGGTGACAGTGTTGTATGTGGGGAGGGGCATTTTGACTGGCATAGTAGTTTTTCCCCACCACCATTGTCGTGCGACCCTACGCGTAGAGGATGAGGGGGTTTGGTGCAGACGACCGTTACGCTATCTGCGCCAAACCGCCCTGTATGATAATATGGTGGGTTGGAATAGGTTCGTTGTGACCTTTTCCTTAAGGTTTGGGTTGTTTGTCCCGCTTGGTGCCCCCCATATCTTTAACCCCCAGTCACTTTTCCTTCACGGTCCTGCGCAACCAAATTTGAGTTCAGTTTCAAACCTGAGCTGGGGAGGAGGGTGTGTCGTGACACATAGTTATTTACCGTAGTTTTGCACAGGCGATTTTTCTTTGATCAAGTGCACCATAGAAAATCGCATAGTGTTTCTGTTTTCCTACACAGTGATTTGATAATGGCACCCGCAGAGAGCGGAATTTTTAGTCATGTTAATGTAGATGTTTTCCACTCAATTATATTGTTTTTCATCATGCTAGATATAGACAAAGTCATTGAATAATGCGCATTGGGTTTAATAGTTTTGTTAGTTAGTCCATTTCAGTCTATACATGCATATACTTGCTTCATTGACTGATTGCTACCATGTTAAACATAGAAGAAATGGCACACTGCACATTGATGTATACCAGTTTGTCACTCAGCCAAAAGGGCTTAATGTTACAATTTTATGGTAGGAAGAGCTCACAATGTCAAAGAGACAAAAGAAGAAGGCCCCGATGGTCGAGGAAGAGCCCGAAGTAGAAGTTGTCACTAAAACTGAATACATATACGAAGACACTAAGTGCATTTCTGGTATTGAACCTGAATACCAGTGGGGGGAAGTATATAGAATAATCACACGCAGAGAGGTTCCTAACATGGGCTTAGAAAAAGAGTCCATATACGCCAACATAGAAATATCTTCACTGATGAAGATCGCCATCAGACCAGAGTTGTTCCGATGCTCTGAAGTAATCGGCTGGATTCTACCGCTATGGAAACCACACAGGAGGCTATGGAGAAAGTACAGAAAGAATGTCAAGAGCTAAGGAGTGAAAAAGGAACAACTGCAGGGAAAAGTAGAAGAACTAGAAGAGCAGCAAAAGATTATCTTGCAGGCCAGTGAGATGCACTCCCAAGAACAGAAAGAGAAACATCAAGAGCAGATTTCTTCTCTGACAACTTCTCTAGAGGAAGCAAGGGAGTAGTAGGTTAGCCTCCAACTGTTCAAAGAGCATATCCTAGCCCAGAAGGCTAAGATGCTGCAGCTACAGACTGTTATATAAGGAGAAAGGTGCAAGGTGCTGCAGGTAGATATCAGATTGGAGGAAATCCTGGAGACCTCCTCTTACTTTGTAGATCGATCTCAGGATGTCCTTGAGGTCCTGACTGCAAGAATGGCAAGGCTGGAAAACAAGGAAGAAACTCCAGTAGAACTGCCATCAAAGGATACACAGGCCCTCAGGCAGGATTATGACTTGCTGGAATTTGCTATAAATACCGCGGAGGATTTCAAAAAATTAGTTAAGAAAACAAAAGGAGCATGCACCGAGTTTTTCAGAAGGCTTCTCATTACCTACAACTGGTGCCAGGTAGAGGCCGAGTAGAGACTTGAAGCTTTCCCGGATGACAACGCCTTTGTAGAGCTGTTGCAGAAGAGATACCAGGAGGAGGAAGCCAAATTACAGTAGATTAAAGTACTAAATGATCAGATTTTGAGTGAAGTAGATCATTCAACTATCAGCGTACAGCTTCTGGAGGATCAACTTCGATTGAGTGCAGCCAGGATTAAGGCTATAAAGAACCATACTGCTAAGTTTGAGATTAATATTCAATTTTTAGATCCTTGTGCGTTTGAGGGCATTGCCGCTGAAGCTTCGGCATGGAAGAAATTTCTAGATGCCCAAGTGGGACCCTCCTTGTAAAGGAGTGGTCATTTTTTGTAATATGTAACATTTTGTAAAAAACCTTTGAGAAAAGTCAAGCATTGGGAAACGAAGAGTTGGGAAGCCCAAAGGTTACTTTGGGCAGCCCAACCGTCTCACCTTTTTGTATAAATGTAATAGACTAAGAGGGAAGAGGGGATTTTTCCCAGTTAGACATGAAAAGCTATATTGCAAGAAGAAATATTTCTCTTTGCAATAAAGAAGTATTGTTTGCCTGTTGGAGGAAGATGGGTGACATTTTCAAATGTTATGCTGTGGATGGCTGAAAGATGAACTATTTTTTTTTCCAGCTTTGTCCATTAACCGTGAGATCGTTCTAACTCTCAGAACCTACGTTCTTGTTTAAATGATTTCTGGTTTATTTTGTGGAATTACCACCATGAGTAATGTATGCTGTTCATAAAACAATTAGCTAACTGATTGTTGAAATATCTTTAATCATTCATGTGTTGTAGGAAGAAATATCAGCTATCTGTAGTTTCTCTTTATGATACATGCACAATTCACATTACTCACAAATAAGTTAAAGTCTGCTCCCTGGGGATAGATAGATAGACAGATAGATAGTTAGTTTTATTTCTGCACATGTGATTTAGATGCTTGTGAGCCTAATACGAGAGGTAAGAACCTGTGCATCACATTGTGAACGCTCCTTGCATCCTTATCGCCCTGCATAGTTAATTAGGCATATGCATATCATACTTAAGTCAAAAAATACAAAAATATACACGGTGGACCGGGCCGCAACCGGTAAAACCTTTGTTTTTGTTATTTTGACCTACGGTAGTCGGACCGCAAACCGGACGGATTCCCCATACCAAATAGTCATAGGCTAGTTGGGAACGTGACTAGGGAGAATCCCTTTCTATTGTTGCCTGTGAATTTCCAGGACTCAACAGTTCTGGTGCTAGAAGGAGGGCCACCAATGCATGGCTGCCCGTGGAACATATTTCCCAAAATTACCTTACCAACAGATGTTTTGAAGCTTTTGACTCAACCCAAGCACTTACAAGTTTGTTTCTACCTTTGAAGTAAGAAATCTTGTTCTCACCCTACGTTGCTCTTTACTCAGACTTTGTTCTTTTACCTGTGCTCATGGCTGGTGTAATTGTGAATCAGCCCAACCCATTGTCTTCTTGGAAAGCTAGAACCCCTTTGAACCTCACACCTCCATTGCATAACCTACCTCAAGCTTTTGATAAGCTGCTGCCTAAGTTTGACCCTGAGGAAAGGATTGTTGTAGATGACCACTTACAAAGTTTCTATTTGGTGGTAGAAGGGTTAAGGGCTGGGGAGTACAAAGATGTTGTCTGTAGATTATGCCCTCATACCTTGAAAGGGGCAACTGCTTCATGGTACTTTGCCCTGCCCACAAAATCAATCCCAGACTGGAATACTTTCGAAAGGGTTTTCAGAAGTAAATACACAGCCCAAAAAACACATGCCTCATTGATGAAAGGTCTTGGTTTGTTAAGAAAAGAGAAGAATGAGAAGGTACATAGTTTCACTCAAATATTTTAAATATACCTAAAGAACTTTTCTGAAGCTGACCGACCCTCAGACAAAGTCTTAGTTGAATATTATACCTCGGCCCTAGGACCTGAGCTAGCCATGTTTGCCAAGATGAAAGCCAAACCTACGTTGGTGGAGACTTACGAAGGGTAGAAGCTGAAAAGGAAAGCATAGAAGACTATCCTGAGAAGCTGAGAGAAAAGACTATCGAGAGAAGAACATTATTGCTGTCTAAACCTAAAGAGGAACAAGCACATGATTATCAGGGTATGCTGAAGATGATGCAAAAACTATCCAACCAAATAATAGACCTGGAAAAGGAAAGGGAAATGCGGAAAACTTACAAACCATACTATCCAAAAAGAGAGGATAGCAACCAATGGAAAATCCCTCCCCCAAATTTAGCATCAATGAACATAACAGAGGTGGGGGAGACAATTTCTGCACTTTCCACCAACAACCTCATTCGGAAAAGAAGTGCCCTCAATGGTTGAATTCAATGACATTGGTTATGAATCAGTTGCTAGATTCTAAATTGACCAAGGACAGTGGCAAAGAGGAAAAGAAAAACCAGACCATAGAGAAACAAGATGATAATACCATGTTCTTATGGAATGGTGTTTCGTTGTTCAACACAGAAGAAAATGCTCTCAAGTCTCAATATACACCTGCAGCAACAAAAGATAAGAACCTAACAATTAAGGACAATGCAATGATTTCGAAGATTAAAAAATTGTAGGAGAATGTCAAGAGACAGGTAGAAGTGAATGTTGAAAACAAAACACCTGAAGCCACTACCCTCAACCAGGAGGCAGAGCTAAGCAATGAGACTGTCAAACCTGTGGAAGATGTTGAGGAAGGAAGCACTGAAAAAGCTGAGGAAGTTAAAAGGGAGATACCCACCGAAAACCAACCTGTGGAGGAAAAGGTCAAATCAACTGGGGAAAGGAAAACTAGCACCCCACCTTTCCTTTTGACTCTGGAGATTTTGAACCATAAGGTGCATAATTGTCTGGTGGACTCTGGATCATCAGTGAATGTTATGCCTCTTGCAATCTGCAAAAAACTTAATGGGTAGCTAATACCTACTGATTGGGACGTCACTCAACTAGACACGACTAGTGTCAAAGTGGTGGGGGAGATGAAGAATGTTTTGATTCGATTGTCTGCAAATAAAAAGATATGTCAGTACCTTGATATTGTAGTAGCAGACATACCTGATGGATATGGATTGATCTTGAATCGAGACTGGTCAACATGACTAGATGGTTACTTTGCTTCAGACTGGTCACACCTATGGTTGCCTCAGAAGGGTAGCCCAAACCTGATTAAGATTTTAAGAGAGCCCTACATGAAGCACAATGTTACTGGGCTAGGAGAGGGAAATGAATCTGTTGATTCTGTCTTGGGAAATTATCTAACTGAGCTTAAGCTAAGACATCACACCTGAAAAGAGGCCAGTTCGATGATTGACACTCAGCCTGAGCTCCTTCGACTTCCTCAGGCTGAAAGGGATGAATGTAGGATAGTAGACATGTGTTCAATTTCAAAAATAGCACAGCTAGACCATGGTTAGATATCTCATGTCTATAATTCAGCCCACCCTTTGACGTGTTTGATTGAAGATTTTTAAGGGTGGGCACACATTTTCTTTTCTTTTGCTTTGTACATAAATAAATTGTGTTGTTTTTTTTAATGTTGTTTTGATTTATTACTTTGAATGTTGTTTTCTTTTATTTTAAATGCTTTATTGAAGAGGGAAACTTTTGGTTGCAATGGAAACATCAGGGTTCTTTATTAACTGAAATCTTGAGCAAAAGACTGTGCTTGTGAAATATAGAACGTATTCTAGTAGCCGTGTCCCTAACTGGCCATGCATTCATTGAAGTCTTACTTAACCCCTGTAAATAACTCAGAAATAAAGAGGTCTGGAATACTATTTCAAGGTTCCATCCATTTCACATCTTAAATATCCAAGGGGGTGATAGCAAAAGACCCACAGAAAGGAAGCAGGGTAAACAATATATCATATATAAATTATCCCATGCCATAATTTCAGAAAAGCTAAAATCTATCAAGAGTCAAAACTCCTTAAAGAAACAAGACATATCAAAGCAAAGTATCAAAAGCATGAATTTCAAATTGCCGAAAGTTCCTCTCCGTCCGTGAGATGAAACACCAATTCTTCTCTCACACAAAAGGGCACTATGGGATAGAGGAACCTAAATAAAATTCAGAAAGAAAGGAAAATGGAGGACTCAAAAGAACTAAAATCACAAAAGTGCAATTGGCATGGGAATGAGGAACAAAAGGATAATGTTGTTTAATATCTATTACAATCCTGTGGCGTCCAAGCATGAAACTACCTAAGGATGGGTAAAATAAACCTCATTTATTAGGCCTCAAAATAGTCATTCAGACTTGCAATGTTTCTGATGTTACCATTTCCCAAAGAATGGACTACTTCTCAATGGTTTAAATGCTTAAGTTGGCCAGCCTGGGGATACAAACATTTAGAAGATTTCAACTTTTATTCACACGATCTTGCACTAGGAAGGGGTTAATTCAGAAATCTGGGGTTCACCAGGTAGTCGCCAATTGTTGCAACTGCAACAAATTCCCAAAATTCCAAAAAAATTTAGGACCCTCCTTTGCTTGGATTAGTTCTTTGTCTTTGAGTTAATTCTAAATGCTTGGATTGAGCAACCAATTGTTTTTTATTCCTCCTCGGATGCTTGAAGTAATCCATTGTTTGATCAAGCTTTATCGCTGCCTTTGAATGCCTTTGAAGCACGCCTAAACTGGAAGTTATTTTGGTCAGTGCCCCACCGTTGCGGGTGGATCTTTGTTTTGGTCTTCCGCCGTTGCGGAAAGAAATACACTTTCGACTTCCGATCTGTTGGTTTTCATATCGGCCGATCTTTTGGTTTCTGTTGAAACGATTTGTCATTTCTTTCTTTGTCGTTGCGAACAGAAAACAACTTCCTCTCCCGATCATTGCTTCAATATTTCGTTTCCCGCCGTTGCGGATGGACGTTCAGTTTTGACTTCGACTTTTTCTCCCAATTCGATCGGTTTTAATTGGCTGATTTTTTATTTTGCACCGGAACTGTTATGACTTCTTCTTCCACCATTGCGGATGGAAAACCACATTCTCTCCCGATTATGGCTGGTTGTTTTCATCGAGCTCGTAAATCTTGGGATGTCGCCGTTGCGGCTACGGGAAGTTTTCTCCTTTCGGCCGTTTGAGTCATTTTACCCCCGACATTGCGGATGTTGATGTCCTTACGGTTCCGCCGTTGTGAATGAAAGAAGCGCTAGCCCTTCTGATGTGTATTCGTTTTGCTTCTGATTCAGACTTTACCCATTGCGGATGGCTTAACGCTTTGGCCATCCGCCGTTGCGGAAGGAAGTTTACTTTCGTCTTCCGATCCAAATGTCTCAGACGTCCGATTTTAACTTATGTTACCCGCCGTGAAAGTTTGACCATTTGTGTATGTATGAGGTCGGGGGGGGCACGGTGGATTATTATTCTATTGTTATTTTTCAACTGCCATGCTCTGTCGCTATCGTGCTATTGATCACTCGAGCTTGTTCGGACCCTACTGCCGGTACCCCCGTCGAGGTGGCAACTGTGGAAGCCCGACTGTCTTCGTCCCGCCATACACGCCGGTTACACATCAGTTCCAGGTAGGATTCTATTGCCTTTCCACGTTCCGTTGAGCGTTTGGTGGTTGTTTTCCACGGTTAGGTTTTGCGCCTGTTTCTTTCCCAATAGTTGCGTGTATATATTTTGGTTCTTGGGGACAGTGTTGTCCATGGGGAGGGGCATTTTGACCAGCATAGTATTTTTTCCCCGCTGCCGTTGTCATGCGACCCTGTGCGTAGAGGATGAGGGGGTTTGGTGCAGACGACCGTTACGCTGTCTGTGCCAAACCACCCTGTATGATAATATGGTGGGTTGGAATAGGTTTTCCGTGACCTTTTCCATAAGGTTTGGGCCATTTTTCCCGCTTGGTGCCCCCCGTATCTTTAACCCCTAGTCGTTTTGCCTTCGCGGTCCCGCACAACCAAATTTGTGTTCAGTTTCAAACCCAAGCTGGGGAGGAGGGTGTGTCGTGACACATAGTTATTTACCGTAGTTTTGCACAGGCGATTTTTCTTTGATCAAGCGCACCATAGAAACTCGCATAGTGTTTCTGTTTTCCCGCACAGTGATTTGATAATGGCACCCGTAGAGAGCGGAAGTTTTAGTCATGTTAATGTAGATGTTTTCAGCTTGATTATATTGTTTTTCATCATGCTAGATATAGAAAAAGTCATTGAATAATGCGCATTGGGTTTAATAGTTCTGTTAGTTAGGCCATTTCAGTCTATACATGCATATACTTGCTTCATTGACTGATTACTATCATGTTAAACATAGAAGAAATGGCACACTACACATTGATGTATACTAGTTTGTCACTCATCCAAAAGGGATTAATGTTACAATTTTATGGTAGTAAGAGCTCACAATGTCAAAGAGACAAAAGAAGAAGGCCCCGGTGGTCGACGAAGAGGCCGAAGTAGAAATTGTCACTAAAACTGAATACATATAAGAAGACACTAAGTGCATTTCTGGTATTGAACCTAAATACCAGTGGGGGGAAGTATATAGACTGATCACATGCAGAGAGGTTCTTGACATGGGCTTAGAAGAAGAGTCCATATACGCCAACATAGAATGATCTTCACTGATGAAGATTGCCACCAGACCAGAGTTGTTCCCGTGCTCTGAAGTAATCGGCTGGATTATGCCGCTATGGAAACCACACAGGAGGCTCTGGATAAAGTACAGGAAGAATGTCAAGAGCTAAGGAGTGAAAAGGAACAACTGCTGGTAAAAGTAGAAGAGCTAGAAGAGCAGCAAAAGATTATCTTGTAGGCCAGTGAGATGCACTCCGAAGAACAAAAAGAGAAACATCAAGAGAAGATTTCTTCTCTGACAACTGCTCTAGAGGAAGCAAGGGAGCAGCAGGTTAGCCTCGAACCTTTCAAAGAGCATATCCTGGCCCAAAAGGATAAGATGCTGCAGCTACAGAATGTTATAGAAGGAGAAAGGTGCAAGGTGCTGTAGGTAGATAGTAGATTGGGGGGAATCCTGGAGACCTCCTCTTACTTTGTAGATCGATCTCAGGACGTCCTTGAGGTCCTGGCTGCAAGAATGGCAAGGCTGGAAAACAAGGAAGAAACTCCAGCAGAACTGCCATCAAAGGATACACAAGCCCTCAAGCAGGATTATGACTTGCTGGACTTTGCTATAAATACTGCGGAGGATTTCAAAAAATCAGTTAAGAAAACAAAAGGAGCATGCACCGAGTTTTTCAGAAGGCTTCTCATTACCTACAACCGGTGCCAGGTAGAGGCCGAGCAGAGACTTGAAGCTTTCCCAGATCACAATGCCTTTGTAGAGATGTTGCAGAAGAGATACCAGGAGGAGGAAGCCAAAGTACAACAGATTAAAGCACTGAATGATCAGATTTTGAGGAGCGAAGTAGATCATTCAGCTATCAGCGTACAGCTTCTGGAGGATCAGCTTCGATTGAGTGCAGCCAGGATTGAGGCTATAAAGAACCAGACTGCTAAGTTTGAGATTAATATTCAGTTTTTAGAGCCTTGTGCGTTTGAGGGCATTGCCGTTGAAGCTTCAGCATGGAAGAAATTTTTAGATGCCCAAGTGGGACCCTCCTCATAAAGGAGTGGTCAATTTTTGTAATATGTAACATTTTGTAAAAAACCTTTGAGAAAAGTCAAGCGTTGGGAAACGAAGAGTTGGGAAGCCCAAAGGTTACTTTGGGCAGCCCAACCATCTCAACTTTTTGTATAAATGTAATAGACTAAGAGGGAAGAGGGGCTTTTTCCCAGTTAGACATGAAAAGCTATATTGTAAGAAGAACTATTTCTCTTTGCAATAAAGAAGTATTGTTTGCCTGTTGGAGGAAGATGGGTGGCATTTTCAAATGTTATGCTGTGGATGGCTGAAAGATGAACTATTTTGTTTTTCCAGCTTTTGTCCATTAACCGTGAGATCGTTCTAACTCTCAAAACCTACGTTCTTGTTTAAATGATTTCTGGTTTATTTTGTGGAATTACCACCATGAGTAATGTATGTTGTTCATAAAACAATTAGCTAACTGATTGTTGAAATATCTTTAATCATTCATGTGTTGTAGGAAGAAATATCAGCTATCTGTAGTTTCTCTTTATGATACATGCACAATTCACATTACTCACAAATAAGTTAAAGTCTGCTCCCCGAGGATAGATAGATAGACAGATAGATAGTTAGTTTTATTTCTGCACATGTGATTTAGATGCTTGTGAGCCTAAGACGAGAGGTAAGAACCTGTGCATCATATTGTGAATGCTCCTTGCATCCTTATCGCCCTGCATAGTTAATTAGGCATATGCGTATCATACTTAAGTCAAAAAATACAAAAATATACACTGTGGACCGAGCCGCAACCGCTAAAACCTTTGTTTTTGTTACTTTGACATACGGTAGCCGGACCGCAAACCGGACGGATTCCCCATACCAAACAGTCACGGTCTAGTTGGGAACGTTGACTAGGGAGAATCCCTTTCTGTTGTTTCCTGCGAATTTCCAAGCCTCAACAAGTCTGTATCAACTTTAGGGATTTAAATAAAGCTTGTCCCAAGGACAACTTTCCTACCCCACACATCGATCAGATTATCGACAACTATGCTAGAAGTGTCATCTTTTCATTCATGGATGGATTCTCCGGCTACAATCATATTGAGATATTTCCCACCGATCAGCATAAGACAACATTCATTTTCCCATGGAGAACCTTTGCATATAAGAAGTTACCTTTCGGCTTGAAAAACGTTGGAGCCATATTCCAGCGTGCGATGTCCTAAGCATTTCACGACATTAAACATATTTTTGAACCATACCTTGATGACCTCCCTACTCATTCACAGCGATGGGAGGTTCATCTCGGTCATCTTAGAGACATATTCCTATGATGGCATCATTATAATATACGGCTCAATCCACATAAATGTGTTTTTTGCGTTGAGACAGGACGTCTACTTGGCTTTGTGGTATCCAAAGATGGCATCTAGATCAATCCTTTGAAGATTGTTGCCATCATTAATCTACCAGCCCCAACCAACATCCTTGAACTCCAAATTTTGCAGGGGAAGGAAAACTTTCCCCACCGTTTCGTGTGCAATTTCGCTGAGAAAACGCACAATTATATGCATCTCCTCAATATGAACACTCCATTCTTCTGGGATGACTAGGCCCAATGTGCCTTTGATAGTCTTAAGCATGCTCTGACTCATGCACCCGTGATACACCCCCTGGACTATTCAAAGGATTTTCTTGTATATCAATGCCTCCACTACTAACATCGCCATGGTTTTAGTGCAGGACAGTCTCCACGGTCAGGAGCATGTGATTTATTACGCAAGTAAGAATCTTATTGATTCTGAAACCTGCTAGTCACATGTGGAGAAGCTAGCTTTGGCCATGGTCATTGCTGTGCAAAAATTTCGTCACTACATTCTACTTTGCACTACCACCGTATTGGCATACCAGAACCCGATGTACTACATTCTGACTCGTCAGGTACTCGAGGGAAGGTACTCCCATTGGATTTTCATCCTTTAGGAGTTCGATCTCGAGTTTGCCAAGGCTACATCAAAGAAATCCTTGGTTTTTGCCGAGCTTATATGTGACCTTCCCTATGCTACCACGGAATCTGAGACGAGTGATTCATTTCCGGATGAATTCCTCTTCCTAATTAGCACTATTGATCCTTGGTATGGAGACTTGTTGATTTATCTCCAGACCCAGTGTTTTCAGCTGCATCTATCTCATGATGATCATCACCGCATCCATCACCACATGAAGTACTGCCTTATCTTGAATGATACCTTGTATAGACATGGGATTGACTCCATTCTACGGTGATGCCTCACTCATGAGGAGGCTGAACACGTGCTAAATGATTGCCACTCTAGAGCATGTGGCGGTCATTTATCTGGGATGGCTACAGCCCAGAAAATCCTTCATGCTAGCTATTTCTGGCCTTCTGTCTTCAAATACTGTCATGAGGCTATTAAGAAATTCCCACCATGCCAACATTTTCATCCCAAAAAGCGCACCCATCCTACTTCGCTTCACCGCGTCATTGCCATTGGCCCTTTTTCCAAATGGGGGATTGAATTCATGCATTGTAAACCTACCTCAGCCGAGGGGCATGGTTACATCATCGTAGCCATGGATTATTTTACAAAATGGGTTGAGCCCATGCCTACATATGCAGAATATGGTAATACTACCGCTCTCTTCTTGTTCAATCATATCACAACTATATTTAGAGTTCCACAATCCATCGTCACTGATCACGGATCCCATTTCCGTAATCAAATGATGGAGGAATTGAGTGCCAAGCTAGGTTTTCGCCATGAAAAATCTACGCCATATTATTCGCAAGCTAATGATCAAGTAGAGGCCATTAACAAAGTTTTGAAAACTATGCTTCGTCGGATGGTTGGAGATCATAAATCTAATTGGCATCTCCTTCTTTTTTCCACTCTTTGGGCTTATCGGACTTCCGTGAAAACAGCTACTGGTTTCACACCATTCCAGCTTGTCTATGGACTTGAAGCTGTCTTGCCTATCCAATGTCAAATTCCATATTTACAACTCGCCATCGAACTTCTCCCAGACACTTCCACAGAGGAAGCAAGATTTTTGTACTTGAATAACCTTGATGAGACTCGTAGAGATACTTCCTTGGCTAATGAGGCACATAAGAAATGCGTCAAGGTGCAGTACGATAAATCCATCCAGCCTCGTGTTTTCAACGAGGGTGACCTAGTTTTGACTTATGACCAGAGATATGACAAGCTAGGAAAGGGTAAGTTCGAGTCTATGTGGTATGTACCTTTCGTTATTTCCAAGGTGTTAGAGAAAGGAGCCTATGAGTTGGTATATTATGATGGAATCCCTTTGGGGTAACTCGCAATGGGTTGTACCTGAAAAGGTACTATACCTAGGTCTTCTTGGATGGTATCTTGTATATATGTATATTGATTGACTTTCAGTGTGTTTTCAGTATTTTCAAGATGGTTTTGAGTTTTGGTGTCTGCATCTGTTTATACAATGTTTTGGTCATGTAGATGGCTTTCTATGGCTTTCCTAATGGTGCTTGCCACCACACCTTAAATCTAGCCTCGGCTACTTGGGTTTTCTATTCCCCAGCTGAAGATTTGGTCAGTTCAGGAGTAGTTTGCTTAGGTCCCACTACTAATAACATCACCGAGTATGAAGCGGTCATCGGTCTTCTAACTGAAGCTGCCTCCCAGGATGTCCATGATCTAGTAGTTTTGATGGACTCTCAACTCGTGGTTTGTCATTTAAACCATGTCTACACCATTAGGAACCCGATGCTCCTCTACCTCTTTCGGAGGGTACATTTGTTAGAAATATCATTTGGAACCATTACATATAGGCATATCCCTAGGGAACATAATGTAGTTGCTAATTCATTGGCTAATTACATCCTAGATTGGCATATTTCCCATTCATGACGTTAATCAAACATGGTACATTGTAAGTAGACATTTAAAGACACATAGAACTCATAGAAAATGCATTTATTAATTTGAAACGTATAAACATCATGTAAAAGTCTGTATATATATATATATATATATATATATATACGAAAAATGTTACAAAATAGGTCTCAAGACCTCATCTGAAGCATGTAGGATTTCAGGAAAAATCATCATACAAAATCCTAAAGCTATAAGCTTTCAGTATACATGTCTCATCTACTTGTGGTGATCATGATAGCACATCATTGCTCGAGCCACCCTGTGTAGTAGCCTCCTGAATCGGCTTAGTATTCCCGCTGTAGATCTCTGATATCTAGTCGGGAGGTCATCTATGTCAGCATCTGGGATGTCCAGAGTCAACCTCTCAAGGTTCCCCTCTAGCTCCCCAGTGATATCATCACCCTGTGGCACAAAGTGAGCCCCAACTCACCTGTCTAATGGAGATTCTCCTCTAGGCCTCCCTGCTCCAACATCTGCATGAAGAAAAACAGGTCTCATCACTTATCATAAAAAATATAAAACATAAAAAACATAAAAACATTTTCCATCTTTAGGGTTTCTTGTTTCTTACCAATGTCTCCGCACTTCCCTCTGGGTGGGAGTGGTAGGTCAGGATCACCTGTAAAATTAGTGCCTACATAGGCATAGTCCTCGACCGTGAGCATCTAATCCCACAGCCATCTGAAGAATGCATCACCGAACTTCACTCTGCCCCTACCTACTCCTGTGCGAGCCATGATCTGGACCCACCTTAGCATGCAAAGGTCCCATGCTCTCAGACTCTGAAAATTCACCTGGTGCCTCATCTGGGGGACCTGCTCAAAGAAGAAACAAGCTAAGATGGAACCAAAGCTGAATTGCTTCAGCTCTCCTTGCCGACATTTAGTCAGTTGATCCTTGAAGATTGGAAGCAATGCTTCTGCCCAGTTGAACACCATAGGTGCCATTACCTCTAGGGCATACAACATATGTGCCCTGGAATCCTAATGTACACCCTAGCTCCTTGCCACCCTCTGCATGGTGAACAAAACAATCTGTAGAGCCCTACCTGTCACTGCCCTGATGGGGAATCCTCCCCGATGTACCTGTACCTGGCGCATAGTGTCGATCTATGAGATCTCTGGTGGTAATGTCCCCATCATGGGAACCTGTCAGTGAGATAGGGGCACCCCATCTCGATAGGCCATTCAGGAAGTAGATGTCCTCTACCTCCACTGTAAGTATATGTTCCCCCACCTTGAAATACTGTTGTTCTAGATCCCACATTCTCAGTATGTGTTCCAGTAGTCTCTCGTGGGACACCATGCTCGGTGTCTGGAAGAACTTTAGAAGCCCACAGTTTTGGAGTGCGGAAATACAAACCGGATTCCTTTCAGCAACGGCATCCTCATCATCATGTGTTCTTTCCTTCCATATCACCATATTTTGGAAGCCTAGACCTACCAAAAACAACAATGGTATACATCAATATCATCCTTGAGTCATTACAAATCGAAAGAATGAGTAAATTTTGTATATATCGTTGGTTTAATTTCTCCACGGTCGGTACCTCCTGTGCCTCGTTGGAGACAAGCAGTGGCACTGCCTGTCCACCATATTCTTGGCGCAGTTCTCAGGTGGTACCACTTATCCTGCAAGGGGTAGCCACAATGCCCGAAAATTGGATTTTAGGGCTTTCCAAATAGGCCTAAAACCCCACTAAATTTCAAAATAAAAGCTATGAAATGAAAGGTGAAGGTCTTAGCTGTTACCTACAACTGACGATACTGAAAACGGACGGTGGAAACTCCCGGTATCAGCTATGGAAGATCTGGCTAAAAAATGCTCCAAGTGCTCTTTGCTAGAGGTAAATAGTGAAATGTTTGATTTTTTACTATTTACTTGCCTTATATAGACATTTTTTGGGTCAGACTTAGTATAGTTTTGATATTACACCATGTTCTGGTCAAAATCTATTTGTCATAATCCCTTAATGTTGATTTTGGATGCATTTAACACTTGTTTATGAGTCGTCTACAGGTTGACTTTAGTAAATTCTTTGGAAAGTTTGTTTATGGATTTTTTGTACTTTCACAAAACGGAAAAGGTCATTGAGCGTTTATTACGACACTTTGTCATGCTCGTTAAAATCTAGTATCAAAGTTACGAGTGTAGTTCAAGTTTCTTTCCAGGCTCTGTTGAGTCCTGGAAATTCGCAAGCAACAACAGCAAGGGATTCTCCCCAGTCAACGTTCCCAACTAGCCCGTGACTATTTGGGGTAGGGAATCCATCCGGTTTGCGGTCCGGCTACCATCGGTCAAGTAACAAAAATAAAAGGTTTTACCGGTTGTGGCTCGGTCCACCATATGTATTTTTGCATTTTTTGTTTTAAGTATGACATGCAAATGCCTATCTAAAATGCAGATTGATTGAGCATGCAAGGAGTGTTCACAATGTGATGCGCAGGCTCTTACCTCTCATCTTAGGCCCTCTTGCATCTAAATCACACACACAATGAGAAATTAAAACTAACTACCTAACCTATCCCTAGGGAGCAATATTGTTACTTATTAGCGAGTAATATATTTTGTGCATGCATTATAAAAAATAAATCATAGATAGCTGATACTTATTTCAAACTCACAAACATTTAAAGATATTGGGACAACCAGATAGCCAATTTCCTATGAACAACATTCATTACTCACAGTGGAAATTTTTCATAAAGCAAACCAGAGATCATCCATGCAAGAACATAGGTTCAAAGAGTTAGAACGATCTCACAGTTAATGGACACAAAGCTGAAAATGAAATAGTTCCTCTTCAACAAATCCATAGTATAACATTTGAACATTCCATCGGGATTTCTCCAACAGGAAAACTGTAATTATTTATTGCAAAAGGAAATAGTTCTTCTTACAATATGTCTTCCAATCTAACTGGGAAAAAGATCCCCTACTTGTCTAGATTCTCTATATTTATACAAAAGAGAAAAACTGTTGGGATGCCCACGCAATGACTCTTGGGCTTCCCCAACTCTTCATCTCCCATATTTTCTTTCATTAAGTGTTTATGAAAATTACAATATATTACAACAAAATGAATAAGATGCTCATGAGGAGGGTCCCGCCTGACTATTCAAAAATTTCTTCCATGCTGAAGCCTCTGAAGCAATATTTTCGAATTCAGAAGGTTCCAGGAATCGAATATTTATTTCAAATTTAGCAGCCTGGTTTCTGATGACTTCTATTCGGGTTGCGCTCAGGCGATTTAGATCTTCTAACAGCTACACACTAACCGCAAAATGATCTACTTCATTCCTCAGGTTCTGTTCATCTAAATCTTTAATGTGTTGTATCATTTTTTCATATTCATGATACCTTCTTTGTAAAATTTCCAAAAACAGGTTGTGTTCTGGAAAAGTATCCATTCTTTGCTCAGCCTCTACCTGACATCGATTGTACATGATCAGAAGTCTCCTGAAGAATTCTGCACAAGCCCCTTTTGTCTTCTTAATAGCCTTCTTGAATTCTTCAGCTGTGCTGATGGCAAACTCTAGTAAATCGTAGTCTTGTCTTAGGGCTTGTTGATCTTTTGAAGGTACATCAGCAAGAGTTTCTTCATTCACTTCTAATCTTGCCATCCTTCCTGATAGGACTTCTAAGATGTCCTATGATCTGTCAACAAAATACGAAGAGGTTTTCAAAATCTCCTCCAGCTGACTGTCCACTTGCAATACCTTGCACCTCTCTTCCTCTATGGACACTTGCAACTGGTGCATCTTGCTTCTCTGTGCCAGAATGTGCTCCTTGAAAGGTTGAAGACTGAATTGCTATTCCTTGGCCTCTCCTAGAGCTGCTATCAACGAGGTAATTTGTCCTTTGAGATCTGCATTCTGCCCCTGAGATTGCCTCTCAGATTCCTCCAAGTTGGCATTTTGCAATTCCAACTCCCTTATCCTACCTAGCAGCTGCTCCTTCTCTGCCTTCAACCCTTAACATTCTTGTTGCACCTTCTCCAGAATTTCTTGGGCAACCTCCATAGATATATTTTCTACCTGGAGGGACTGGAGCTCAACTTTTGAACACTTTATTTCTCATTGTATGTCTTCAAATTTTATCTTTCAACCTATTATTTTCCTCTCTTTCCTTTCTCAGGGTATCTTTGAGCTGGGAAGAGGACTTCTTTGACTGTTCAAGATCAGTCATTATTCTATCCACATTTTCCTCAGAAGCATGGATCAATGCAGCTCTTGCTCTGATAGTGAACCTGGGGTGCTTCTTAGTCCCATACACTATAGTTGTATCATGTATCATTCTATCGGAATCTTCCCCAGTTTCGACCTTCCTCTCGGTCCTCTTTACTATCCTCTTCCTTTCCCTATCATAATAGATAGTGTTGAAATCTAGTACCTCCTCCCCTTTCTTCTGCTCAAAAGGGATTAGCCTAAGGGTGGGGACCATAGCTTGTCTTGGTGTGCTACCAGTAGCTACCTCAGGATTTTGAATATCAGGGTTCCCCAGGTCCTGAGCCTGACTATCTGCTATATCAAAAGTTGAGTGCTCTGTCACTGTCTCTATCAGCTTTAGCTTCTCCGCTTCCTGCTTCTTCAGCTCCTCATCTATCTTTCTTTTCTTTTCTTCTTCCTTGCTCCTTGCATCTTCTTCTACCTTTATGGATGCCTCTTGTGCAACTCTTCTCTTTTCCTCCTCTTCTCCTTTGATCCAGTATTCGGCCTCTTGGGCTAGTCTCCTAGCCTCTTCACTTCTTTTTCTAGTTTCTTCCTCCTTGGCCTTTTCCTGCTCATCCTGTCCTTTTCCACCTTTGGTGGTGATTTTCTTTTTAAACCTTCTTCTTAAGGCTGTCATATTTTGTGCACTACATAAAATTGACTCCTCTCTATCCCAGTGGCTAGTGTATTCAAAATGTACATTCGCCTCTTTGCAGTGCTCTGCAACCTTATTTTGGGAGTCATTCCTGTGGAAACACATTTCCCCAAAATGGAATTTCTCCAACTCTTCCACAAATTCATCTGCTTTCTTCACCCTGGTAAACTTGTAGCTTCCCAATCTGAATAGAAAAGGAGGGTATGCTGCTTTCTTATGTTCAAACAGAAAGCTCCCTATGCCATCTAAAAATACTTGTCTAACTACCTCTTTGTGGACTACATAGTCTGTGGCATACTTAGGCAGTAGTGAGGGTGCTCTAGAGCATCCAAAAATTCTGAAATATAGTCCATCTTCGGTCAAGTAATAGTCTGCATACTCTTCAATCACCTGCAATGCCTCCTCCGACATGCAGTTGCACTCTTTCAAGAAAATCAGGGTATACAATAGCATAATGAAGTGTGCACGCACTTCCCTATAGTGACCGTGGTATTTGTGGGCCCACAGTGGCTTGTATGCTGAGTACACTAGTGTTCTTTCTCGGTCCGAGATACACCTCTGATTGGGGAAGGGTTGGTTGCACAATATGCAATCAATCAGTATAGAACTCATGTATAACTCTGGTCTCTTTTGGGACACCCCTCCTAATGCTGATGCAATGCAGGCCAAGAGGCTGTTGGACACAATGTTGGCCCAGTTGAACACGGTCCCCTGTGTTGCAACATAGAAAATGATAGGCACCCACTCCAATTTGAAGCTTTTACCGTGGGCCCTCCCGAAAATCTTATTCAGCATCAAGGCAATGAACCTGTAAGGGGTTCTTAGACTTGCAGTGTCATATTCTCCAGTCGGCCTAGTTCTAAAGTTCTTGCCATGCATGAGCATCCTCTTTAGTGTCTCGACTAAGTCCATCCTGATTGCCTTTATCCAGTCCTCAGTTAAGTACACTTGTGCTTTTGGTAAGTGGTAGGCCAAAGCCACATACCCAGGGCTATAAGCAGCATAGCCCTGTTGATCAACATTTGTTAAAATCATGGTGGTTACATCTGACCTAGGCAGAATCCACCCAATCACCTCTGAGTAGGGAAAGAGCTCAGGTCTGGTAGCAATTTTCATTAATGAAGACCTCTCTATATTTGCATAAATGGTCTCTTCTTCAAAACCTATGTCAGGTACTTCTCGACGCATTATCAATCTGTAAATATCCCCCCATTGATATTCGGGTTCCACACCAATTATGCATTTGGTGTCCTCGTAGGTGTATTCGACCCTGGTAACGATTTCGACCTTGGGTTCCTCTTCAATTGCGGGAGCCTTCTTCTTCTGACATTTAGACATCTTGAATTCTGAGGAACTTCCCTGTCATGTACAGGAATGTATTTTAGGTTCTGTTAGGTCATTTCCAGATAACATTTAAATATAAAGACAACAGTATAAGCATTTTACCTCATCTGTGCTAAACATGAGTGCAGCTATGAAAAATAAGCAAACAATGTTCAAAACCAAATTCTCCTGCCCAAAGACTAAAACCAGCTCAAGCCCAACAAAATTCGTATTTAGAAAATCATGGCCTTCGTTAATATGAACACAGTCCCAAACCCCCTTCTCAGCGCCACGACCTACACGCTACGCGAAAGACAAAAAAGGTGCCTAAACTAAAACCAGCTCAAGTTAGGACGTTGCAAGTGATAGCACACTAGAAGACAAGAGGAAGCTACTTGCTATAAACGCTCACTTCACGATTCGATTGGGTAATGCAATTCTAACCTAGACCGGTTCGGGGTTAGAATTCAAGCGAAATAAATTCACCACTGCGACCCTGGTTCATAAAAGAGAGGGTGATTATATATTGGAAACAAATGTGACATCTCATAAGAAAGCCATGAAAGCCCTCCCTGGATGGCCAAACACAAATTGGGGGAAACTGGTGCTGATAGCGTAATGACTGTCTACGTCGGTTTCCCTAGCAATCAAGTGTAGGCTACAAAACCATAACAGCTGTGAGAGAAAACATCAAGCAAAATCACAAACACCCCCTCCCAACTGACGGCCGAACCATTTACCTCAGAATATATACATGCCAGGACGGAAAAAACCCAAGTAACCACTAACTGTGGAGACAACAAAACAGTTCGTCCAATTGAACGAAACGAGAAAATGAGCATAAGGGCCTACCTGGCACTGCTGTGTGACTGGTGGAGAAAAATCGTAACTTCCACGGTGGAGCCACCTAGGAGTGAAGGTACCGACAGCGAAATTCTCGGTCTGCTCGAGTGAAAACGACAACACAGAGAAAAGTCCAAAATAATAATAAAAAATGAAACCCCCAAACTCGACTATATATATGCCCCAGTCAACTACAATCGATGGGAGAAATAAAGTCATTGGGAAACAAAAGGATAATGGGTCGGTGATCATGTCAATATTTCCTCCGCAACAATGGATGATGAAATGGCAGAGCGCCCGCAATGGTGTTGGCAGGAAAAAACAAACTCGCCTCGGAGCTCGCGAGACTAGGGCTTTGGGTCAAAAGATGATTAGAGAGCTGCAGCGGCAAACCCATAAAAGAAATGAGTTCCACAGACCAGTAAAATTGGAGTCCAAAAATAAATATGAATCAAGCGGAAATATTGACCAAGCGGAACAAATAAGTCAAACTATTGGAAGCACAGTTCCTTCCAGAGCCGCAACAACGAGAGTTGACAAGAACCAAAGACCGACGAAGCAAAACGGCGAGGATCGGAAGAGTATGAAAAACTCTTGGACCACCTCGCAGAACCCCTTCCGCAACAGTGGAAGACGCATAGACAAAGGCTCCGATGGGATTTCAAAACAACTGCCGACAAAGAAAAAATACATCGAAGACCAAAAACATTTGACTTTGGACTTGATGTCTGGTTCTTCTCCACAACGGCGGATGTGCAAACGACTAGACTTCTGACTCACAGTCCAAAACACTTTCAATGACAAAGAAAAAATCAATTCAAACATTAAAACATTTCCCGCATAAAAGTAATCTTCATTCAAGCATAAAGCAAAACCAAAAACCGAGCAAAAATGAATTAAAGGAGGGTCCCAAAAATTTTGAATTTTGGGCAATAGTTGCAGCTGCAATAGGCTCGTAAAAGACGACATTGTGTAAAGAAACGTTATGGATTCTTCTTTTCACATCTTCTTTCAGACTCCTTAAACATGAAAATATAGTCAAGTCCATTTCCGAATCTTTCCAGGCTTGTAAAAAGTGACATTGTGTAAAGAAACTTCATGGAGTTCTCTTTAAACCCTTTTCAGACTCCCTAACAATGAAAACATTGTCGAGCAATCTTGTCTTCTTCACGCTCGTTAAAGTATTTGAAGAGTCATCTGTTCAACAGTAGGTTATCTCTTTCTCGGTTCAGACAATACTATTTATGAGAAAGGAACGCTCCAGCCAATCATGACTGGAAGAGTTCTCTAAGGTATGATTTTATACTTTTTCAGGACTTAGAGACTAAATCATACGAAAAAGGACCCCCATGGAGTCTTGTTCTGTATTCATTCAGACTCTCTAAACATGAACGATATCAAGTTTTCTTTCCATGGACTCATTAAATTAAACATTGAGAGACCCATTTTGGGAACGAACCCATCCTCTCTCAGGTTTGTAAAACATATGAGACTAGACTTGTCTTTTGATAAGCTATATCGAGTGTTTGTTACCTTCTTTGAACTCGTAAAACCGAAAAGAGGCACTCATCGATCATGATGGGGAAAATGGAAAGGGAATCATTTTACAAATAATGGTAGTTGTTTTGTTGTTACCTTTGAACATAGAACTTGTCAGCACAATCATGTCTTTCAAAAGAATGCATTGTCCACTGTCGCATTGTGTATCTGTCATGTCTATTCATGCTGCCAAGTCATTTTGTCATGCCGCCCGATGTTCAAAGGGAATCTAAAGAAGTCTTACCTCTGCAGTATACACAGCCTTTGTGTCAGTATCTTTGAGTCAGTCATATGGTTACTATGTTCACATCATTCCAGAACTATGTTTCGAGTTTCGTGTCATCGATGTGGGACTCATCATGGCCCTCCTTCGACGAGACTATTCCCGTCGACATCAGCTCATCATCCAAGAAATATTCTTAGAAACAATATTTAGTACCTTGAGATCTGTATGCCTTAATGACAGATTCTCTCTCTCTCGACATAGGTTCACATCATTTACCTTTGATCGATAGAATCGACTGGGTGTTCGACATCATGACATCTATTCGCACCCAGTATATTATACTAGAGTACCTTGGGAATCATTGACATTAATGGTGATCTCTCTCACACTTGTTAACGGTTCATATCATTGGCCGGTAATCAAGTGGTTTCTACCATGTTCGACTTCAGATCATTATAATCACATGGATAGAATCGTACTTTGTGGAAGATGAGATGAGGACCCTGGGAATTTGTTTAAAAGTGCTCATTACTTTTTCCCCAGGTTGTGATGGATTTTTGTATATCTAGCATGGATCCAAATTTGTATGGTCGTGGCTATGCTCAAATTTGTGTCTGTGTGACATAGATATACATTGTATGTTTGGTAGCTATGTCCAAGTTTGATTCCTCTATCACATGGATCTATGATGTATTCTAGTAGCCATGCTTGTTTATTCCGCTCATGGATCTGCCTTGTATTGGTCTGCAACTATGAGTTTGGTTACTTGTGTCTATGAGTCAACATACTGATGTACTATAGATTCCTACTTGACTGCATGCTCCGATCGAGTCAACATTTTTATGTCCTGGCAATGACTTGTTCTCAAAGCTCTTGGTTTACGTATCACTCTAAGACTCATGCTTTGGGGGGCATCCTGTTATACCAAAATCCTATCACCATCATGTGATAAGACCTTTGACATACCTACATGCCCTGAATCCCGGCTTCTGGAGTGAAGACTAAATGGTTTCTTATTAGTCTGTCATATAAATTCCCAATACCGCTCATCCTTCTTTGTTCAGGAGCGGTACCCTCGCTCAGACCGCTTTTCATCGGTTGTCCACAAGGGGTGCCATCGCCTATTACCCTTGGTCCATAGGCGGTTATTACCAGAACTACTCTGTCATAGAAGGAGAAGCATGGTACCCTAGGTAAAAAGGGAAAAAGAGAAGCTTCTCGAGGCTTCTAGATGATAAGCCTCAAGATATCCCTTATCCCTACTACTGTGGGTTTGTTGAGCTCGAAATCCCTCATCCTAGGATCTTAAAGGCCACTTCAGCCACTAATTTCTAAGCCATCTCTATCTATTAAAGCCCTATATATATGAGCTCATATCCATGGTTGAGGGGGGAACATTGAAGGTATTGTTATGTTGTTGGACTGATTCTTGGCCCAAGACCATTTGGAGAGAGCACAGAGAGCTAGAGTCGGATTTTTTGGGGATGAAGAGTTGGTTTCATGGAGATGCACGTCAACACTAAGGCTTAGTTGTAAACTTCTTCATATTTCTAATGCAAGTTGATTTTATGTCCCATATATATTGTTGATGTTTGATTTCAGATATATATTTCTAGATTCCTTAGTCACTAGCATATATTAGTAGATCATATTCTGGTTGTTTTGATCTATTTCATGTTGAACTCTTTTGCAAGTACACAGGTGAACTATCAAAGCCTCGTATTCCAGATATCTACAGCGTCTAGGGGGAGTTATCAACCTCTATGATCTATTTGTTTTGGATCTGAACCATTCAGACCAATGGAACACCTTGCTGTCTGTAGGAGGTGAAATATTCCGATCAACAATAAGATATATTCAAAGTTGAGAAAATGTGACTTTATAAAGATAAAATTCATTATTTGGGTCACATTATCTTAGAGGAGGGAATATATGTGGACCTTGAAAAGATTGAGGTCATCATGAATTGGTTGACCCCAAGAAATGTGACAGATGTGAGATATTTTATGGGACTTGCAGGATACTACAGGAGGTTCATTGAAGGATTCTCCAACGTTTCACATTCAATCACTTCTTTGCAAAGAAAGGGGATAAAGTTTGAATGGACACCAAGATGTGAGGAGAGCTTCCAACAATTGAAGAATCTTCTCACAAGTGCACCAATTTTCAAAATTATAGATCTAGAAAAAGACTTTGTGGTGTGTATTGATGCATGTAATCAAGGACTTGGAAGATTTATTATGCAAGACAACCACATGGTATGCTATGACTCCAGAAAGTTAAAGGAGGATGAGAAGAACTATGCTACTCATGATCTAGAACTTGCACCCATAGTACATGCTCTCGAGATGTCTGTTGTGCCCACTATATGTCAGTTAATTAAAACTTAACATGCAGAGTGCTAAACATAAATTATCAACCCAGGGAAGTCTTTTATTTCAAAGCTATCGTGCAATATATATGCAAGCACAATTTCTACCTACCACTGTTGATCTATTGGTATGCAATTAAACTATTTGTAAACTAGGTTACAACTTCTTGAAAGTAAATCAATACTCAAACCTATTCATAAATCCAAACTATAAATCTAATCACACTTCAACAGAATCAATTCTTATGAAACAAGATCTAAATACATAAACCTGGAAGCAATGTTAAGTTGTCCAATGATCTATCAAGATGAATTAACAGGAAAACAACCTATGATAAATCTAATGAAAACATGAACTAAATAATAAAAACAACTATGATCAATCTAATGCATGAAAGCATGAATTAACAAATAACAGATCTACAAAATAAAACACTTACAATCAACACTAAGCATCTGCTCAGGGAAGAGGGCCCTTCCTCTACTGAGCAGAGCTGGGTCTCCACAATGAAAGTCTACAACTCCAAAATTAAGAAACTACTAACATGTATTATCAGAATGAAAGTATTACAATGGATCTGGATCAAATCCTATATCATTACATTGTTTTCTCTCCTATTCCTGAATATCCCCTCTCAATGAGATTGATTACATATTTATACATAAAATTATCTCATGGAAATGAAGAACTGAACCCCCAACTTGTGATCTGCAACAGCTGAAACACGACCGTAACTGCTGGCAACTTTGGAACCGGCAACAACACCAAATCTGAAAAATACCCTCTCGAAGAACCACCTTCATATCGCAAACCGTAGCTTTGTTTGGTGATTTCCTTATGATAAAAGTAAATGAGGATGTTATGCACAAAACCCATGTCTCGGATTTTTGAGATTCATTTCCATATGCCTGCAAATCAAGACACGAATCAAGGTTTTCTTATGTGGCATGTATTTTCGGTTAAGGCTGTTACAGCTGGCTATGAGCATCCTGTAAATGACAAATCGCTCCACAAACCATCATTAGTAAAATTATGCGTAATATTCTTTAATTCATCAAAGATAAAGGAAAATAATCATTATTAACCACTTAAAACATCAATGAAAGTAGCATGTTGTTTTACGCACAGCTACAAAAAATAGATAGAAAATGGAATGATAAATGGGCAATAATGGTATGAAAATGGATGAAAGATATCTTGATAAGTGATGAAAAAATGGACAATTCCAAGGCCCAACATCTCACCCAAACTGAACTTGTTGCATGTCCTCATGCAACCCAATACCTGTGTAGCATCCAACTAGAAAAACTCATTCACTGGTTCCTTCATTTTACCATTCGCACAGCTACAGCTAGAGAAATGGAGAGTTTAACAGAAATTGGCAGAGTCACTTAGCAAAGGATTTAGCAGAAAAATTGGCGGATTCGCAGCTCTTTAGTAGAAATTTGGCGGAGTCACAGCTTATTTTAACAGAGAATTTGGTGGAGGTTTTAGCAAATATTTTCATGGAGTTGCAGCCCAAATAGCGCTAAATTTAGCGACGAATTTGGTGGATTCACAGGTGAACGGAACAGGAAACGGACTCGCAGCTGACGGAACGGGAAACGGACTCCCAGCTAACGAAACGGGAAACGGACTTGCGGCTGACGGAACAGAAAACAGACTCGCAGCTGATGGAATGGGAAACAGACTCACAACTGACGGAACAGGAAATGAACTCGCAGCTGATGGAACGGAAAACGAAGTTACAGCTGCACAAAACGGAAAAATGGCAATATTTTACGGTGTTGCATCCTTTTGAATGGAAAAATTCCGAAGTCATTTTCTCACAAAGGACAAACTGGGTTCGGCTAAAATTTTTCAACCAAGTAACTACCATTCTAATGCATCTCCACACCAAAAATTAGACAAACCCACATCTCAGATTTCGAGAAAAATGTGAATTGGCTGTAGGTGATGATGGCTATTTTCTCAAAAACCGTTTACTAGATTGAGCTAAAAATTTCCACGTTTCTTTTTCATAATATTATGCATTCTCTATCCAAATTTCACGAGGATCCAATGCGTGTTTTGTGAAATATGCTCAATTCAAATTCTGCACTTTTTGTAAATAAACATGAAAAAGTGTGTTGCAGCTAAACTTCCTGAACCAATATTTCACAAAATACAAACTGTGTTGGGTTGAAATTTTTCAAGCAAGTAATCACTATTATAATGCATCTCCACACCAAAAATTAGACAAACCCACATCACGGATTTTGAAAAAAAATGTGAATTGGCTGTAGGTGATGATGGTCATTTCTTGAAAACCGTGCACTGGATTGAGCTGAAATTTTCCACGGTTGTTCTTCATGATGTTATGCATTATCTATCCAAATTTTAGGAAAAACCAACTCACAGTTTGCAAGATATCCTTAAATCAAATTCTGCATTTTTGCCAGCTGTGAATGAATAAATATCAGTATGCACAAAAAATGTCAAAAACCACTTCCCCAAACTAAATATGTTGCATTTCCTCATGCAAAAGAAGATTTGTCATCTTAGTTGTAAACAACCATCTCCCCCAAACTGAGGATACATCATGTACTCATGCTTATTAAAACTCTTCAAGGCAGAAAACAAGTTTTGATCTTGCACATCAATCCTCCATACTGTTATAAAATTTATTACTGATAAAAATGACCATTTTTCAATTGTTGTGTATGGTAGGACTGTTTCAAAGTAGTTCAAGAGATCCTCTCAATCGTTTCCATGCTCAAAAAAATATTAATGACAACATATAGCACCAAAAAGCCAATTGTAGCAAGCATAAAGCCCATATCCAACTAAGAATGAGAATCTCAAAGCACCAAGCCATTTCAAAATAGTTGGTAGCCACCATATTCAACAAATCTCTGTATCAATTAACAAAACCTATGAATGTATGTATCTCACTTCATACATTCATGTAGCTTCTAATAATCTAATTTTGAAAACAGAGCATGGATCTAGAAATGACTATGTATTGCTACTCCAAAAACTCAGATTACTGAAAAATGTATTCTATTATTACCTTCATTTTTGCCTTGGATATACCTTCACCTTCTGAGAAGCAACAATGAAATGAGCTAGAAATAGATGGCTGGTCATGAAACCGTGGGATGAGCATGGCTTAACACTAACAATTGATGCTTTTGTTATGTGGATAGAAACCATGTAATCATGAAATCTCATGTCCCCAAAAAAAACTTGGTTTGCTGCCATGTAAATATAAGCATGTTTTCCCAAAGGCTAGTCTGTCTTTCATTATTCTGGGAATATTTTCATAGTGACAACAACATCTCTCTTCCATTATGAATCACAACATCAAATAAGCAAGGACCGTGATAACAATTGTAAGCCAATGTGGGCATTACTGAACAATGAAACTCATACCTCTGAATGTATTCTCTGTTATATGGCAGCATAGAATTCTACCACTGTAAGTTCTCGAGAAGCAACAACAATGCCTTGTGTTCCTACAGCTGGTTCTTGTGTGACAACAGTAGATCATTTTTTCAATGGCTTTCTAGGCTTCTTGAGATAATTAATGAATTCAGAAAACTCCCCGATCATTTTTGCTTATACTTCAAGAGAACATTTTTAATGAGAAAACAATCTACAAACCTTGAATCTGGTCATAAACTTGCTACAAATTATTACAGGACTACCTTTTAAACTAAATGCAAAGCATGCCCTCATGCATCATTTCCTCAATTTGCAGCCATAGAGGATTTGTAGTTCCCACATGCATAAAAAAAATCCCAAAGCTGGAAAGAACAACCTTCAAGCAACTGCTTTATTTCTTCTCATTGTTGGTTTTTATGTGGCAGTAGCAATGATTCTTTTCTTACTACTGGTTCTTGTGTGGCAGTAGCAAGACTTATTTTCTTACTGTTGGTTCTTATGTGGCAGCAGCAAGACTTTCTATTGTTGGTTCTTGTGTGACAACAATAAGGTATCCTTTTTTCATGCTTGGTCAATTGGATTGGTGAAATGTTGGGTTGGAATTTGAAGTGGATGTGCATGAATGATGAAGTGTTAGAATTGAGTGGGAAATGATGGGAATGGATGGACATAAAATGCTATATGGAAAATGGAAATGGTTAATGCTTAGTGGTTCTTCATGACATTTCCCTAAATCTTTAATAGATCAAAAACTCATGCCATTTTACCTCAAGTTTTACCTCCATGGAAGCCTTGGTTGACATGAATGGACTAGTGTATGTTGGAGTTATGTAAGCCGATCTGATGCTGAGACATATGTATATGAGAGTTAAAACTGGATGAGATTGAATTTGATCCATGATGTTGTGCTGGTTGCATGTAAGACTAACTGCTGAGACAATTTATGAGGACAAATTCTACCATAGAAGCAGAAAGCCCATTCTCTTATTCTAAAAATCAACTGCTGAAATGAAAATGGAAAGGAATTGCAAAAATACTGAACAAACGATGCTGCAATTCATTGTTGAAACCATTAGATCACATAATCTTCAGCTGCTACAAAACCAAGGTACAATTCTTACCATGTGAATGAATGTGTTGAAGTCGAGCATGGAAAGAAGTCATTGGATTACCAGCCATTAATGTATGTCGTTAACCAATGTGAAGAAACTCACCTTTGATGATAGTGAGCTCTAAAGTACCTTAGTGCATCTTGACAGGTACGAATGGATGTGCTGGAGTCGAGTTACCTGCAAGATTTGTCAATCAAGAGGCATTGATGAATCCCCATGATGAACAACAAGGAAATCTGCCATTGATTCATGCAGATACCAGGGCACTATAAAACTCTAATCTTGATCCCAGATGATGTGTCAGATTCGATGGAACAAAACCATTGGAAGGTGGACCTTAATGAATTCCACATCATCCAATACGATTACAAAATAAATGATTGTGAAGAATCATAGTGAAAAAAAGAACCAACATGAAACTCAAAGTGGAAAGTATATGTGAAGTCATGATGTAGTAGTGATGGGAAATAAAACGGTTATGGTGACTACATAAGCAGTGGAAAATGGGACTTCGACATGAATGCATTTTTAGGGTATTTAAATGAGGAGGATGAATGAATCTACCATAGTGCAACTGGATTCTTGAGGGGTTTCTTTGGCAACAATTGATATGACAGGTGTCTAAAAATGATTCTTGGGATGTATCAATGGGACTTGACTTATTGAAAATTGGTATGATTTTCACATAAATCTATCCATTTTTTTATGTGCTCAATCCATTTGCAAATTGATAAAAAGTCTTCAAGAGTCACTCGTGCATGCATTGACCTTCTTCTTCCAAGGACCTGCAAAAACCTAGCACTTGCCTGCAATAAAACATGAGATGATGGAAGAAGGGAGATGATTGGTCTCTCTTCACCCAACACTTATGGAAAAAAAAAAACAACCAATTACTTATAAAACAAATCCAAAGAAAAATGAACAAAGCAAAATCCATTTTATACCTGCACGGGAGCAATGTCCATCTAGACTCACCAACGGTATTCTGATCATAGCTTCTTCATTCCTTGTCCAATTTGAGTGATTCCAAATCCAAATGAAATTTAATTAATAGTTCTATTTCCATTAGAAAGATGTTTTTAAAATTCTATGTAATGATGTTCCAAATCACTCAGTAACAGCCTGCATGACAAGGTGTTTTTTCAAATTCTGGACTAGACCAACAGTCACGGTTTTAGGCTTAACTTTTTAGTTTGATAACAAATTGATGTGATTCCAATTGGAGATGAAATTATATTCATGTAGGTATCTCCATTAGAAACTAGTTTTGAATCCAATAAGAATTGATGGGTCAAATAATCCAATAAACAGTCTAGAAAATAGAGTTTTAGGAATTCAGATTTGTGATAGGCAGTCGGTATTTTGGTCATAAAATTTGCATACGATATCGGAATGGAGTGATTCAAATTGAGTTGTAAACTGGATTCATAGGTTAATATACCAATGAAACAGGTTTGAAAATATACCGAATAAGGCATCCAAAAATTGACTGTCCCAGCTCTGTTCCTAAGTTGCCTACTTAACACCCTGTTAGTATTTTGGCCATAAAATTTTCGTTTAACACCCAATCGTAAAAATTCAAATTTTTTGGAAAACTATATTCAAAGGCATACTTGGGATGTAAACATGTTTTAAAAATAAGTCCATTTGGTCTCTCAAAAAAGGACTGTCCCGACTGTGTTTCAGTAAAATTTTCAAGCCAAAATGTCACAAAAATCCAATAAATTAAATTTGACCTCCAAAAAGTGATTGAAATAGATGTGAATGTTTTTAATCATGTAAATTTAAATATAACACACCCATACCAAAAAAAATTCAAGCATTCAGCACCTATATTGACTTACACAGTCGGTTGCAGTCGCAGCTGCAACTCTTAAAAAATGACATAATATTGAAATAAAGCATGTGCATTTTTATGGAAAATAAAAAACTAAATACATATCATGATGTGCAACACACACATATCTCAAACTCATAAATTTTTACCTGTAGCACAGTCACAGCTGGGTGTTGCAGCTCACTGTCACAGCTAGTGTTGCAGCTCACTGTCGCAACTGAGAGTAATCAGTCACAGTTGGGTGTTGCATCTCATTGTCACATATGAGAGTAATCACATCTGAGAGTAATCAATCACAACTAGGTGTTGCAACTAACAAATTCATGCTAAATTTCAAGCTTGAAGGGTTCCATAATCATTGACTCATTTTCCTGTGGATCCTTCATTCACCTTCCCTAATTACTGTAATTTTGTTTTCGTGATATTTTTATTTTTATTTGTAACAAATAGAGACAAATTGAAATTGAGAAATTGATGAGAAAAAAAATGACTTAGGCATTTTGTTCAAATAGTCAACAATTCCAAAGCATTCATGAAAACATCTCATACCCATTCCTTATCTTTCTACTTTCTGATTTTCCAGATCGCAACAAGGCGCAGGAAGAGAGCATACTTATTCAAAAATAAAAACTTAAAAAAACAAAAGCATGGTTTTTTATGTTATTCTACCCTAGCCTATTCTACTTGGGGAAAAAAAAATCATTCAAGTGTATGCATATTTCCAATGGAGCCATTTTCGAAGAAGTGACTCAAGTATGCTCATACTCCCAACAGAAAAATATAACTTTATGAATGCTAGGATATGAGAGATCAACTTCCCTTGAAATGATGGTGCCAAGAAATGATGAAGCATGGAATGATGCTGCAGACCGATGACAGATTGAGACCAAGCTTCAATATAGTCTTTGTTCCCTTGATTGCTCATGGATATTACACCATGAAGATCCTTATTAAACTGATCTTCCTCAATGCATAAGAGTTTCAGATCCAATGATGTGAATGATGCTTTTGGTTCCATTGGTTGTTCTCCATCAAATATTACGTGTGTCTTTTTTATCTTGTTTGCTTGCTTATGAGGACTAGAAGAAACTCCATCTACAAAACTTGGATTTAAAACATGTTCAGCCATTGTATGGATTTGCTGCAACAAAACATAGCCTTTTTGCAGCAGTGTAGGTGAGGTAGAACAAGAGGAAAATATAGGAACATTTTGCAGTTCAACACTGTAAGCATACTGTACTTCTTTATTATGGTTAGGGTGGAGGGTGGATTGGACAAGAAATTGTGTTGGGTACCAAGAAGTTTGATGAGAAGATAGATGTGGCTGATATAGATGATTGAGTTGTGAGGTTGATATTGAAGGACCAACTTGTGTTGCAGCATGAGGGAGAGTGTCCATATGATCATAAGATAATCCATTCCAACTTTATGGGTAAGGTAGGTAAGAGTTAAATTGAGGCTGCAACAGCTGCCGTGGTGGAAGAGTATTCAATGATTGAGTATGAGAGTAAGGAAATGGAGGGATAAACTTTTGAACCATACATGTAGGCCATGGTTGACATGACTGTTGTAATGAGTTGGCTGCAGCTACCGGATATTTTTGATATGTTCCTTTCATCTTTGGTAAGGAGGGACAATGATCTATGGAATGATTCAAGTCACATATACCACAACTTTCAATATTATCCAAAGGGAAATCCCTTGCTTCTCTTATTTCCTCCTGCTTTTCCTTATCCTGCAAAATAACCAATTCTGAATTTAGTGAATCATTGATATCACCATTAGAATTTTCAAATAAATTACTGATTTCAGCTCGTGAAACTCTTGTTTTTGCAGCAGGTTTCAAAAATAGAGATAAAAGTTCCTTAGAATTCTTACCAGTCTTGAAGTTTCCTCTTGAATACCTTCTACATAAATCACAAATATCATCATATGCTAACTAAAATACATTACTTGTTCCCATCAGATTCAATATTTCTAAACATTCAGCTTGGATTCTGTCAAAACCCCAAAATTTCCGAAAAATTTTAAAATTTTAAAATACATATAATTTTCATAAATGCAGTCAACTAATTGTTTTAATTAGTTATATGTTAATGATTTTGTAAACTGAATTATCTACTTGATTATGTTTATCTTATAGAATAATTCTTTTTCAGTTTAATAAATTATTTTTCTTTGCGACCACAAGGTGGACCAGTCTTGGTGATCTGGGGCTTACTTAGCTTTGAGCTAACGCAGAAAGTTTACCTGCTCTTACAAACTTACAGGTAAGAAGTTTAGGTGCTGCTTGTCAATAATCTTAGAGCATTCAGATATATGTTCGTCGCCAAATTTCCACCAGATACATGCTATTCAAATTCAAGTGCTTTATGAGGTAAAACCATTAAATCGTCATTCCTTTTAAGACACTAAGGAAATGAGATTTAGTCCTATCAGTATTGGCGACAACTGCTTTCTTTCTAGTAGATGTAATTTATAGTTCTTATTGCGCACTAGACTCTTCGATGTCTATCAGAGTCATCATGTGTAAAAATGCCTTAAATTTCTCTTTGCAAACAGACTAAGAATGACAGGGTTATTACATTAAGAATCTCTTTTTACAAAGTGAACATAATCTCTTTACCTCCTGATAAATTTTTCAGTTACTCTTTGCAATGTGAAAGTAATGTGCAAAAGTTATTAAGTCTCTATACTTTTAATCCATCCTCCCAGCCTGAAGTTCTAGGATATTATATCCTCGAAATTACTGTCAATTTGGCTGTAATAGTGATGATGGATTTAGTTCCTCTTCCCATAATTTACTTCGAAAAATATTAACCAGTTAAGGTTATTAATTTTATACAATTTCCAATGTCAAGTTCCTTAAGAAAATCAAGACTTATCATGCTTAATAGAAAAACTTACTAATTTACTAATTAAGTAATTAAAGGTAAAGAATAACACTAGCATGGAGGGTATATTCTATAAATTGACTTTAAGAAATTATTTTATAAACATCAACTATCATAACTTTAGATAGAGTTATAGTTGATTTAAATACTGAATGTCATGTTTGTTATAAACAAGGGTCATAGGTTAAACCTCACCCATGAAGTGTTTATAGTTTAACTTTAGATTATAGTTCTATAATCTTGCACTTAATGCCTCCTTCACTTACATAATGTGCTAAGTTATGCAATGTTTCTACCCTTACCATGTTACCATTTAATTGGTTAAATGCACAAATGTTGAAACAATATTCTCATCAATTAAACGTTATTAATTCCTCTTATTCCTTATAACAAGGCTTTACCATTATCAAGGTTATAACTGTTTGAGTAAATGTATACCATAATGTATTTTGATGGGTCGTAATTTCTCCACGCCGTTGGTAAGCTTTATAGCAAATTTTATATATTAATGATTCTTTTGTTATCATGTGCCATATAATAGGTTGACTTCGTGCTGAGGATCATGGTGGAACCCTTGAAAATAGCAAAAATGATTGGTATTATCATCCTCTTGTGATTGCTCGTCGAGACTATTGGAAATTACCCACTACATGCAAATAATTTGCATGGAGACGTGGAAACACCGTGCCCAAGCATTGTATGATTATAAGGGAAATCTTGAACCCTAGTTTGACATTCACTCCGTCGCCTTCAGGCCTCTGGCCGCTCTGCTACCATGCTCTTGTCTGCACTGTCGCTTGCATTTGTTGCCGCCAGTCTCCCTGCTTGCTGTTGCTCCTCGTAAGCTCATCCCGAATGCTTAATAGAGAGGTGTTGTCATGAAACTGTTTGTTGCTTAGTATAGTTTAGTGATACTTTCTCTAGGGTTTCACCATTGCGACTCGCTCAAACAAGAACCTTCGACTGTAAAAAAGACTCCTTCCTCTTTGGCTTGATAGTGAGAGTTGAGGTCTTGCTTTCCTGAGTTGTTGGAGGTATAGGGTTTGCAGCACATGTAAATTTGTTGAAGACGGTTGTGGCCCAAGCATTTACACTTGCTTGGCCGGTTGCTTAGACCCCTGTCGTTCTTGGTTGCTTACTCTACTAGTGAACTCCTTTCTTGCTGTAGATGAAAGGTTTACTTCTCCTTGCATTGGTAGTCGTTCTGCTGCTCGTGGGTGGTCATTTCTCAGTTAAATTTGAGGTAAGAATCATTGTTAACCCATTTGTTATCTTTGCAGATTGTTTTATTTACACAGTTGTCTATTTTTTATACAAGATAATAACATTATCATTCTTCACTGTTCACAGGTGTCGACCTGTCCCTATGCGTGGTTGGTGCGAGGCTGTGGCAACTTGCTGGTTCACGGGTAAGCCTTGGACATCCATGGCCGTTCATCCTTGTTTGGTCCCTTATGGGACATTTACGGGTTGGTCTCCGTGGCCTGTTAAAACCCTTGTGGTTTTTGGTTTACCTGGTTACTTGGTTCGTTGTTTTAATGGATGTTGAAACCCTTGCTTTATGCGGGGTTCTTCGGCTTAGGCCGTGTCTGTAATTTTTGAATTTTTTTCTTATTACTGTTTATAAATGTAAAAATGAAAGGAATGTTGTTAAGCCTCACTCTGTGAATTTTTGTTGAAGCCAAGAGGCATTAAAAGAGCTCAAACTCCCTGGTTTTACCTCTGCTGTAAATTTTTGGTATATTAGGGTTTTACCCTAACTTGACTAAACAAATAAATATATCTACTGTTCCTTTAAATTACTTTAAATTACAATGTATTACTATAGTTTATTTGGTCATTATTTGTATTGTGTAAATGGTTATTTAGCTCGATGAGTCGAGCATGTCTAGGTTCTGTTTATTTGATTCCTATAAGTGATTTCATTTAATTTCTCACCTGTATAGTATTTAGGATACTGCATAATGATTTTACATTATCTTGTTTAGATATACTTCATTCTAAATAAATTTTAAATATTGTTTTACATCTGTTATCTTTCAGAATGTAAGTAATTTAATGTTACTTACTGTCGTGTTTATGTAACTATTAGTTACATCTTTTAAGGTAAATAATTTGTATTTAATTAATATTTATTATAATGAGATATGAGTGTTGTTTTACCTATAACAAAATATTATTTCTATAATTATATACCTTATCTATGTACTTAGTTGATTTATAGATATAAGATGAGAAAGTGTTGTTGTTTTATTCTTATGCTATCTGTGCTAAATATTTTATAAGAGGTTCCTTTAGTATTCTGTATTATCCTGTTTATGTTATGATATTAGTATTTATAAAATAAAACAAATAATAAACTATCTATGATCTATCTCATAAATATATTGTAGTATTTGTTTAAAATTTATGAAAGATAGATTAATAGCTGTAGATCTTGTTCAAGCTCAA
This sequence comes from Pseudotsuga menziesii, assembly GCA_001517045.1. NCBI lineage: Eukaryota > Viridiplantae > Streptophyta > Pinopsida > Pinales > Pinaceae > Pseudotsuga > Pseudotsuga menziesii. The sequence continues at coordinate 84,819 of LPNX010593408.1, read as the reverse complement.
CTAGATAAAAATAAATGATTTAGTTACATTACCAATCATAAATAAAATCTAAAAACAGCTTAAGTTTGACTGTAGAATTAAATCAATGTTTATCTATTCTTACTTTCAGTTTTGTTGCTATACATACAGTAATTAAATTATCCTAAACTGGAAGAAATAACTGTAAAGTTAAAAAGCATGTTTATTTAGTCTAATCCTACTCTAATGTAACTATTATATTGTTTTCTTGGGTTTAAAAATAAATAGTAAGATTACTGAAAGTAAATACTGTAAAAAGAACAGTCTTATCTACTAACACATACTACTGTCAGTAAAATGATATTTCTTCTGATAATGGATAAAAGAAAATATTATATTATTCAAGCTTACATCTTAATCTATATTTACATCATACTATATTCATTTATAAACACCACATGTGCTAGAGTACGATCTGGATTACTCTAGATGGGGAAAAACACAAGTGGAATTTGTTTCTCATCAAAAATAATTCCATTACTAAACAAACTAATAATAACTTCATTACGAAACCATCTAGGTCTTTACATCATAAACTGCAATGCATCATTCAATCACACAGATATAATAACACAGAAATTAATAAATAACAGAACCTGTTCTTTGAACTTGGATGACAACAGCAATGGGAGGCCGTTCCTCCCTACCAACTCCTAGAGAGCACTCAAACAGCGACTCCTCAGGACCCCCGAGCTTGCTCTGGTCTCCTTGGTTGGAACTAGGTGCAGCAAATAATCAAGTACTAGTCCTGAGACTCAATACCAGTCCTGAACTCTTCAGTCAAATCTCTCAGCTAGAAAGCTGTATCAGATCAAGTTACTGTAGTTCATCTCTCAAAACACCTTCCTTACAATTTTCCCTTTTTTCCCAATGAATTCCTTGAAGTGCATTCCTCCTGAATGATTCTTCTCCTGGAAAATATATGAGCAGCCTCAGCTCTCTACATTGGGTAATTTTAAAAGATTGTCTAGGTCTTTTTGGGTTGGTTGTCATTAATTGAGCCACCTACTCTGATCCCACTTTATTGGGAGATCATGACCCCAAATGTAGGGAAGTTTCCACCTACAACATAGGAAGTGTTTGAGGATGCTGCCACTTGTCTTTTGCTCTCCACCTAGTTCCTTCCACTAGTTTAACCAATAACACTCTTATTAACAGCTCTCGCAAGCTGTTGTCTCCACTTTTTATTTATTAATAATAAAATATTCAGAATTACATTCCACATCTTTTGACTCTGCTGAGTCATCAGTTTCTACTTAGCATTAAACTTAACATAATGTCTTAGGAATCAAATTAAAACAATTAACATTATTTTACAAAATTGGGGTACGTGACATACACACCCCCTTAAAATGTAACATCATCCTCGATGTTACTTATTCTTCATCCTCTGCAGTCCCCTGGAATAGATTCAGGTATGCTTCACGCATCTTACTTTCCAGTTCCCAAGTGGCCTCTTCAAGACTAAGGTGCTTCCATTGCACCTTCACCTATCCAATGGTGCGGTTCCGCATTGTAATTTCCCTCCTCCCGAGGATACAGTTCGGTTCCACCAGAATTTCTCCTTCTGGTTCCACCTGTACAACATTCCAATCAACCACATGAGTAGCATAATGAACATACTTCTTCAAAATAGAGATATGAAAAACATTATGTACTTTCAAGTTAGGTGGTAATGCTAGCTGATACGTAACTTGACCAATCCTAGACAAAATTTCGAATGGACCACAATAACGTGGTGCTAGTTTTGCACAACTCCCCAGTCTTAGAGAGCTTTTCTTTGGCCTTACCTTGATGAACACATGTTCACCTACCTGGAACTCCTTTGAAGTTCTTTTCAAGTCTGCTTGAATCTTTTGCCGATCCTGTGCCACCTTCAAATTTTCCTGCACTTGTTTCACAATTTTCTCCATTTCCTTCAACAATTCTGGTCCTAACACCAATCTATCTACTGGATTATTCCAAGAGATAGGAGTGTTGCATTTATGTCCATATAAAATTTCAAATGGACTAAATTTAGCTGATGACTGATAGTTATTATTATATGCAAACTCTGCTAGATGTAAGTAGTCTTCCCACTTACCTGGTTGATCTTTCACATACATGCTCAATAAATCCTCCAGTACCTGATTCACTCTTTCAGTCTGTCCATCTGTTTGAGGATGGAAGGAGGTACTGAAATTCAATGTTGTATTTAATCCCTTAAACAAGGACTTCCAAAAATTCCCTATAAATTTAGGATCTCTATCTGAGATTATAACTTTTGGTACTCCAGGTAATCGAAAAATCTGCTTTAAGAAGATATCAGTTATATTGGCAGCCTTGTAAGTAGTTTTAACAGGAATAAAATGCGCTGCCTTGCTTAACTTGTCAACCACCACCATAATAGATTCATTTTGATTCAGATTTCTGGGCAATCCAGTAATAAAATCTAAGCTAATCACTTCCCATTTCCAGCTAGGAATAGGTAAAGGTTGTAGCAAACCAGCTAGGTGTTGGTGTTCGGTTTTCACCTGTTGACATTCTAAACACCTTGCAATATATTCAGCTACCTCGGATTTCATGTTTGGCCAAAAATATTCTTTTCTTAGCATGGTTACAGTCTTTTGATAACCTGGGTGTCCTGAATATGGTGTTTTATGGACTTCGTCCAGAATTAACAACTTAACTTTAGGCACATTAGGTACATACAGTTTATCTTTAAATAATAAAAATTCATCTTCATTTAAACTATAACCCTTTATTAAACTTTCTGTAGGTTCTTCTTTAGTTGTAATTTGCAATTTTTGATAAATTTTATCTTGTTTTACTCCTTCTTTAAGCCGTTCATTTAAATCAGAAGCATAAGTGTTGATTGCTGCTGTAAAGTTCAGCTTTGCGTTTCTGCTTAATGCATCAACCACCTTTTTTTCCTTACCCTTTATATGCTGGATTTCGAATCATATTCACTCAAGAAGGCTAACCACCTTGCTTGTCTAGCGTTTAAATTAGGCTGATCTAGAAGATATTTCAGTCCTTTATTATCAGTCATTAGAATAAATTTTCTGCCTATTAAATGATGTCGCCACATTTTTAAGGCGTGTATTACAGCTGCTAGTTCTAAATCATAATTTGCGTAATTCTTTTCATGAATTTTTAACTTTCTAGACTCATAGGCAATGACATGCCTGTCTTGAGTCAGATCACCGCCTAAGCCATCATTATAGGCATCGGTTCATACTACGAAATCTTTGTTAGGATCTGCTATTCTTAGAATAGGTGCACTAGTCAATAGAGTTTTTAACTTCTTAAAACTTTCTTCACATTTTGAGTTCCAATCAAATTTCTTACCTTTCTTTTGCAAGGAAGTGATCGGATTTGCTATTCTTGAAAAGCCTTCAATGAATCTCTGGTAATAACCGGCAATTCCCATGAACGACCTAACATCCGTTACATCTTTAGGAACCGGCCAATCTTCGATTGCCCGAATCTTTTCAGGATCGACTGAAATTCTTTCCTTAGTCACTATGTGACCTAAGTACTGGATTTCATCCTTAAAGAAATCACACGTACTAAATTTCGCGAAGAGTTGTTGTTCTCGCAACTCTTGTAAAACTATTTTTAGGTGTTCTTTATGTTCTTCTTCCGTTTTAGAGTAAATTAGGATGTCATCGATAAACATGACCACAAACTTATCTAAATACTAATGCATTATATTATTCATTAAGCACATAAATACAGTTGGGGCATTGGTAAGCCTGAATGGCATTACGAAAAACTCGTAGTGTCCATACCTTGTTTTAAAGGCTATCTTGAAGATATCTTCATCCTTAATTCTTACTTGATGATATCCTGACCTCAAATATATCTTTAAAAACACCATGGCTCCACGTATTTGATCGAACAGATCATCTATGCGGGTAAATGGATATCTATTTTTAATAGTCATCTTGTTTAGCTGACGGTAGTCTATGCATAGTCGCATAGTTCCGTCTTTATTTTTAACAAAGATGACCGGTTCTCCCCAAGGAGACACACTAGGTCGAATGTACTTCTTATCTATTAACTCTTTTAGTTGTGATTTTAGCTCATTAAGTTCTAAAATGTTCATTCGATAAGGATCTTTTGAGCTAGGCACCGCACCCGGTACGAGCTCAATGGTGAAATCCAATTCCCTCCTTGGAGGTAATCCTGGAATTTATTTTGGGAATACATCAGTATACTCCTTTAAAACAAGAATATTTTCTATCTTTAACTTATTTGTTTTAGTTTTACCTTCATCATCTGTAATAGTTACTGCATAGGCTTTACATCCTTTTCTAACAACTCTTTTAAGTTGTAAAGCAGAAATCTTCCTTATTATAGTTTTTCTAGGAATGCCCTTAACCTTTACTGGTTGCTCATCACTATTTAAGCACGTGAAAGTTTTATCGTAACAATTTAAAACTACCTTATGCTATTCTAACAAATCCATTCCAATCAGTAAATCATATGAGCCAAGTGGCAAAACATTAAGCTTAATCTGTAGTTTTAAATTCATCCATAAGTAAAGAACATTCTTTCAAAAAACAGGTTACTTTTCTTTTTTCCCCAGTGGCTAATTGAACTAACCAAGAATTTTCAAACTTATCGATAGACAACTTACATTTTTTCACTATCTGAGGTGCAATGTAACTGATACTAGTTCCTCGATCGATTAAAATGGTTATAGGGGTTTGATTAATCATACCTTCTACTTCCACCATGGAAGTCTGATAATCAGCTTGGTGGTTCTCCTTGCTAGTTCCCCGACGGTCATCTCCTCCTGTACAGTATGAATGTTGCTGACTGAATTTTTCCAGTTTGGACAAACCGAGGCATAGTTCGGGACATTACATTCCCAGCACTTAACAGGCTCTTTACGTTTAAAACTCTTGGTAAAATTTCCATGGTTACTTGCAGATTCCTTGCCCTTGAAATTATTCGAATTGTTGGAAGTACCATTCCTATTTCCCTGAAAATTTTTGTTGTTAGAATAATTTTTAGTCTTATTATTCTTGAAATTCCTATGACGTACAAATTCCTTCTTCTTAAACTCAGGCTGATTGTTATTTTTCTTAGCCTTCCAATTGGCCAAGCCTTCCTTCTTTCGGTTCTGCTCAAAACAAAAATTAGCCTTCCTCATAGCTTCCTCCAGAGTCTTCAGGTTATCATACTCAATTCTGTCCTTAATATGATATGGTAGACAGTTGAGAAATCGCTGCACTTTAGGTTTCTCGTCTACTAGGTAAGGTACATACCTAATCAAGCTTAAGAATTTACTGTTCAAATCCTTCATAGTCATTGAACCTAACTTCAATTCATAAAACTCTTTAGCTCTGTCTTCGTAATATTGCTCGGACAAAAATTTCTTCTTGAAATACCTTTTAAAGGTACTCCAATTAACTTCTTTTTCTCTGATACCCTTGACTCTCTTCAGATCTTGCCACCATATATCAGCTTTTCCAGAGAGGTTATATATTGCCATCCTTGCCTTTAGCTGATTAGAGTAATTATATATATGAAAATATTTCCTCATCCCGGACAACCAAGACTCTACTTCCTCCCCTTTTTCGGTCTCTCCATTAAAAGTTGGGGGCTTTATCTTTTTAAACTCCCCTGAAATTTCCTCATATGGTTTGTATTTTTTATTTCTGTCATACAAATCATCTTCACTACTGTCACTAGTAGTATGATAACTTTGTCGTTCACCAAACCCTTCAGATGATGAACTACTTTCAGTTTTTGCCAGCTTCATCTTTTTGGATTTTCTTTGATGACTGACATCTTCATATTCTGATCTTCTGCTCCTTCCTTCAGTTTGGAACTTTTCTATTAAAATTTGGTTCAATTCTTCCTGAGCCTTCAAAATCCTCTCATTCTCCCTCTTGACTGATTCCATTTCAGTCTTCAAATCTTTTACAGTCTGCAACAGCTCTGAGGAGTTGGCAGTCACCTCTTCTAACATAGGTTCTCTGAGCGATTGTATTGTTTTTGTGTCTGGAGACTCCTCCTGTGCATACTCTCCTAGCTTTTCCATACCTGCCTGTTAAACTTCAGAAAAAGGAAATTTTATGTTTTTAACATAAAACAAAATATATGTTAGCATCTTATTTTAATTTACTGTTCTATGAAAGCTAGTTGGGCTGCATCAAGGCCTAGTGTTTGAACCTTGTGCTCTGATACCACATGTCAAAACCCTAAAAATTCCAAAAATTTTAAAATTTTTAAAATACATATAATTTTCATAAATGCAGTCAACTAATTGTTTTAATTAGTTATATGTTAATGATTTTGTAAACTGAATTATCTACTTGATTATTTTTATCTTATAGAATAATTCTTTTTCAGTTTAATAACTTATTTTTCTTTGCGACCACAAGGTGGAATGGTCTTGGTGATCTGGGGCTTACTTAGCTTTGAGCTAACGCAGAAAGTTTACCTGCTCTTACAGACTTACAGGTAAGAAGTTCAAGTGTTACTTGTCAATAATATTAGAGCATTCAGATATATGTTTGTCACCAAATTTCCAGCTTAGTAAAGAATATACATGCTATTCAAATTCAAGTGCTTTATGAGGTAAAACCATTAAATCGTCATTCCTTTTAAGACACTAAGGAAATGAGATTTAGTCCTATCAGTATTGGCGACAGATGATTTCTTTCTAGTATATGTAATTTATAGTTCTTATTGCGTACTAGACTCTTCGATGTCTATCAGAGTCGTCATGTGTAAAAATGCCTTAAATTTTTCTTTGCAAACAAACTAAGAATGACAGGGTTATTACATTAAGAATCTCTTTTTACAAAGTGAACAGAATCTCTTTACCTCCTGATAATTTTTTTGGTTAATCTTCGCAATGTGAAAGTAATGCGCAAAAGTTATTAAGTCTCTATACTTTTAATCCATCCTCCTAGCCTGAAGTTCTAAGGAAATTCTATCCTCGAAATTACTGTCAATTTGGTTGTAATAGTGATGATGGATTTAGTTCCTCTTCCCATAATTTACTTCGAAAAATATTAACTAGTTAAGCTTATTAATTCTATACAATTTCCAATGTCAAGTTCCTTAAGCAAATCAAGACTTATCATGCTTAATAGCAAAACTTACTAATTTACTAATTAAGTAATTAAAGGTAAAAAATAACACTAGCATGGAGGGTATATTCTATAAATTAACTTTAAGAAATTATTTTATAAACATCAACTATCATAACTTTAGATAGAGTTATAGTTGATTTAAAGACTTAATGTCATGTTTGTTATAAACAAGGGTCATAGGTTAGACTTCACCCATGAAGTGTTTATAGTTTAACTTTAGATTATAGTTCTATAATATTGCACTTAATGCCTCCTTCACTTACATAATGTGCTAAGTTATGCAATGTTTCTACCCTTACCATGTTACCATTTGATTGGTTAAATGCACAAATGTTGAAACAATATTCTCATCAATTAAACGTTATTAATTCCTCTTATTCCTTATAACAAGGCTTTACCATTATCAAGGTTATAACTGTTTGAGTAAATGTATACCATAATGTATTTTGATGGGTCGTAATTTCTCCACGCCGTTGGTAAGATTTATAGCAAAGTTTATATATTAATGATTATTTTGTTATCATGCGCCATATAATAGGTTGACTTAGTGTTGAGGATCATGGTGGAACCCTTGAAAACAACAAAAATGATTGGTATTATCATCCTCTTGTGATTGCTCGTCGAGACTATTGGAAATTACCCACTGCATGCAAAATAATTTGCATGGAGACGTGGCAACACCGTGGACAAGCATTGTATGATTATAAGGGCAATATCGAACCCTATTTTGACATTCCCTCCATCGCCTTCGGGCCTCTGGCCGCTCTGCTACCATGCTCTTGTCTGCACTGTCGCTTGCATTTGTTGCCGGCAGTCTCCCTGCTTACTGTTGCTCCTCGTAAGCTCGTCCCAAATGCTTAATAGAGAGGTGATGTCACGAAACTATTTGTTGCTTGGTATATTTTAGTGATACTTTCTCAAGGGTTTCACCATCGCGACTCGCTCAAACAAGAACCTTCAACTGTAAAAAGACTCCTTCCTCTTTGGCTTGATAGTGAGAGTCAAGGTCTTGCTTTCCTGAGTTGTTGGAGGTATAGGGTTTGCAGCACATGTAAATTTGTTGAAGACGGTTGCGGCCCAAGCATTTACACTTGCTTGGCCAGTTGCTTAAACCCTTGTCGCTGTTGGTTGCTTACTCTGCTAGTGAAATCCTTTCTTGCTGCAAATGAAAGGTTTACTTCTCCTTGCATTGGTAGTTGTTCTGCTACTCGTGGGTGGTCATGTCTCATTTAAAATTTGAGGTAAGAATCGTTGTTAACCCATTTTTTATCTTTGCATATTTTTGTATTTACACAGTTGTCTATTTTTTATACAAGATAATAATATTATAGTTCTTCACTGTTCACAGGTGTCGACCTGTCCCTATGCGTGGTTGGTTCGAGGATGTGGTGACTTGTTGGTTCATGGGTAAGCCTTGGACATCCATGGTCTTTCATCCTTGTTTGGTCCCTTATGGGACATTTACGGGTTGATCATCATGGCCTGTTAAAACCCTTGCAGTTTTTGGTTTACCTGGTTACTTGGTTCACTGTTTTAATGGATGTTGAAACCCTTACTTTATGCGGGGTTCTCCAGCTTAGGCCATGTCTGTAATTTTTGAATTTTGTTCTTATTATTGTTTATAAATGTAAAAATGAAAGGAAGGTTGTTAAGCCTCACTCTGTGAATTTTTGTTGAAGCCGAGAGGCATTAAAAGAGCTCAAACTCCTTGGTTTTACCTCTGCTGTAATTTTTTGGTATATTAGGGTTTTATCCTAACTTGACTATACAAATAAATATATCTACTATTCCTTTAAATTACTTTAAATTACAATGTATTACTGTAGTTTATTTGGTCATTATTTGTATTGTGTAAATGGTTATTTAGCTCGATGAGTCGAGCATGTCTAAGTTCTGTTTATTTGATTCCTGTAAGTGATTTCATTTAATTTTTCACCTGTATAGTATTTAGGATACTGCATAATGATTTTACATTATCTTGTTTAGATATACTTCATTCTAGATAAATTTTTAATATTGTTTTACATCTATTATCTTTCAGAATGTAAGTAATTTAATGTTACTTACTGTCGTGTTTATGTAACTGTTAGTTACATCTTTTAAGGTAAATAATTTGTATTTAATTAATATTTATTATAATGAGATATGAGTGTTGTTTTACCTATAACAAAATATTATTTCTATAATTATATACCTTATCTATGTACTTAGTTGATTTATAGATATAAGATGAGAAAGTGTTGTTGTTTTATTCTTATGCTATCGGTACTAAATATTTTATAAGAGGTTCCTTTAGTATTTTGTATTATCATGTTTATGTTATGATATTAGTATTTATAAAATAAAACAAATAATAAACTATCTATGATCTATCTCGTAAATATATTGTAGTATTTGTTTAAAATTTATGAAAGATAGATTAATAGCTGTAGATCTTGTTCAAGATCAACTAGATAAAAATAAATGATTTAGTTACATTACCAATCATAAATAAAATCTAAAAACAGCTTAGTTTGACTGTAGAATTAAATCAATGTTTATCTATTCTTACTTTCAGTTTTGTTTCTATACATACAGTAGTTAAATTATCCTAAACTAGAAGAAATAACTGTAAAGTTAAAAAGTATGTTTATTTAGTCTAATCCTACTCTAATGTAACTATTATATTATTTTCTTGGGTTTAAAAATAAATAGTAAGATTACTGAAAGTAAATAATGTAAAAAGAGCAGTCTTATATACTAACACATACTACTATCAGTAAAATGGTATTTCTTCTGATAATGGATAAAAGAAAACATTCTATTATTCAAGCTTACATCTTAAACTACATTTACATCATACTATCTTCATTTATAAACACCACCTGTGGTAGAGTACGATCTGGATTACTCCAGATGGGGAAAAACACAGGTGGAGTTTGTTTCTCATCAAAAATAATTCCATTACTAAACAAACTAAGAATAAATTCATTACTAAACCATCTAATTCTTTACATCATAAAGTGCAATGCATCATTCAATCACAAACAGATAATAACACAAAAATTAATAAATAACAGAACATGTTCTTTGAGCTTGGACGACAACAGTAATGGGAGGTTGTTCCTCCCTACCAACTCCTGGAGAGCGCTCAAACAGTGACTCCTCAGGACCCCTGAGCTTTCTCTAGTCTCGCAGGCTGGAACTAGGTGCAGCAAATAATCAAGTACTAGTCCTGAGACTCAATACCAGTCCTGAACTCTTCAGTCAAATCTCTCAGCTAGAAAGCTGTATCAGATCAAGTTACTGCAGTTCATCTCTCAAAACACCTTCCTTACAGTTTTCCCTTTTTTCCCAATGAATTCCTTGAAGTGCATTCCTCCTGAATGATTCTTCTCCTGGAAAATATCTGAGCAGCCTCAGCTCTCTACATTGGGTATTTTTAAAAGATTGCCTAGGTCTTTTTGGGTTGGTTGTCATTAATTGAGCCACCTGCTCTGATCCCACTTTCTTGGGGGATCATGACCCCAAATGTAGGGAAGTTGCCACCTACAACATAGGAAGTGTTTGAGGATTTTGCCACTTGTCTTTTGCTCTCCACCTAGTTCCTTCCACCAGTTTGACCAGTAACACTCTTATTAATAGCTCTCCCAAGCTGTTGTCTCCACTTTTTATTTATTAATAATAAAATATTCAGAATTACATTCCACATCTTTTGACTCTGCTGAGTCATTATTTTCTACTTAGCATTAAACTTAACATAATGTCTTAGGAATCAAATTAAAACAATTAACATTATTTTACAAAATTAGGGTATGTGACAGATTCCCTTGAGTAGAAGTGTTTTTAAGATTTCCTTCCCCAGTTTCCTCTGTTTGGATCTTTGGAGGTTATATTGAAATCGTTTTATGTATTCCTCCCGACTCTCTTCTTCTCCTTGTGTCATTTCAAAAATGTCTTCATTGACCCCGTAATAATCTTGGTACATTTTCAAGAATACATGTTTCATGTCTTCCCAAGTTTGTATACAATTCCCACTAAGGCTCATGAACCATCGGAGGGTTGTTCCTTTTAGCGTAAGGGGAAACAAATTCAACTTTTTATCATTAGCACAATAACCATATCCTCTACAAAGTACTTCAAATTGAAATAAAAATACATTAGGGTCTTCGTTTTCCAAACCGTGAAAATTTGGTAGAACATGTGGGGTAATTATTTTCGTTGGTGCCACTCCTCTCGAATCTCTGATGGGAAATTTGAAGGTAACAACTTCTGCATCTTTCTTACCTTCCATCTCTTCATTATATTCTTCGTGTGCTATCTTGAGGCTCCTCCTTCGAATGTTCCTGTCAACTTGTTAGTAGAATGGGTGGTGCTTACAACACCACTAAGGGGAATGATAAGATTTATGCTCCAAAGATTGAAATTGAAATAAAACTGAATGTAAAAATAGAAAATCCACACTCAAAATAAATTCAATAAACTGAAATGCAATCATGCAACCTACATGCCCTACTTTAACAATGCATCTACAAAACAATGTCATATGTACTTTTGTACAATTAATAACTTCCACGGCAACAACACCAAAATGTTGAGCCCACTATATGCCAGTTAATTAAAACTTAACATGCAAAGTGCTAAACATAAATTATCAACCCGAGGAAGTCTTTTATTTCAAAGCTATCGTGCAAGATATATGCAAGCACAATTTCTACCTGCCACTATTGATCTATTGGTATGCAATCGAACTATTTGTAAAGTAGGTCACAACTTCTTGAAAGTAAATCAATACTCAAACCTATTCATAAATACAAACTGTAAATCTAATCACACTTCAATAGAATCAATTCTTATGAAACAAGATCTAAATACATAAACCTGGAAGCAATGTTAAGTTGGCCCACGATCTATCAAGATGAATTAACAGGAAAACAACCTATGATAAATCTAATGCATGAAAGCATGAATTAACAAATAACAGATCTACAAAATAAAACACTTAAAATAAACACTACCAGCATCTGCTCAGATCTATCAAGATGAATTAACAGGAAAACAACCTATGATAAATCTAATGAAAGCATGAACTAAATAATAAAAACAACTATGATCAATCTAATGCATGAAAGCATGAATTAACAAATAACAGATCTACAAAATAAAACACTTAAAATAAACACTACCAGCATCTACTCAGGGAAGAGGGCCCTTCCTCCACTGAGCAAAGATGGGTCTCCACAATGAAATTCTACAACTCCAGAATTAAGAAACTGCTAGCATGTATTATCATAATGAAAGTATTACAATGGATCTGGATCAAATCATACATCATTACATTGTTTTCTCTCCTATTCCTGAACCTCCCCTCTCAATGATATTGATTACATATTTATACATAAAATTATCTCATGGAAATGAAGAACTAAACCCCCAACTTGTGATCTGCAACAGCTGGAACACAGCCGTAACTGCTGGCAACTTTGGAACCGGCCGCAACACCAAATCTGGAAAATACCCTCTCAAAGAACCACCTGCATATCACAAACCATAGCTTTGTTTGGTGATTTCCTTGTGAATCAAGTAAATGAGGATGTTACGCACAAAACCCATGTCTCGGACTTTTGAGATTCATTTCCATATGCCCACAAATCAAGACGTGAATCAAGGTGTTCTTATGTGGCATGCATTTTCGGTTAAGACTGTAACAGCTGGCTATGAGCATCATGTACGTGACAAATCACTCCACAAACCATCATTAGTAAAATTATGCATAATAGTATTTAATTCATCAAATATAAAGAAAAATAATCATTATTAACCACTTAAAACATCAATGGAAGTAGCATGTTGTTTTACGCATAGCTACAACAAATAGATGGAAAATGGAATGATAAATGGGCAATAATGGTATGAAAATGGATGAAAGATATCTTGATAAGTGATGGAAAAATGGACAATTCTAGGGCCCAACAATGTCGAGGCATTACTTAATGGGTAGAAAATTTGAGCTAAGGACAGACCACTGTGGTCTGAAATATTTGTTTGATCAGCCAACTTTAAATTCTAGGAAAGCTAGATGGATGGAGTTTTTGCGTGAGTCTGATTTGGAGATCAAGCACATAAAAGGAAAAGAAAATAAAGTGGCTGATGCACTCAACAGGAAGGTGCATGAAATGCATGTGGAATCTCTTAGTATTTTCCAACTAGATTTGAGGCAATAGATTATTAATCATATTGCTAAGGATGAAATTTATGTGCAGATAAAGGGCAAGTTGCAGCATCAAATCCTTGAAAAGAATTATCAAGGATATAAATTGGAAGAAAATTAACTTCTTACTATAAGAAAATGATTTATATTCCAAATGTAGAAGAATTGAGGAGAATAGTTATGTGTGAGATCCATCAAGCTCCATATTCTAGTCACCCAGGATATCAGAAAACAATTGCTACATCCAGAAAGCAATATTTATGGCCAGGAATGAAAAAGGACATTGCTGAGTATATTTCTAAGTGCATGAAATGTCATTAGGTGAAGATTGAGCATCAACACCCAGCAAGTTTATTGCCTCCTCTTCCAGTCCCAGAATGGAAATGGGAAGTTATTTGCATGGTTTGCCTAAGGAAATAATCTTTGACAGTGATACCAACTTCACTTCCAATTTTTGGAAGGGTTTGTTTGCACACTTGGGTACGAAGTTGAACTTCAACACCTCCTACCATCCTCAAACTGATGGAAAAATGTTGAGAGTAAATCAAGTGTTTGAGGACATGTTTTTCATGTATTTAATGGATAAAACATCCAAGTGGGAGTATTATTTACACTTGGTAGAATTTGCATATAATAATGGACAACAAGCATCATTGGGAATGAGTTCACACAAAGATCTATATGGAAGAAGGTGTAGGACACCAGTGACTTGGGATAATCTAGTGAACAAGATTTTGCTTGGTCTAGGATTTCTCAAGGAAATGGTGCAAGAGGTTGCAAAGACCAGGCATAACCTGAAAGCATCGCAAGATAGATAGAAGAGCTATGCAGATAATCATAAAGTGCATAGAGAGTTCAGTGTTGGGGATCATGTTTACCTTAGAGTGAGTCCAAGGAAGAGTTCCTTGAAGCTTGGAAGTTGTTCCAATTTGACACCTAGATATTGTGGGCCTTTTGACGTGCTTAAAGGAATAGGGCCAGTTGCATATAGACTTGCATTTACTGCTAATGCTAGAGATCATAATGTTTTTCATGTTTCTTTTCTTAAGAAATTTGTACATGATCCTAACCATGTGATAAATTAGGATGTGATTCATGTGGAACCTGAGCGAGAGTTCCAAACCGAGCCACTGCGCATCCTCAACAACAAGGTCACTATGCTCTAGAATCGAGTCATTCGATAGGTAAAGGTGCAGTGGAAGCACTACGGTTTGAATGAGGCTACATGGGAGCTGGAGGATGCCATGAGATTGGAAAATCATTTTTTGTTCAATTTTGTAAAGCACTGAGGATAGTGCTAATGAAGGGGGGGTGGGAGGGCGGGGAATGTAACACCCCATTTTTCACCCCATGGTATTAAAATTGTACATGATGTATATATTGTATTGAAATCATGGCAAAGAGCTCAAGGCCAAGGACATGCTATTGATTTGGTGTTTTGTGTATCGACGATCAATTTTGATGCCGATGATTATAGTGCTAAGTTAGGAACATTATATTTTGAAGTCATCATGTAAATATGCAATTTAATAAAATACCACAACTAGATATGCACTGCAACATAAGATGGGGGTGTGATTTCATAAGGAATAGGTAGGGGAGTTATCCAAACCCTTTATCCAATAGAGTGAGACCATATTTCAATGGGGAAACCCATAAACCTTCAACTACCTTTTTGTCCCCTTCACTCAATCATTCAATTCTTCCAGAAGAGTGGTTGAGGCAGTTAATGCTTTGGGCAGAGCAAGGCATGACAGTCGGTTTTGTGACCGAGCCAATCTACAATCTGAGAAAACCTGTATCATGTAGTCTGGGGAAGACACATTCTTTCTTCTAAAGCAAGTAATTACGGGGATGTGTGCCCATCCCATCATTTATAGAGTCTCCCAGTATGTCTTATTCATTTCGATCCACTATTCAGGGGGGAAGACATTATGCATTGTTCACTATCTTGATTCAAGAAGGAGTTGTTCATTGTTTGCAGATGCAACGTGAGCTAATAGAGTATTACTACATGTTCTGCAGTGGTTCTCTATGTTACAGAGTGGTATGGAACCATAGTCTCCCATGTGCAAGTGAAACCCTCTTTTCTCCTTAACTACAGTGTGGTATGGAACCTTGGTTTCATGTGTTATAATGTGGATCCCTATGTTGCTATGTTGCGTTGTGGTTTTTTTTTATTTTTTCCCTAGTTTGGGTTTGAACTGTATGCAAGACTTAGGAGTGGAAGAGACGTTGAATGGGCTTGATAAACCTAGTGAAGAGAGGAACCTAACAAAAAGATAAGAGTAGCTAGTGAATCTTCTATGCACATCCTAAATAGCACTCGAAGGGAAGGTATAGCCCAAGGGATTGTGTAGTAGAGAAGGGGATACTTCCCTGTGTTGGGTGTGTAGGTATTGTGGATTCCAGGCTAGATAGATATTGTGGAGGTGTCCTTAGCTATGTGAATGAGCCACTAGCTTATCCATTCTACCTTTCCATTTCCTTAGCAGCCAGATAAACCCAAATGTAGATTGGCTTGGATGACAGCCTAATAAACCCAATGGTATATTTCCTTGGCTAGGAAGCTTAATAAACCCAATTGTATATTGGCTTGACTGAGCAACTTGATAAACCCAACTGGTAGTTGGATTAGCTGTGTCTTGTTGTGCACTTTGGTAATGTGTGACCCCTGGCTAGAAATCCTGATAAAACCAATTGTTAGATGGCTTGGATGAGTAGCCTGATAAACCCATCGGTGAGATGGCTTGGCTGAGTGGCATGATAAACCCATCTGTTAGTTGGCTTGGTTGGTCCTCAATGTGAATGATGGCTTCATTGTTTGCATTCTGATAAACCCATTTGTTAGTTGTCTTAGCTGAGTATCCTGATAAACCCAACTGTTAGCTGGCTTGGCTGAGTAGCCTGATAAAACCAATAGTGTATTGGCTTGTTTCCTGCATCCTGATAAACCTAATTGTGTAGTATCTTGGTAGGACAGTTTGATAAACCCAATTGTAGGTTGTCTTATTTGTTTTTGATGTGTTTTGGCTATGTGTGAGACTGTTGTTCCCCAGTTCCTTGTGGAAGTCATGCCCAACTCAGGGGTGGTAGTTGTGTTGAGAGATTAATGAACACATCTGGCCTATCATTGGGTGGAACATTGCAATGACATAGCTAGTTGCGGGACAACTTCATCTTCAATATAAGTATTGTTTGTTGTGTTATTTATGCAATGTAATTGCTTATGAATGTATTGATCATGTTGAATGCTTATTAATTATTTAAGTAGAGTTTATTATTGTTGAATGACCCTGCATTTTACATCTGCATGTGTTTTTGGTTCCTATGCATTTTGCTTAAGTTCATGGAGGCTAAAATCTTGGTTACAAAGTCAAAATGGATTTGACTCAAGCATTTTTGCACCCTGAAATCCACCTGCGAGAGGTGGGAGGCAAAAAGAGAAGTTGAAACAAGGTATAATGTTGGTTTTTCGCACCTTGGAATCCACCTACAGAAGGAGAAAGCAGAAAAAGAGCTGAAAATTATAAGGTAAAAGTTATATTTCTGCACCCTGAGTTGCTGCAGAAGGCAAAAGTTGGAAGGACGAGATCAACAGAATAGAAAAAGGTTAAGGCAAAAATATGAGTTTCCGCACCCCAAAGTTGGCCCACGAAAAGCAGAGTAGGAAGTGAGAAAGCGGGAAACCAAAGGATTAAGGTAAATGATTGTTGAGTTTCTAATTCCTGCAGTCCATAGCAGAAAGGTAGAAGGTGGAATGTGGTCAAAGGATTCTGTCATATTTCTAATTTTGTGATTCCCGAAGTCCGCAGTGGAAGGCCGAAGGAGGAATGCGAAAGGAGGAAGGAAGAATGCGGAAGGTGGAATGTGGACAAAGGATTTTGTCGTGATTTCAAGTTACGATTCTCAAAGTTTGTAGTGGATGGCAGAAAGAAGAATGCAGAAAGAAATGAAATCACAATGGTATTTTGTAGAGTTTCGACTGTCGCAAGCCACATTCTAGAAGGCAGAAGGTGAAAGGTCCGAACATGAAAGTTAGAAAAGTCAGTTCAGTGCAGAAACGACTTTCCTGGTTACAGAGTGGATCTGTAAGTTGTGGAACGATGGTACAGTGGTTTCTAAGCCTAAGAGTGAATGTAAAAGGATGAACATGACCCATGATTGTGTCCAAAGAGAAATAAATGGTAAGTTTTAAATTATTATGAATATCAGTCAGGTTTATGGGAACTAGATGCATGGACATCATGGTATCAGAAGTGAGCAGTTGTAGTCGCGCTCCTCCCTTCTATTCTCCTGGAAGAGGAGCAGGTAAACCACATTATGGTGGAAGAGGGGAGGGGACGTGATATTTTGGTATCAGAGCTATTGGTTACAACATTGGGCCTAGATGGGCCAAGTTGAATAATTTGTAGATAGAAAACTACAGTGGGCATTCGTTAAGTTGTTTTTAAAATTTTGAGATTGTCTAACAGTGTGTTTATTAACACATTTTGTAGAGTCATAGTGCTTTTGGAAAAGTTGGTTTTGGATTTCCCATGAGAAATTACAACATGAATGATGCATAAGATCCCTATTATCTCGAGGAAGATGCCATGGGGGAAAACATTCGGGTTGGAAATGATGAAACAAAGTCCAATAGGAGAAGATATCAAGAGATTCCCCCAAATATTGTAGCCACCATGAGAAGCCTAAGGGTGGAGATGCAAAGTTACAGAGAAGATAATGAAAGAATGATTAAAGATCGCGAATAGCAAAATCAGCTAAATGTAGCCATGCTGTAGATTTTGACAAACATCCAAAGGCAAATGAACTCTGAGCCTCGGGCAGTAAATCCAAAAGGAAATAGGAACAGTACCATAAGAAGAAAAAGGTCTTCTAGTGGATCATCTAACTTTGAAGGATCCATTGGGGGTTCAATCCATTGATCTCACAGGAATAAGAGGAAGAGACATTATTGAAACAGTTCATGCGATGGATTTAAGAAGGAAAGGAATCCTACCTTTAATGGTGAGGTAAATATCAGTGAAGAAGTTGAAGCTTGGCTTCTTGGGATGAAAACGTATTTCCAAGTCCAAGACAACTCTGTAAATATGACGACAAGGGTAGACATATTCAATCTGAATGGAAGAGCATCCATATGGTGGGAGAAACTCACGAAAGTGAAGAAGATCAATGATAGAATGATCATGTGGAAGCAGTTCAAGAAGTATTTCAAGCATAAGTACCTATCTGATAGGTAATATGATGACAAGATTAAAGTGTTCCATGAGCTGAAATTGGGGCAGCTGACCATGGAAGAATATGCAAACAAATTCTTGGAACTGCTAAGGTATGCCAGGTATGTTAGGTATGATAAAGTGAAAATACAACATTTTCTGAGTGGGATACCTCAGCCATACAAATACAGGATTGAGTTTGATGAACCTAGAACTCTAGAAGAGGCTATAAGGAACCCTAAGTGTTGTTATGATCAGAACAAAAGAAAACCTGATTCCCATAAGGCATGGAAGGACAAAAAGAATGAAAAGTTTTACCAAAGGAAGAAAGGTTCCAAAACTTCTCATTTTCTAAATCCACAAAGGAATCCATCACAAGTCGTGACTAAGCCATCTGAAGGGATGGAAGAGAGTCCAAGAGATCCAAAAGAGAGGAAAGAACCACTCCAATGTTGGGGATGTGTAGGAAACCACATGCGTAGGAACTGTCTGCATGAGAATGGTTATGTAAGGCAAGCTCACAATGTCCAAGGATATGAAATGGTGGGTCAAGTAGCAAGGACCGTGTTATCGTGAATATTGCACCTTCTGTAGACAGAAGTTGTTCCTCTGGTCTGAATGGTTCAGATCCAGAACAAATGAGTGAACGACAAAGGATGAAGACCTTCCCTGAATGTTGTAGACACCTGGAATACTACTTCGATCATGAACCTGTGTACCTACAAACATATCAAACATACAAGCACATCAAAGATACCATAAAATCATCTACATATCCATGCTAGTGACTAAGGAATCTAGCAACATATACATGTGAAATCAAAACAATAGAAATGTGGGACGAAAATCAGCTTTGTATTAAGAATGTATGGAGAATGTATGGAGAAGCTCATCCTCATAAGCTCCAACTTTGCTCTCTACACTCTCCAATGATTTGGACTAGGTAGTCAATTCAACAACATAACAATACCTATATAGTTCTCCCCCTCAACTATGGATATGAGCTTGTATTTATAAGGCTCAATGGATAGGGATAATTGAGAGAATGGTAGGTAAGGTGGCTCCAATATCCTATCAAGGGGGATCTCGAGCTCAAACTAACCCATAATGATAGGGATAAGGGAGGACACGAGGTTCAAGTTCTAGAAGCCTCGAGAAACTTCTCTTTTTCCCATTTTACCCAGGGTATCGCTTTTGTTCCCTTATGATAGAGCGGTTTAGGTGAGAACTGCTTTAAGAACAAAGCCTATAGGTAGTGGCACTGCTTCTATATAACAAGATACAAGCGGTGCTGAACAAGGTACTGCTCATCAGCCATAGGGTAAGCGTGGTGCTAGGTTTTTTCAAGTAGAATTGACAAACAGAGCAAGTTTCCACTCCAAGTGTTGGGATTAATGACAAACATAGGGGTTAAGGATCTCATCACATGATGGTGACAGGATTTGGGTATAACAAAATTCCCCCCCAAAGCATGAGACTTAGAGGGATATGATAAGCGAGAGATTTGAGAGAACAAGTTGTCACTTCGAGGTGAAAATGTCAACTCGGTCAGAGAATGTCGTCAAGTAGGCATCTATAGTACATCAATACTTTTGAATCACAGAAAAATGTAACCAACTCATGGATGCAGACCAATACAAGGCATATCCATAAGAGGAATAAACAAGCATGGCTACTAGAATACAACGTAGATCCATGTGATAGAGGAATCAAACTTGGACATAGATACCAGACATACAACATAGATCTATGTCATACAGACGTAAATTTGAGCATATCCACGACCATAGAAATGTGGATCCATGCTAGATATACAAAACTCCATCGCAACCTGGGGAAAGCAATGAGAGCTTAAACAACTACCTAGGGTCTTGGTCTCGTCTTCCACACAGTACGATTCTATCCATGTGATTACAGTGATCTGAAGTCGAACATGGTAGAAACCACTTGATTATAGGCCAATGATGTGAACCGTTAACAATTGCGAGGGAGATCACCATTGATGTCAATGATTCCAAAGGTACCCTAGTACAATCTACTGAGTGTGAATATATGTATTGATGTCGAACACCTAGTCGATTCTATTGATCAAAGGTCAATGATGTGAACCTATGTCGAGAGTGAGAGAATCTGTCATTAAGGCATATAGATCTCAAGGTACTAAATTTTGTTTCTAAGACTATTTCTCGGAAGATGAGCTGATGTCGACGAGAATAGTCTCGTCGAAGGAGGCCCATGATGAGTCCCACATCGATGATATGAAACTCGGAACATAGTTATGGAATGATGTAAATGAAGTAACCATAATACTGACTCAAAAGTATTGACACTGAGACTGTTTTGACTACAAAGGTAAAACTTATTCAACTTCCCTTTGAACATCGAGTGACACGACTAAAGACTTGGCAGCACGACTAAAGAAGACAAACACATAGTACAATGGTGGACAATGCATTCTTTTGAAAGACTCAAAGGAGTGACATGACTCATGAAAGTGGATCATCACAGAGATTAGTTGAATACCCAATTGACTGAAATGATATGCAAATAAGTTCCATGTTCAAAGGAATGACAAACTACTGCCATTTATTTGCAAAATGATTCCCTTCCTATTTTCCCCATCATGGTTGATGAGTGCCTCTTTTCGGTTTTACGAGTTAAAAGAGGGTAACAAAGACTCATTATAGCTCATTCAAAGACAAGTCCAAACTCATATGTTTTACGAACCTGAGAGAGGAGGGGTTCATTCCCAAAAGAGGGTCTCTCAATGCTTAATTTAACAAATCCAATGAAAGAAAACTCAGTATCGTTCATGTTTAGAGAGTCTGAACGACCACGGAAGAAGACTCCTTAGGGTCCTTTTTCGTAAAATAGTTCACCTAAACCAAAAAAGTGATAACCCACCATCAGATGAACAACTCTTCAAATGCTTTAATGAGCGTGAATAAGACAAGATCACTCAACAATCTTTTCGTATTTAAGGAGCCCGAAAAGAGTTTAAAGAAGACTCCACTAGGTCTCTTTTCACAATGAGAGATTTTATGAACCTGAAAAGAATCAGAAACGGACTCAGACCTTTGATTCTAAGTCTCAAGAGCGTGACCAAAGTGTCACAATAAATGCTCAAAATATTTTTTCCTTTTTGTGGTAGTACAAAAAAGTAAAAAATGAACTCCCAAAACGTTACTGCTACCGCTCTTCTATTCTGCAATGACTTGAAAAACAAGTGTTAAATTCTCCAATAACTGACATTAAAGGATTATGACTGATAGATTTTGAGTAATAAATGATTTTAAAACAAAACTATAGCATGTCAAACCCTAAAATGTATATAAAAGTCATGTAAATAGTAAAAAATTAAAACATTTTACCATTTACCCATAGTGGAGAGCCTTTGGAGCATTTTCTTGGCCATATTTTCAGTCACTGATATCGGGAGCATCCATCATTGGATTCACGTACCGTCGGTTCCAGGTAATAGCATAGACCCTACTCTTTCATTTCAAGCCTTCAATTTTGATTTTTGGTGGTGTTTTGGGCTTATATGGTGAGCCCTAAAACCATGGAAGCAGGCACCACTCTTATCCCTTGGGGGATAAGCGGTACCCTGCTAGAACCGCGTCGAAAACACTGTGCACAGGCGGTGCCGACCGTGGATAAATATAAATGTATGCACAAGAAAATTTACCTCATTTTTGATGATTTGGATGATTAGGAATGCTTCTAATTAGTCTTGTGATGGTTTTTGACAGGTTCTTATTGATAAAAAATGGTCATATGGAAAGAGAGGCAACATGACAATTATGATGCCTTTGCCGAATGAAACGTGGATTGCATAGCCGCATTGAGAGACTGCAAACTCTTAAATTTATTTCGCACACCCAATATGGTATTGCATGAGCGACTACTAGAGCATATACTACGGATGTGGAATCTGGAGCAACAATATTTCAAGGTTGGTGCTCACATATTGAGTGTTGAAGTAGAGGACATCTACTTCCTGACAGGCCTTTCGAGACGAGGTGCTCCCATCTATTTGATTGGTTCCCATGGGGGGACATTATCACTTAGTAGTTGATAGACCTCCACTGTATTCCTGGGACCAGGTTATCGGGGAAGAAAATTCCCATAAAATCAGTGGTGGATGGCCCTCTATGGACCGTGTTTTTTACCATGCAGAGAGTCGTGGGAAGCCAAGGGGTACACCAGGAATCTAGAGCACATATGCTCTATGCCACAGAGGCCATGGCACCTACATTCTTCAACTGGGAGAAAGCTCTACTTTTGATCTTCAAGGATCAGCTGACCAAGTGTCGACAAGGGGAGCTGAAGCAATTTGGTTTCGATTCCATTCTAGCTTGCATCTTTTTCGAGTGGGTTCCATAGATGAGACCCCAAGTGGTCTTTACAGAGTTGAGGGCACGAGACCCTTGCATGTAGAGGTGGGTCTGTATTATGGCCCGTACTGGAGCGGGTAGAGGCAAGGTAAAGTTTGGTGACCCGTTCTTTCGATGGTTGAGAGATCACCTCCTCATGGTGGAGGACTATGCATATGCAGCCATTGACTTCAGTGGTGTCCCTGGCCTACCACTCCCACCTGGTGGATAGTGGGGTGATATCGGTAAGAAAAAAAACCCTGAAATGGAAATAGTGTTTTTATATTTTTAAGTTTTATATTTTTTATGATTAGTAATGAGACTTGAATGTTTTCATGCAGACGTCGGAGCAGCATGACCTGGGGGAGCCTCCCCATTAGATAGATGAGATGGAGCCCGTTTTGTACCATAGGGAGATGATGTGATAGGGTAGTTGGAGGAGAACCTGGAGAGGTTGACTCTAGACATCCTGAACGCCTCGATCGATGACTTCCCACTGAGGTATCAGAGGCCTATAGTGGGAGTACTAGTTCGTTTCAGCAGACTGCTACGTAGAGTATCCCGGGCAGTGATGTATTACCATGAGCATCACTAGATGATGAGTGCATGATGTATTCACTGAAATCTGATAGATAGCTTCAGGACTTTTTTATGATGATTTTTTACCTGAAAGCCTACATGCTTCAGATGAGGTCTCGTGACCCATTTTTTGTAAAACATGTTCACATATATATATATATATACTTCTACTTGGCGTTTATATGTCTAAAATGGTGAATGTATTTTACATGAGTTTTATGTGTCTTTTATAGTTTATTTACAATGAACCATATTTGATGTTTATGTCATGAATGGGAAATATGCCAATCTAGGATGTAATTAGCCAATGAGTCAGTAACTACATTATGTTCCCTAGGGATATGCCTATAGGTGATAGTTTCAAATGACCTTTCTAACACACCCTCTAGAAGAGACAAAGAAGCACAGGATTCCTAATGGTATAGACATGGTTTACATGACAAACCACAAGTTGTGAGTCCATCAAGACTACCAATTTGCGAACATCTTGGGAGGCAACTTCAGTCAGAAGACCTATGACTGCTCGATACTCGGCTATGTTGTTGGTAGCGGGACCAATACAAACTGCTCCTGAACTGACCAAATCATAAGCTGGGGAATAGAGAACCCAAGCAGCTGAGGCAATATTCAAGGTGTGGTGGCAAGCACCATCAGCGAAGCCATAGAAAGCCATCTACTCTGCACGACCAAAACATGGTATAAACAGATACAGACACTAAATTCAAAACCATATTGAAAATACTTAAGCACACTGAAAGTCAAGTAATATACATATATACAAGATACTATCCAAGAGAGATCTAGGCATAGTACCTCTTCAGGTACAACCCATTGCAATGTTGTCCTAAGGGGATTCCATCATAGTCCATGAGCTAGTAGGCCCCTTTCTCTAAATATTTGGAAATAATGAAAGGATCGTACCACATGGATTCAAACTTTCCTTTCCCTAGTTTGTCATATCTTTGATCATAAATCAAAACTAGGCCACCCTCGTTAAAGGCACAAGGTTGGACAGACTTGTCATACTGTGCCTTGACGCGTTTCTTGTGTGCCTCATTAGCCAAGGCGGCATCTCTTCTAGTTTCATCAAGGTTATTCAAGTATAAAAATATCTCTTCCTCTGCGGAAGTGTCTAGGAGAAGTTCGACGGCAAGTTTCAAGGATGGAATTTGACATTGAATCAGCAAGAAAGCTTCGAGTCCATAGACAAGCTGGAAAGGTGTGAAACTAGTAGTTGTTTTCACCCAAGTCCTATAAGCCCAAAAAGTGGAGAAAAGGATATGGTGCCAATTGGATTTATGGTCTCCAACCATCTGATGAAGCATCATTTTCAAAACTTTGTTAATGGCCTCGACCTGACCATTAGCTTGTGGATAATAGGGTGTAGAGTTTTCATGATGAAATCCTATCTTGGCACTTAGTTCCTCAATCATTTGATTATAGAAATGTGATCCGTGATCAGTAACTATGGAATGCGGGACTCCGAATCTCACTATCACATGATTGAACAGGAAGAGAGCAGCAGTCTTACCATCCTCTACATATGTAGGCATGGCCTTAGCCCACTTTGTAAAATAGTCAATGGCTACGATGATGTAACCATGCCCCTCAGCTAAGGTAGGCTTACAATGCATATAATCAATCTCATATTTGGTGAAAGGGCCAACAGAAATGACGGCGTGTAGCGGAGCAAGATGAGTGCACTTTTTTGGATAAAAATGTTGACAGGGTGGTCATTTCTTAATAGCCTCATGACAATATTTAAAGACAGAAGGCCAGAAATAGCCAGCGTGAAGGATTTTCTGGGCTGTAGCCATCACAGATAAATGACCGCCACATGCTCCAGAGTGACAATCATTCAACACTTGTTCAGCTTTGTGGTGGGTAAGGCATCACCAAATAATGGAATCGATACCATGTCTATACAAAGTGTCATTCAATATGAGGTGGTATTTTGCGTGGTGACGGATACGGCGATGATTGTCACAGGATAGATTTGGCTGAAATATTTGTGTTTGGAGATAAATGAGAAAATATCCATACCATGGGCCAATAGTGCTTATCAGGAATGGGAATTCATCCAGGATTGAATCACCGGGCTCATATTCCATCGAAGCACAGGGAAGATCACACATGAGCTCAGCAAAGACCAAGGATTTTTTTGATGTGGCTTTGGAAAATTCCAGATCAAAATCTTGGAGTATTACTATCCATCGAGAGTACTTGTCCCCGAGCACCTGACGAGTTAGGATGTAATACACAAGGTTCTGGTCTACCAATACGGTGGTTGTGTAGAGAAAAATGTAGTGATGAAATTTTTGAACAGCAATGACCGTGGCCAATGCTAATTTCTCCACGCATGAATATCGAGTTTCAGAATCCATGAGGTTCTTACTAGCATAGTAAATCACGTGCTCCTGACTGTCAGGATTCTCCTGCACCAGAACCATAGCGATGGTAATAGTGGAGGAAACAATATATAAGAGAAAATCCTTTGAATAATCAGGGGGGGGGTATCACGGGTGAATGAGTCAGAGTATGTTTGAGATTATCAAAGGCGCGTTGGTTTTTGTCATCCCAAAAGAACGGAGTGTTCTTCTTAAGGAGACGCATATAACTGTGTGTTTTCTTTGTAAAATTGCACACTAAACAGCGGAGGAAGTTTTCCTTCCCTTGCAAACTTTGGAGTTCTAGAAGGTTGGTTGGGGCTAGCAGAGCTAAAATAGGGGCAATTTTCAATGGATCTATCTGGATGCCATCCTTAGAAAACACAAAACCTAATAGGTGTCCCGTCTCAATGCAAAAAACACATTTATGAGGATTGAGCCGTATATTATAATGACAGTATCTCAGGAAAATGTCTCTAAGATGACCAGGGTGGTCCTCCCATCATTGTGAATGAGCAGGGAGGTCGTCAAGGTACGGTTCAACAATATGTTTGATATCATGAAATGCATAGGACATAGCATGCTGGAAAGTGGCTCCAGCATTTTTTAGGCCAAATGGTAACTTCCTATATGCAAAGGTTTCCCATGGGAAAATGAATGCCATCTTGTGTTGATCGGTGGGTAAAATCTCAATCTGATTATAACCCAAAAATCCATCCATAAATGAAAAGATGACACTTCCATCACAGTTGTCGATAATTTGGTCGATATACAGAGTGGGAGAGTTGTCTTTGGGACAAGCTTTGTTCAAATCTTTAAAATCGATGTAGACTCTAATGGTGCCCTGCTTTTTATTGACAGGGACGATGTTCGATACCCATTTCGTCAGGGGTACAGGATAAATAAAACCTGCTTTGAGAAGTTTCTCTATTTCAGCTTTGATAGCTGCGGCTTTTCGTGGATGGACTTGCCTTAGTTTTTGCCTGACAGGTTTAGCAGTGGGATAGGTTTTTATTTCATGGACCACAATGGATGGGTCTATCCCTGACATTTCTTTGTAAGACCGGGCAAAAATATCATGGAATTCTTTGAAAAGTGCTCTGTATGCTTCAGATTATTCTGTTGAGCAGTTCTTCCCAGCATGAACATGCTCAAGGGTACCAGGCTTAGCTAATATGTCAATTGGATTTGTTTGAGTAATGTTGCATAGGTTTCCTTCATAATCTGTGTCTTCCAACAATATAGGAGTTTGAGGTGTGTTGACAATATCAGTGGAAAGAAAATATGTAAAATCATGGTCTACCGAACTGGTGTTGGGAAGGAACGAGGATCTATGATGATGATCCTCCCATATAGGCTCATTCATACTCATGATCTCCATAATGGACTCATCGGAAAGAAAATTCTTGGAGAGATAATCCAGAATAGGAAGAGAGGTTTCTAACCAGTAGGGCAGGTGGTAATGGTCCGAAGCCATCAGATGAAGCTCATTAGTGTGGTCATCGGAAAGGGTTTGATTAACGTTGTACATTTCTTCATGCGGGCTCAACAAGGTGGACTCAACAATTTATTTTCCCTTGGGGTCATAATCCAATTACAAAATCATATTTACTGTCACTGTGTCTGTGTTAGGAGGAGTGGATGGAAAAATCCCCATAAGGGATGAATCCTTCAACATGCCTACCCCAATCGACTGGTAAGGAGGAGGGGACTGGCCTAACATAGGGATGTTATTAGCCATAGAGGTAGTAACATCTGGTGTATATAAATCAAGCTAGTCAATGGTGACAATTCTCCCTAGATGTGGAAATTGGATAGTTCGAAATACCGCCGAAGCGACAGCACTCATGGCGTAAAACCAATTTCTTCCAAGAAGGAGGTTGTAATCTAGCGGGAAATCTACTACTTCCACTTGAATAGAAATAGATTTACCCCCAAGATCGACTGAAAGGGATGATATGAGACCATGGGGCTGGAAACCTCATCCATCAAAGGCTTTTATAGTTGTAGGTGATGTTACAAGATCAGGAGAGCCAATAGCTTTTCAACAAGATAGGGACAAAACCGAAGTTGAATATCCTTCATCTAAGACAGTTCTAAAGACCTTCTTTTCGACTACTTTCATTATGATTTGGAAAGCAAGTTTGTGAGGTAATCTAGACTTATATTTATCAACATTGAAATGGATCAAATTAGTATTGTCCAGGTCTAAAGCTCCTAACGCGGTTAACAAGTTTTTGTGATGTGTAGGACAAATTTGGAGTACTTCCAAGGTAGACATTGCACATGGTTCCTAAGCAAGATATTCAACTACATTTTAAAATTGAGCAGCTCGGTCATGAGGGTAAAAAACAGCCTTCCTAAGAGTACTCTTGGGTGGATGCAAAACCATGCCGAGATTAGGCTTCTCGACGGTTAGGGAAGCAGTAGACGAGGACTCGGGAGAACCAATAGAGGGAGATTTTCCTGAAGAAGAATTGTCTTCTTTCTTGTCTGCGGGTTTGTCATAACTCTGACTGTGAGTTTGCAAACAAATAGCATTTGGGGAAATCATTGCGAATTTCCTCTGAAGAACTAGAGTTTCCCTGATTAGACATGTGGTCTATCAGTTGTTGTTGAGAGGGAAAAGGGTCCGTGAGAACTGCAGGTGCGCGATTAGTTTTCAAAAATTGGGTGATTTCGTCCCAATGAGGACACTCTTTTGTGAAATGGTCACCTCCACATAGGAGACATGGATATTTTTCTTTTCTTTTCCCTTTATTGTTGTCATTGGTGGTTGGTTTTGGATTCTCCTATTGGTTTCCAGGTTTTTTGTTTTTAGCTTTACCTTTCTTTTTATTGTTGTCGGGATTTTGAATACTTTGAATGGAATTGACCACAAAGGAAACCCTGGGAGTTGAAGGAGTGGGGGTGGAAGTTTGGGGTTGCTTGGCAGGTTTTGCTGCCAACGGGGATTGGATTGAACCAACAATACCATCAACAGGAGTTTCTACTGGTGGCTTGGTAGGATCGATGCTTGGGCGAGGAGCTTGAGGGATCAAGTCATACAATGTTTTGAACCAGGAATAGACCAAGTCCAGATATTAGGCTCGACTAATGGCTTGATCTTCAGTAATGGTACCACCCATAGCCACATATCAGACAATTGGAGGCAACAAAGATTTAGTAAACCAATCAGCTAACAACTGATCCGAGATAGGATCCTTAATAAGTCTTCTACGCCTTCTCCACTCATGGATATGATCGGATATGTGGGTGGAGGTGTTATTTTGTAGAGAAGTCAAGAGACTTGTACCCATTTCATAATGGATAGGAAGCTGAAAGTGTGTAAGAAACACAGTTGCCAACGAGCCAAAATCCACAAACGAATGTTGTGGAAGTTGAATATACCATTTTGCGGAGGTACCGGTCAAAGTTCGCTGAAAGAGTCTTAAAAAAACTGAATAATCCATAAGGGATTTTGAAGAACACCACAAATGGAATGTCATGACATGGTTTTTTAGATCATCTCCCTGCTTCCCATCGAATTTCGGAATGCCTGATGGTAACTTTACCAAAATGGGAGGCCACGAGGGCTTATGTCAAATGGGATCATTAATCAACTTGGACAAATCAGGCAAGTCCAAAGTTGCTAGTAAAGGTAACTGACAATTAGCTTGCACATACTAGTAATATTGATATGGCATATAAGTACCAATAGGACCATAACTAGACTGATAGACCGGTTGTTGTGATGAAGAACCACTAGAAGATCCATCCGCAAGGGGTTGATTTCTGAGATCATGACCGTTAGGACCGCCGGGGCCTCCGGGAGGAGGACCACCAAGGCCTTCGGGACCACCTAGACCACCAGGAGGAATACCACCAGACCCTCCGGGACCCCTAGGAGGTAGACCTCTGAAGCCACCGCAAACACTAGGAGGAGGGCCACCATACCCTCTAGGATCACTAGGACCATTAGGACCATAAGGAGGAAATCCACCAGGACCACTAGGCCCCCCAGGGGGAGGACCTCCATAAGGTTGTCGTTCGGCACCTCCCACAGTATGTATAGGTATCCCCCCCATAGCTGGTATGTAGCTGGTATGTAGGACCAGTTTGGTTGCCCCCATGGTGTAAAAGTATTACTAGGATATGGAATTCCAGCATAAGGTATTCCTATAGGATTGGGTTGGTAATTGATGTTTCCTACAGGTAATTGATTTACTGTGTAACCATACCCCAAAGAGGTTTGATTGGTTATAGGTTGTGCCCCTAAGGGCTGACCTAAACTGAATGGGGGGTTAACCACATTCGTGTGGGTAGGAGGGACATAAACTATAGATTGCTCTATACTACAAGTCTTCCCATGACTAGCTACAATTCCAGTGACATATAACATAGTTCATGCTGGGGGTTGCCCCCTGGCACTAGAAAGTATTGATGAAACAGGAATTGAATGTTGAGCCCCAGGTGCGGAAAACCCAGGAGGATATGGAACAAACATAATATGGGAGGTGGTGGGGTTGGTAGGTTAACCTGGATTATGTGGAGTCACATTGTGATCTAGAATAGGTTCAATAGGTCTCATAGAATCAGCAAGTGAGCGATATCTCATAGGAAAAGTTGATGATCGAGGTGGTGGTGTGCCCAATATGTCATCTATTTTCTTCTCAATTTCTTGTGCACGGAGAATAGTTGCCTGGTCTTGTCTAGGTTCTTCTTCATTTGGTGAAACTTCTTCAGAAGAGTTTAAACGGGTACCAAATGAGGTAATGGCTTGTCCTATAGAGGTATCCCAAAATGGAGCATTGGGACCATAATCAAGACGGGTAGTATCATCAACATGACCTTCTATGGGAGAATGGAATGAAGTATTACCCCGAGAAGGTTGTTGGACCAAGGGAGGCGAGTGCAAAGGATATGGATCTCCGCTTTCTGCAACCACATTTTCTCCCACTTGGGAGTTGGTAGCAACTCCTTGGTCAATAGATTCCATAGGATTTTCTCCTGAAATAGGAATAAAATCAAGTGGCAAGCACTGTACTCTTCTAGACTATCTTAGCTCAGCCAGTTTGTACATTTCATATCTAACCTAGGGTCTCAAAACTAGAAAACACGCCAAAAATTAACCTACTCAAGCTATAGGCCAAACAAGCAAACTTAAATGACAGGAGGAGTTCAGATAGTCAGGTCACTCACTAGGATTGTCAAGAAGGTGTCACTCGTGATATACCTTAAGGGTACATGCGTAGTAATCTCCCCAAATGTTATTTTCAGTGTATGGCTCCAAGCAAGACAACCAAAGGGGTTTTCTCAGACAAATATCTTAGTGGGGTCTTCCAACATACACAAGGTACGCGGGAGCTCAAATTGGTAGTAGTGTTGTCTAATGCATAACTGTTCTCAAGGGGCCTTCCTATATACAATCGAGTACATGAAGTACCTTTCTATATACCTCAAGGGTACGTGAAAGGTCGTTTGATACATTGATGGTACGCGGAAGAACCGCGCGAGTCCCAGGATGTAATGCAGACGAGTAACGACAACTCCTACGCTTAACGACGCCCGAACACGTCTCTATC
>LPNX010593408.1:29961-53249 GCA_001517045.1 Pseudotsuga menziesii | reverse complement strand
AGTGGACGGTTAGGTGAATGCATGGAATTTTGACAGAAAAAGTAAAACCATGCAGAATGTAGATGCAAATATTTCACTTTACCATTCATGGTATGCCTACCTACGGGAGGGAAAGAGATTATTTTCTTTTCGTTTTGAAAACCAAAAATTCCCAAACAACTACTTTGAACAAATCAAAATCAAATACAAGCAACACGTTCCAAACTCATTTTTCTTTTCGAAAGCAATCAAAGGGGCAAGAGTCTCTTTTCCTAAAAGAAAAACAACAAGCACTCTACATGCATATGCACTCTATTTTTTTTATTTGCCTTAAAACATAGATAGATCTAACTTAAAACTACACCACTTTTTCTTTTGATGAGATAGTACTAATGCAAGAGAGACAAAAGAATAAATAGAACCTGAAATCTTGTGAGGCTAATCAGAGATCCAATGCCTTATGCTCAATAATGATAATGACCTAATCTCAATAATAAAAAAATTCTTTTTAATAAGCAAAAAGAAGTCCTCTATGGAAAAATGAAATTAAGATGATAAGCAAATGGTTTTTCTTTCAGTCTTTATAAAAGAAATGAAAAGAGAACTCACTGAAACCTAAGCTTTCAAAAAATTCCTTTCACAATCACAACCAACAAGCATGAAAGCAAATGAATAATCAACAAACCTAATCTATCTTTCGAATTCTTCGATCAAACCAATATTTTACCATAGAATTTTCAACCATGAGCATTCAGATTCTAACACACAAGCCTGACAGTGCAGGGCTGAAAGCAAACAAACTCAAATTTTTGCAAAAAATTATAAAAAACTAGTTATGGAACAAGGCCTACCTGGCACCATGCTGGAGGGGTCTTGACAGAGCGGTTATGGATGAGCACCACTTCTAGATAAAGGGATTCAGGTGATGGCACCGCTTATGGTGAACAGATTCCAGGCGGTGGCACCGCTTGTTTCCAACAGAGCATGTGTGGTTCCCTAAATGGATCCAAAACACAAGGAGAACGAGAAATCAAGTTAGAAATTGATCAAATCAAGGTAAAGATTGATGAATTGACAGTCAAAAAGAGCATATAAAGTCGAAATAGTTTAGATCTGAACAGATCTGAAAGTTTTAAACCAAAATTCACTAAGTCAGATGGCAGATCTAACTGAAGAGAGTTGGAGATGGAGCCTGGATTCGGACAAGAGTTCAAGGATTAAGGAATATCAGATCAACTAAAACTTACTTTGTTCCCCAGAGGAGTCACCATATTTGTTATCAAGAATATTGCACCTTCTGCAGACAGAAGTTGTTCCTCTGGTCTGAATGGTTCAGATCTAGAAAAAATCAGTGAATGACAAAGGATGAAGACCTTCCTTGAATGCTGTAGACACCTAGAATACTATTTCGATCATGAACCTGTGTACCTGCAAACATATCAAACATACAAGTACATCAAAGCTACCATAAAATCATCTACATATCCATGCTAGTGACTAAGGAATCTAGCAACATATACATGTGAAATCAAAACAACAAAAATGTGGGACGAAAATCATCTTTGCATTAATAATGTATGGAGAAGCTTACAAGTGTTGCCTTAGTGTCAACAAGCTCCTCCACGAGACAAACACTTCATCCCCATAAGCTCCAACTTTTCTCTCTACACTCTCCAATGATTTGGACTAGGTAGTCAATTCAACAGCATAACAATACCTCTATAGTTCTCCCCCTCAACTATGGATATGAGCTTGTATTTATAAGGCTCAATAGATAGGGATAGTTGAGAGAATGGTGGGTTAGGTGTCTCCAAGATCCTATCAAGGGGGATCTCAAGCTCAAAATAACCCATAATGATAGGGATAAAGGAGGACACGAGGCTCAAGTTCTAGAAGCCTCAAGAAACTTCTCTTTTTCCCATTTTAGCCAGGGTACCGCTTTTGTTCCCTTATGACAGAGTGGTTTAGGTGAGAAATACTTTAAGAACAAAGCCTATAGGTGTTGGCACTGCTTCTATATAATAGGATACATGTGGTGCTGAACAAGGTACTACTCATCAACCATAGGGTAAGCACGGTGCTAGGTTTTTTCAAGTAGAATTGACAAACAGAGCAAGTTTCCACTCCAAGTGTTGGGATTAAGGGAAAAAATGGGGGTTAAGGATCTCATCACATGATGGTGATAGGATTAGGTATAACAGACCATCCCTAGAATTTATGCAACCCTATAGGACTTCCAGGTAGATCATCAATCAACGGTGGTTGAAGTTGAAGGTAAGATTGCAAAGAAATCTGTTTATGTTTTGATTCACCT
This sequence comes from Pseudotsuga menziesii, assembly GCA_001517045.1. Lineage (NCBI taxonomy): Eukaryota > Viridiplantae > Streptophyta > Pinopsida > Pinales > Pinaceae > Pseudotsuga > Pseudotsuga menziesii. The sequence goes on along the minus strand of LPNX010593408.1, from coordinate 50,956 downwards.
TGGATCTACTCATAGTTATATTACTCCTAGAGTTGTTGATATTTGTGCTTTTAAGAAAGTAAAGCATAGCAAATCATGGTTAGTTAAACTAGCCACTGGAACCAAGAGAAACATTAGTGAAGTGGTACAGAAATGTCCATTGGTTATGGATGGGTTAGTCACTTATCCAAAGTTGAATGTTATGCCACTTGGTTCCTATGATATTATCATTGGAATGGCCTGGTTAGAAGTGCACAGAGTTAAGCTTGACTGTTACAATAATACATTTGAATGCATGGATGAAGAAGGAAACCCAAGGGTTGTAAGAGGAATTCCAAAGGTGATTTATGTTAGGAATATTTCAGTAATCACTACATCAAATCCTGGAATTAGCGTCCCTTTTTAGTGTAATTTTTTTTTACATTGAGTGGTCAAACTAGACGCTAAATGGGACGCGTCATGGGAAAAACTTAAGCGTCCCAAAAAATGTATTTTTTTTCTTCCTAAATAGCATCCTTTATGACGTCCAAAATAGCGTCTCTTTTCTTGCTTATAGAATAGTGTCCAACTTTGCTTCCTAAACAACGACAAGGTTTGCTTCCAGAATAGCACCCAACTTTCCTTCCTAAACAAAGTCGAGGTTTGCTTCCTAAAATAACGTCCTTCTTTGATTCCTAGTGAGTGTTTTCTTTTGCTTCTTAAATGACACCCCCGTTAGCGCCATATTTTCATCCTTAATAGAACCATGTTAGCATCCAAATTAGCATCCATTTTTGCTACCACTTTAGCATCCCATTTTGCACCATGTTTTACTTCCAAATATGTGCCAATTTTCGCTTCCAAGTTTGCACCATTTTTTTCTTCCTTTTTTGCATCATGTTTTGCTACCAAACTGATGCCAAATATTTCTTCTATTGTTGCACCATATTTTGCTTCCTATGTAGCGCCATGTTTTGCATCCAAAGTAACGTCTTATTTTTCTACCATATCAACGCCATGTTTGGCTTCATCATTAGCACCATGTGTTGCATCCTTTTTAATGCCTAGTTTTGCGTCTCTCCTGTTTTGGTCACTGATTTAGTCATTTTTAGTATTTAACCGATATTATAATATCATTAGGGCATGGAGGAATCAAACCACCAACCTCCTGCTTGTAAGGCAGGCACTCTTCCATTGAGCTAGAACCCTTTAATAATTTGAGAACCTAACTTACAGAGTCCTCTATAATGGTAAAAAGGATCAATACACAGCTTTGAGTATCTAATGGTCGAACAAGGAAACAGAGAAAGAGGCTTTTTTAATACTAGAAAGGACACTCATCAACATCAACAGTGTTGCATGTATCAGAAGATGACAATGTAATAGTACCAATTTGGTTACCTAAAATCATGTATCTTGGGCATTCTGGTTATATCATGACCTGATAAGCCATGTGATTAGCAATACACATTAGTGCATACACATTACCAGAGAAAAAAGCAATGTTCCACCAGTCTAGCTAGCAGACAAATTATGACAGCCCGATTACAAACATGTAATATCTTGCACCTTATTCTAGTAAACAGACAATTCTACTGTTGGTCCTAGCTACATGTGATTACACACAAGATAAGTTATAACTTATGTACCAACATAGTTACCTACATAAAATCAGTTCTAACAGAGTGGGGAAACAAGAGTGAAAACAAAGAGAATGTGCCTTGAAACAGATTTTATATCATTGCAATTAATTGTGAATTGTCGATTCAAGCATTTAAAAGCATGAGAATTGAGAATTAACTGCATAAATGCATCTAGGAAATAGCATGAGTGCTATAAGGAAACTTAATTCCAATGTCTTTAAAGATTTGTAAGGCACAGCAGGAATATACCACTCACTAAATATGTTGGGGGGTGGGGGTTAAAGGTATTACGGAAGTAATTTTCAGTGGAAACAGCATACACTGAGAATCTACAATATCTTCTTGAACATAAGAAATGGCGAGTACAAAAGAGTAATGTGGTCGAACTACATTGAGTGGATAATGGTACTCATTATGATGAAGGGATCAAAGGGATCAAAAAGAAAGTTTAGAGAAAAGACTAGTACCATTTCTAAACTACTGACCATTCCAAGAACTCCCTAGGACGGTTTGTTGGCATCCATTTCTTGTCATTTTCTGGGAACTTTTCCAGGTTGTATCCTTCAGGATATGGGTCATTCCCATAAAACAAATGTAGTAACAAACATTTCATCCTGTAGAGCATATTTTATGCCCTCATTTGGATATAAAGGAAACGAGCATAAAGTTTAAGAAAAACCAACAAGAAGCTTAGGTTATTCTGACCCAATATATTGCTAGTAATCAAATACTTAATAGAAGTCAACTATGATAATTCATCTAGTTATCAGTGAGAAGCTAAAGTTACCAAGATATAGATAGATATATGTACATACATGAGAACAAATTGGATACAATATGCTTGGATATGCATATATAAAAATACATGTAAAATATGTGTGAGCATGTAAAATACATGTATTTCCTAATATTTCCAGAGTTTTAACAAAGTATTTCCCTTGGCTTAATGTATTACCTAATAAAATGCTCTACAAAAATAGCTATTGACCCATTTTCCATTTTTCATATGGCATAGAGTTCCTATTCAAAACGTTCTTAAGCTCACAGCTTGGCCCAATGGAAGGGTGCTATCCTCAGTGGGGGTTATTGAATAGTTAAAAAATGTATAGCTGTGTTTTTTTCAAAATAAGGCCCAAATACGTACAACTAACAAATTTTTTCATAATTTCATATAAACTAAATGTGTACCTCGTGAATATGGGCTCACTTTTGAAAAATCATATCCTCATATGTTCCAATAGCCTGAATAAAATGCCCCACTCTGTCTAATATTACCTGCATGATAAAATGTTCCACATTCTAGTGTGATATCAGCTTAGCTGGAAATGCTAGCTGTATCCAAACTAGTTAACACCCTTTCATTCAATGTTCAGTAATTTCAGACACATGAGGCGTCCTATAGCCTTTATAAAAATCCATGTGCATTTGAAATTTCAGAAAGAGAAAACATTATACAACTTTAATGCCAAAAATTGGATAAAGCTGGTCAATATGAACTCGGTATCATTTCCATCAATCTGGGGACATGGGATCTTGTGATTCAAGTGATAATTAAAATTTCAAAGGCCACACAACTTCGAATTGCAAGATTTAGACGACCAAAGTGAAAATATCACAATATCTAGTAACATATAGTGAAGTCCTTCGGTCAACATAATATTTGCCAACAAAAATTATATAATAAATGCAATCAGTGTCATAATACCACTCCTACATCTGTCAAATAGCCACCCATTGCATTGAATTCTTTCTTGTATATAGCCATGAGCAAATTAATTGCACCCTATAAAATAGAAAATAGCCACCAACAAATTATCTTCCAGGAGAATATTGTCACAGAACCAAAACAGAGAATGTGAGCTATAAAAACAGATCTATAATAAACTATCTACACACTAGAGACAATCATGCTTAGAAGTTAGAACAACAATCAGCTTGGACATAAAAATATTCCAAGTGTTTCAACTAAAATGAATTTCAGAACAGAATGTAAATTTAGATAATATTTATTCAGCGACTATTTAAGGAATTCAAATAGAATATAGGAGGTGTAACATCTCTATATACAAACCTCATGAATTTCCAATGTAGGAATGTGTGGAAGGAAATCATTGCCAACAAAGAAACAGATGAAGACAAAATCATCCACAACCCGTTCAAAATCAATCTCCATTGGAGGTTTTGGAATCTTCATATCATACTCTAAATATTCACGTAAAACCCAGATGTTGATGAATTGCCAAATATTTGACATATCAGAAACAAGTTAGATGTAAAAATAATAGTAAAACATCCACATGATCTATAATAATATTGAAACTTGCTTTAATTATCATGACCTAAATGGGACCATTATTAGTATTAATGCAACCATACAACATTGACAAAAACAAAAATCATCCAAGCATGCATAACCAAAATCCTAACATCCAAAATTATACCTATATCCAACTTACCTAATAATGCTTTTTAGGATTAACATTCAGTTCACCACCTTTCTCGTCAAAATATGCTTGCTTTCTTTTTGGTTGTCCTTCACATGCCTTTGCAAAATGATCAACCTGACCACAAAGGAAGCATTTGTCTTGTTGTCCAGGCATAACCACAATCTGCACAATTACATATATAAGAAAGAGCCAATGTTATCATATTCCTCTCACTATTTTCAAAGACTATAGTAAAAGAGATGGCAATGCGATATGAATGCATTTCAGTCATACAAACCTATTAGGCAATTTAAAAATTTCATCTTAAACAAAGGATGAGCGTTAATTTCTGTTTTTCATAAAGGACAAACTGTTAAAAGAGAGTCTCTACTTTTGTGGGGATGATTTTGTCACTGGCCATGCTTGGATATGGTGCATGTGTAACATTTCTAAGAATAACTCCTACCCTTAATGGTTTTTGGTATTTGTCTCCCGGTAACACTCAAGAGTAAAGCCTAGAAATGGGGTTAAGTATTGAAATTTGAACATATATGAGTATAACAGTTCAGGAGTTTATTGGGTTAATGTTCAGACGTTTATTGGGTTTGGTGAAGGTCATGATCAACATATAAAACATATCTAGAGATCAATAAGAGTGATATAAATTTGATAGTACTTCCCATGAGTTCGAAGATAGGACTACCAGAACCTCTTCCCAATACAAAGATGCAATAATTATTTCTAAGAGTTTGACAATGTATGAACCATTGCCACTTCAAGGCAACGTGATCTAAGAGGACGGGTGGATGTTACAATATGTAATGCACAAAAGTGCAATAAAAAAAATCAGATAGCGATAAAAATGTACTCATTAAATCCTTAAAAGCAAAACCTAGTGGTTGCTTGTGCATGGCAATGCATCATGACCCATATCAAATGAAAATAAGGACCTTGATCTTGATTCTAAGCAAATAATCATGAGATTGAACTACTATACAATGGTGAAGAATACCAATAGTTCTATTACACTTTGTTCTCTATAAATCAGGAGCACTAACCTCTCTCAAAATTGAAAAGTGCACCTCATGAGTAGAAAATGCTAACATGATTAGATCAGTATCCTGCAACCATTGGGACAAAGGAATTTACTAACAACAATATTTGAATATCAATAGTGATTATAATTTCCTTTTCCTTGAACAATGAAGCACTTACCAGCCCATATAAGCAATGTCTTGTATTGGGATGAAAGCCTGCAAGATTTCTTTGCAGGCGAATATACGTCATGATTTTGTGCTCGCCTTCATTGAAACACTTGCATCAGAGAGAATGACCTTCAAAATTGCAATCAAACAAAATTAAAATACATGTAACAAGAAGGAGAAAAAGGAGAGACCAAAAAATAATACAACAAAAAAGAGCATATATCTGGAATAGAAGGCAAGAAAAGCATCAGCAGTTAGGTTTTTTTGAAATTTCTATTTTCATGCTAATATGGTGCAATAGAAAAAATGTGATTAGGGCATACCTTGATATTTCGCCAGCTAGGATCATAGTTTAATTTCACGTGTATGTAATATTGAAGAGCAATTGACAGTGTCACCATAAATTCCGTCCCAGGAGTAATTATATTTGAGTCACATGCTTTAGACTTCACTTTAGGAGCTAAGACCCTACCTTATTCCTCAAACTGTTTTCTTAATCTTTCCTCTTCAGCCACCTGACAAGTGCACGCAAAAACATTAAACCTCATTCTCGGCTTGAAAGTATGTTTTGTTGTGCTTATAAACATCTTCTCTTTTGAATATTATTACCATTTTTCCTAACACTCACCAAATCAGCTGCATCTTTGGCTTCCCTGAAATGACGGGAACGCTGCTGGTTCATCTTAGCTCTTGGTGCAACACCATCTATAACAGGTGAAATTTGAATAAGATTCTCTATGCTACCAATAAAATTCCAGATAGGATAATAAAAGATTAAAAGAAGTAATCAAATAATTCAAACCTATCTGATGTTGGAAATATAGGTTGGCAAGAGTTTTCATTGATGTCAAGAAGATTTCTGTAATGACCAAGGACTAACCAAGACATTATGGCAGGGCAAAACTCAGTAAAAGTCAAAGAAATTCAAAGGAAGTCAAAGGAAGAAATGACATGGCATATGTGATTATGTGGCATGTGTTATGAGGCTTGAAACACTTGTGACGGTGTCCTGGAGTCATCAGGTATTCATGGTTGCAATTTGACATCATTATGGTAAGTTATGACAATTTTGTGCAAAACTGGAAAATGACCAAGTATAGGAAATTTAGTAAAAACTGCCATATAGAAATGCCCGCCATAATTTGTAGGAGAATCAAAACTGCCGCCCCACATGGTCATCCCAAATTATTGTTAGTTTGATACTAAAAAATGGTCCCATTTTTCATTGATCATGTCCGAGGAAAACGTTATAGGCCTGCAAAAACAAGGTTTCGGGCTGTTTTGCACTATTTTTATACTAGCAAAAACTGCATAAAGTGCCTCAAGGAAATGCCCGCCATTTTCTCTAGGAAGGTGATAAAAATAAAATGAAAGAATAATGTTGAATATGGCTGATATTTTCACATGCCCATAGTTTCATATTGTTTTAAAAATGTGTGAGGAGAAAAATACATAATTTCCAAAACAGGGTTAAAACCAGTTTTATTGCCTTTTTGTATGAAAATAAGAAAAAATGGCTCCAGAAAAATGCCCGCCATTTCCTGTAGGAGAAATATTAAATTGTTTTGAAGACATGGGGACCTATTATGTTTTATGTTGCATCAATCCATGGATTAATATCTCTCAAAGAATCCTTGAGGAAAAAGATATCATTTTTCCAAAACGCCTCTTGGCACAGTAAAAAACCAGAGTTTGTCAAAACTGTCCAAGTGTTGAAAAACAGTGATGAAAAGCCATTTTTAAATGCCCGCCATAAATTGTATGTGGAAGGAAATTCCTGCAAAATATGATAAAACTATAGCATGGTATTTTTTCTATCTAACCATGTCTCCATTTTATCTTGGAATAAGCTGAGGAAGTAAATATTAAATTGTCAAAAGTGCTTCCTAGTCAGATTTGCATTGTTTTAGGAAAATGCCCACCATGACTTAGAATAAGTCCTCAGTGGTTATGTAATGACCGCAGGAGCATGGAGGAAGCTCACTAGGATTTGAGTATGGTATGTTTTTCCTGCAGAATTGATGGTAAGATATGTTACATAAATAAAAGACAGGTTGTTAATATTGAACAGTATTAAAATGTTAAAAAGAACATAAACTAGAGGATTTTGTAAACTAAGGAGTTGGTGAACTGTTAGAGATATTTAAAAACGGTGTATGTCCTTTTATAAAAACACACCAACAGGAATGGAAACACAGGTGGTGTTATGAAGAAGATATTAACTTAGTTTTAAAAAAGATTAAGCTACATGAATTACAAATAGAGCAGCTACAGGAATAGAAAACAGTTTTTTATAAATCAAGCGTTTATTTAAAACAAATTTATAGTTTAATAAAGAGCATGATTGTTTTCAAACAATATGTTACAATTAAATAAAAGAAAGGCATGACCTTTTAAATGAAAACCGAATTAAAAAGAGTTTATGGTTTAAGTTAAAATAAAAAAGAAAAAACGTGGTTGTTTTAAAACAGAGTTTTTATTGACAGAATATATTTTTTTTTAAATGCAAGTTACAGAGTATGTGTTTGCTAAGTGCGTTTTGGTGAAAAGTCTCACAATGATTCTATCATGAGCAACTCATAAGATTTGTTGAACGTCACACCTGAAGCTTCAATATTTTGGATGAATATGCATTTGGTTTCTTCTTGGTTAAGGATGCAAAGACTCGATGGAAGCTATTCTAACGAATGAGTCCAATGATTTGACATTTAGTAATCCAATTATGACTTCTCTACTATAAAGAGACTATCAAATCAACTTTGGAGAATACAATTCTACATGTCAACATTAATAACAATGCACAATACAGGAGGAAAATAAGTTAGCTTATACATGTTGGCTTTCTAGACTTTAAGGATTTGAATCCCTCTATCCCCATCCCAAACAACATATCTAATTTCTCTGATTCCATTTATTTAAGTCAATTCTCAATCAGTTTGTATGTTACATCATTTTTTATTATGTCCCTCTGATACTTTTTATTACAGAACTCTTAAATATTGGGGAATATGGAAGAATTTAATGGAAAAGAATTCGACTCTGATCCTAGTAAGAATCTATTTAACCAATTCCATCCTTGAAACAAAATGGATGGAATATATTATCCAAATAATAGATATATAATTGCAAGTTTGACATCAATTCAAATCTTTTGGATGGGTATCTCTAAAATAGACTTGAATCAAAGTTGAGAAGATTCAATATTCTTTGAGAACTACTCGGTTTATAGTACATATTTCCTTAGAGAGGAGATAAGATTTTAAAATCATGAAAACTGCTCCAAGACACCATGTCTAGCGATTTATTATGCCCTCTTTATTGCTCACTATTGAATGCAAACCCAGGTCCCACACAACACATCCCAAAGACAAGGAGCGGCAGAGAAGGAAGGGGGCATGAGCAAGCACATATGTTCATCTCACAACTGATCACGCATAAGGTGGGCCAAAGACTCTGTGAATGTGCCCCCATTTGCCAAGCAGGAATTTTCATCCCACAACCAATCACACACACCCAGGATCCGTCACAACACCATCCCACAGAGGAGGAAAAGGGGTAAGCGAAACCATTGGCATAAGAATATGTTGGATGTATATGTTGCTACGGAAGTGACCTCAGAACCAATGTGAGATAAATCAAAAATTTAATTTAATTGGCGTCAAATTCCAATTAGCATCAAAATGTTTTGAGAAACGACCCTTGTTTGAACTTTTCAGCACTTCCTTGAAATTTATTCTTCGGTTAAAAAGTTTTGGCAGTTCACCATCTTTACAGCTACTGCGTAAATTCATTCTTAACATTAGATTACCCTCTTTTCAGTTCTACGCTCCCAAAATTTTAATGTGTAAAAAATATACAAGTTCTGATAAATAAATGCATACCCGATCTTTGAGATGGAAGTAGGGATGAATAATCCCGTTCATGTCCAGATAAAGATTATCGAACTCCATATTATTAGGGTTAGGCTTGCTGGTATCAACTGGAATGGTAACGCCATTCATCTTGACGGGATCTTCCTCTGTAATGTCCATTACTATTAGAGGATATTTATCAGCCAACCATTTGTAAAATGCAGGAACACCCATATTTCCCTAGGTAAAGAATCCTTATAGATTCTCTCCAAGAGAAAAGTCTAAAACAAATGTTTCTGATAGGATGCCTAAAAGCTTTCTTGTACAACAATGGCGTTGTCCAGGACGACGGAAACTAAAATTTGTTCTTCACTCAGAAAAGAATTGCTACAAAGACATAACAAAACAAGCAAAACAATCGAAGCCTCGCCTCCGCCCAAGGGTTTCGCTGCAGAGTAAAATATACTTCACATGTATAGATATCTTGTATCGATAGCCTCTATATCGGAGTCAACAAGAGTGGAAATATCTCACCGACAGCATAATAACCCAAAAGAAAATGAGTTCGTCGCTATTTAGGGTTAATCCTTACGGTTAGGTTTTGTTCCTCGGGGTTTTGGTGTGTTCTTCTATCCAAATGATGAGGAAATCACTTGTCAGGTTCATTTCTCCATTCCACTTCAATGGACTCAATGAAATTTGATTTCAAGAACTATGATCACTTTCTCATATGCGTATTTACTCATTTAAGTTTTTATGCTGGGTTAGAGAGGTCATGCTTGCTTTTGAGTTTACTTATTTTTATTTGGTTTTTATAATAAAAAAATGAAATAGGTCACAAATAGCACTTTGAAAATATTTTTATCACCATATAAAAACAAAAAAAAACATTGTTGGATAATGCGGAAAGATCAAATAGTTAATTATTCTAAGAATATGTGGTGTCAATAAACATTTTTACAATACTTAAGCATAAGTTAATATAGCACGGAAAAAATACATCAAAATGCATTTCAGAGGCATATGCTATCACATAAGAAAATCATAACCATTTTCCACATAATTTCTTACTTGTTAGATCGATCCATAGGGTCATTCTTTTATAGCACCAAGATGTAACAAACTCTCTTCAAGAGAGGAAGACTACCTGGTTCATAACACATAATGGCCTCCATGATTTTCGCCTTGTTTTGTGCCATAGTCAGTTGTTATGTTCTAATAGCTCAACCAATTGAATGGTTAGTTGATTTTGTTCTAGAGCATGGTGGTCCAACACCCCCCCCCAATCAACATAATGTTATGGAGATTCAAGTGGTGAAATTAATTCTACAAACCCCGCCATAATTGCAACTTCCTAAAGCCAAAGCATATCTCAAAGTTTCACAAACTTAGCTTCTAATAAAGGCTTCGTAAATATATCAATATGATCATTGATTATGCAATAAATAAGATCCACAAGTATTATACTAGTTGACATATGCAATGAACATGAAGCTCCACATGCTTCATCTTGCTATGTGTGATAGGATTGTTGGCAACTTTTGAAGTACTCCGTTGGATTGGGAACACATTTGAGTACCCTCGCCCTTTGAGTTTCCACCAGTTAATTATAGTATGTTACGTTCAAGGGTGTAGGGCATAGTGGTAATGCTTGTAATAAACAATCAAGTAATTCCTCAAGGGGGGTAGGTCCATGAAGCGTGGGCAATCAAGTCGGGACTTCTAGTATATTTATTCGGGCAGGTAGAGCACACACATCCTTCATGGCACAAGTGTTCGTGACTAGAGGTAAGCAGGAGGGCTTCAATCAATTGTTCAATCAATTCATCACCCAATTAAGTTATACGAGTATTAGTAAATCCCGTAGATCCATTAGTAGATTAAGAACTAGTTGGAAATGCACTCCTAGATCGAGAGCTATATCTAGATCCATATGAGCAAGATGCAGTTCAATACCTAGAAGCACTAGCAACATCTGAGCTGGGACTAGTACCTGCGGTAGCCAGTTACATCCCTTACTATATATGGAGATGAAATTCAATACCCATAGACTAAAGTATCAATAAAAATAGGAAAGACAACGACATATCCCTATGGACGAAGGGACATTTGTATGGCCTGAGGGAAAGTGAGGACATTAGATAAAATACTTAATCTCTTTCCTATTAGTCATAACATTATGAGAATGGGGGGGATCAAAGCGACTGATAGGCCTAACTTCCAACAGCTTTTACGGCCTAATAATCAATCTATTTCAGCTAGTCATGTAGAATACTGCTATGTAATTAGGGGCAATAAATTGATCCACAACTAGTCAATTTTTATTATCTTATCAGGTGGAATGTTATAAAGAAATAAGATATTTATTGCATAAATACAAAGGATGTCTTGCTCGAGGTTAGGAGGGCATATAAATTTCCATGATCACCATCACTTGGTCACCCCTAAAATCATGGGCACCCTGATGAGCTCCATTGATACTGCTTTCTCGAAGGCTTCAGCCAAAAGTATTATTTCTTTCCCTTTTCACAAATAAACCAGTTGTAATAGGGAGGGCTCGAGTGTAAAATCCAATTTGTAAGTTGTTGGTTGGTTGCGCATCAGCAGGGAATTTGTTCAATAGTGAACTGAATCTCTGATTTCAATCTTTGATGTGTTCTTTGTTCTCCATATTTATTTGTGAGAGTTCAATAATCAATGTATCCAGAGTTTTTTAATCTCTGAACTTCTCCATGAAAGCAGTTTCAAACTGGCATTTGGAATGATACAGTTTGAAACCCGTGATCACAATTACATGTAGTTTCAGCCCTTGTTCGTAGTTGGGATTCATATTTAGTCATGGTTGTAACCATCACTTTAGTAAGGCTGTTGAAATAACCAAAGATGTGCTCCAAAGTCCCACCCGGTTTAGCTCCTTGAATGATGGTACAAAGTCCCCTTACTCCAGAATTCTGAGTTTTTCTAGCTGTCTGGGGCTCAAAAGACAAACAAAAACTTATTGGTTTTCCCTCTTTGGGGAAGCTTTAGAGAAGAGGAAATGTATCATAGGAATGAGCAGACCTGTCATGGAGATCTCCCTCAATTTCATCTCCTATTTTATATGATATTTTCCAATGCCTATATACCCACCCATTCCTACAGAATACAATAATTTAGAGTTATGCAAACTAACCTTCAGGAAGTTCTGTGAAATAGGGACTTTCTTGTTCAAATCTTAGGATTGCACATTATCGCAGCAAGCCCATAACCAAGCCTTCAACAACAATTCTCTCAAAGGAAATATTTTCTTTATCTAACTCTCTGCACTAATCTATAGTAACGACCTCTATTTTGTAGGCATCACTGAAGGACTTATTCTCATAAGTTTATGTTATCATAAAAGCAAGCAGGAAGAATCATTATACTCCTCGGGGAAGAATCAATCACAAAAGAATGGTAGATCAGCAGTTTTGTGTCCCTATTCACTAAGAAATTTTGTCGATGCTTCTTTCTATAGAACAAGGATTTTAAGTAGAGTAGTATGATGTGGGCCAGGGAATTATTATTTGACTTATTCTGGTTATTTCTAAGTGTGTCTGTTTTTATCGCCCAGGCCAAGATCTTGATTCGACCTCTTAATACTTCTAAATTTATTGAATCATTTGTTTCATAATTCTACTCCTATTAGATAAGCGCCCTTCCTCCCACCCAATACGACCCACCCTGTCAATATTATGTCTGTATGTAATAAGTTCTGGAAAAACAAAAGGTTGGTAAGTGCTTCCAATAATGTGCTTGAAAAGAGATGAGATGAATCGTTGGAATTAATTCTGAATCGGGTGTTTTTCGCTTGACAAATAGAGATATCCATCCATAATGAATTACGTATTTAATGATAATTATACTGGCAATTAAAAGCTCACTATCTATCAGAATGACTAACTTCAATGATAGTTAACTGCTATATTCCCTATATATTTTCTTCTACAAGTATACGCTCCTATCATGAACACTTCTTCCCATCATGTCATGGACACCTATCCATATTCATTTATTCATACACTCCCAATGTAGACCTTAGACCCACATCCCTTTTCACTTCATGCTTACCTCATCACATCTCACTTCATGTGCATACGCAACAAGGGGACTAATTGGTACAAATAGGTAAGTAGCTGAGAGCCAATTTACTCTATGCGTACTCTTAAAACTGCTTCATCTGAGGGAAATTAATATTAATTTTCATCTGAAGTCTATGTTTGATCACTAGGATATTATTGGATCTGATTCATTGGGATCTGGTTCCCAGGCTAGGCAGCTTACGACTGATATCCAAAGGAGGAAAGATTCTCGAGGAGAATATGGCTCCTTTGTCAAAGTATGAAGACAAACTGTAAAATTTTGCAATGTTTGCGTGCATTGCCATGTCATGATCTTTTTGAATTTTTTTTTAATTCGAATGAAAATGCATTCCTTGCAGATAGATTAAACATACAGTTAAATTTGGGCTCATGTTTCAGATGGTTAATCCTTTTTGAAAGCTTTTAATATTGTGTAGTCAGAAATTGAATTTCAAGGATATTCTCAATTTAAAAGAGTTGGGAAGTCAATTACTTATTTGCTACAAGGTGCTGGTGTAAAATTCAAGTGTGAATTCACTCATTGAAATGATGTGGAATCTCTTTTGTTTTATGGGACGAGAGTCAAATTATTAGACTGTAGCTTTGATCAAATTACATATGGGTTCTTATTACTAAGAAATGTAGGCTTCCATGGGTGTTGAATATACAATTTTGAGGCCAATTCCCATGGTAACTTAGAAAAAAGGAAAATAGAATGTCGGAAATAGTGTTGTCACTGATGTCAAGAAAGAATACAAACAATGAGAGAAGTGTAATATCCCAATCTACTAATTTGCACTATTGCATGTGATTGTAATATCGCAAACTCCTAATTTGCACTATTGCGTGTGTTTTTCCGAATGCAATATGCCAATTAAGGGATTCAACATGTAATATTTGTCTTCTCTTCTTTATTTTGATGCAACTGATAAATATGGCTATTGTTGATGATAATAATAATTGTGTGACAATTTGCTTATTCAATGGTTAATTGTGTGTCATCAATAAACACCATTAATCCAATGTTATCAACTGGAGAGCCCGAATAGATATATAGATCTATTTATTCAAGTCTGGTAATAAATAGTACCTCAGATTCAATCTATAATAAACAAATATCAGAGATGAATTATTTCTAACCTAAAAATAGTGATGAAAGTGGATCGTTGCTAGCTGTAGTAGCTTGTTACAACCCTCAAAATAGTGATGAAAGTGGATCACTACTGGCTGTAACAACGTGTTACAAACTTAATTCTTTGGCCATATTAATGGTTCAGGCTCTCCTTGGTAATGGAAACTGATAGAGTATGAAAGTAATCCATTTTTTTATGAGAAAATATATCTCATACAAGAGTTCATGGCTCTCCCAAGCGCTGTGTGCTAGATCGTGGCTTTTACAAGGGCTGAATACCGTAGTTCAGGTTCACGCCTTCTTGGTAGACAATATGAAGCTTGTTAACAAGAAATGTTTGTACAATAGTTGACCGCTTGACTAAGAATGAGCAGAGTGATTTATTGTAGCTGTTGATGACGTCTTTTGGAGGAGATTTGTTCATGTATCAGCAAAAGATACCTCATTTGCAGTGGAACATGTGATTGGGAATGAAGTTTTCCTCCCAGCTAAATCGCATCGTTATCTTGTTGAGTATGATAACCACAAGAGCCCAAATTGTGAAAGTTAATGTGCGGCAGCAGTAGGGTATGAAAAAACAAGGTATGAACCAATTTAACCCGATAGGGGAAATCAAAATCCAATTATCCAAGGGTATCTAAATTTAAACATGCCTGTGAGGATGAAGCACACATTTCCCCAGTAACGGACAAGTTCTCATCCGTTAAGACGGGGTACCACGCCAACCAAATTAACCTGATATGGGAAATCAAATCCAAGAGTATCAAAATATAAACATGCCTTGGAACGTTAAAGTGCACATTTCCCCAGTTAAGGACAAGTTCTTATGAGTTAATATGTGAGACTTCTAGCTGGAAAAAAACCAAAGATGACTTGTTCCCAAATTGATTGCTATTGTGTTTAAGACTTTATTGGTTTAGGAGTTTAATCAAACAGTTTGAAAATATCACAACAATTGGCACAACTGAAATTCTATTGGATTCAACATTAAACAACATTACATATATTCAAATCAAGACATTATCTATGTTATTGCAACAAATCAGCTCAGTACAGATGGAACCTGACTGATATAGATGACTATTTGTTGCAACTCACTGTGGGTAAAAAAATGATTTGCTTTCCCCCAATATTGCTATAGCAGCCCTCGTAATTGTGCCCAACTAGTTCGATATGACCCCAGCCAATGAATATCCTTAGGAACAGTGCCCCAACAGAGTTTTAGAACATTGGAAAAGTATTTTCAAAGGCAGCAATCCTAGACTGTAAAGCCCCGGATCTGGTGTGTTTAGAAATATCATAAAATGTGTCCAATACACCTTGGCATCCCCTCCCTCAACAGTAAACAGAAGTAGTGATCAACTATGGATGAGAATGCGCCCCAAAGAACACACTACGTCCCCCATTTTTAGATTCACAACTCCAAAGGTGCACCCCCATGGTAAACCTCTATCAACATAGAAAATCATCCTCCCTTCTTTGCACTAGATGGGATATATCTGATCATGGAGAAGAAAATGAGTACTGCCCACTTTTGTGTCTTGGAAAACCTATTTTTTTAAATATTTGCTCAGATCTAGTTTTTTGTTCAGTGAAGAGAGAAAAGTGTCCTTTGAAAGATCAAGAAATCCAGTCAAAACTTGCAGCCCCAAAAATCCCCACCTATGTCAGAATTCTCCCGCTATTCGAATCCAATGAAATGTCATGCAGAATCATTGTTGTTTTTTGCATTGTGTTTTTGTTCTTTGTTTTTTTGTCTTTGTTTTACTTTTTATATTTTTTCTTTGATGTTTTTATTTTTAATTTTTATTTTTAATTTTTATTTTCTATATGGATATATGCATTTATTTTACTTTTTTTATAAAAAAAGTTATGTATGTTATTTCAAAGATGATGTTGATGAGGATGAAGATGACAAGGACAAGGACAAGGAGTGTGATTAAGAAAATGACAATGGTGTCCATGATGATAATGAGGATGATGATGTTTATGATGGCAATATTAATTATCCTAAGATTTGGTTTATTGGGCCAAAACATGAGCTTGTATTGTGTGATGCTAGTTTGGGAAGGAAAATAATGGGATTTTTCCTTTTGTTTAGATGTTTTTTAATTACAATTAACTGTAATAAATCGTATAATAGAGTGGAGTGATGAAAATGGTGACGAGATGGCGTTGGCGATGGCAATGAAAATGGTGATGTTTAATATGATGATGACAACAAAGATGATGATCATCATAATAATCAAGATGACAAGAACAATGATGATAATAATGATGACCTCGATAATGGCATTAATTGTTATCATTAGAATGAGGATAATGATAATGATGAATGTAGGTAAGATATTATGGTTCAACACCCATCCGTTGCGAGATTTAATGTTGGGTGAATTTCATCATCACCAAATACCACATATATCTAGAAGCAAGGATGTAAGAACCATTATTTTCAACAACAAAAAAGGGAAAAGGAAGGAAAACCATAACAAAACTCATTATTGTTCAATAATGAAATGGGTAGAATTTCCAGGTTGTAATAACCACTAGTGGAGTTATCATTATAAGGAGGAGTTATCATTAGTTTTCTCAAAGGGAATATTTTTAGAGATAAATATGTCAATTGTATTACCTATCTCTTTGAACACCTCCTTAGTCCAGCACTCGATCACAAGGCCTGGGAGCCTGACCCAAATAGCGATCTAATCATCCCTCTCCTTCCACACATTGAAACATGTACTCCATAAATGTATAAAATTAGGCTCATTGGTGAAGACCCCACTTGCCACAAGAAATTTAGAATGTCCAGGTCATCCTCCTTTTCACACATCACCACAAACCATCCTCATGTCAAGATGAAGCCCTTTGGTGTGTAACCAAATAAATCTTTTCAATTATTTTCATATAATTTATGGAATCACGTTAGGTGAAAACTTGAATCTATGGTTTGACATGATCCATTGCCTATTTTTTTTGTGTATGATCTTCACATATTACATGGTATGCTAGGAAATTTTCTATCGAACTCAAGTGCTTGTGATAAAATTCATAACCATGCATGGACAATGGTCTTTAGAGGATTGGGTGTGCATTGTAGGAATATCATAATGCTATTGAGGTATTTGTTGTGCTCTCAAGCTACATTGTTATCTTGATATTCAAATTTTCCAAAAATAAAAATAAGATTGTGCTCTCTCAACCTAGGTAGATAGAATATTTGTTTTATTAGTTTTAGAATGACAATTGCAACATTGGACAACAATTTACTTCACGTGTTACTCTATTGGTCAAAATAAAAATCATTACATTGCCTTGAAAGTCTCCTAAACTTCTCAAAGTTGCATCTTTCTACAAATATTGTATGGTTTGACCATTATCACCCAAGTGCTATCAATGACCCTACATCCCTCCAAGTCTTCTTTGCTTGTAAGGGATCCTTTTGTAAAGAAACCTAGTTCTAGTGTTATCATGCACTACACAAAGTGTTTTTCAAAGGCACTATGCACACTTCAATGATATGGCACAACTCTACCCAGTAGCTATAAAAGGAAGAGAGCTTCACTACTTGGGGAGGGGGGATCTTAGAGATTTAAAGAGTTTATTTGCATATCAAAGCCATTTTTTCCTATGAAACATTGTGGATATCCACTAAGCATTGGAGTAGGAGAGATGATTACACTCTATCATGAACTTCCTTTCTCTCATGGTCAAGTCAAATAGGGAATTAGACTCCACCGTGAACTCCCTTTCTCTCATGGTAATGTAGCCTTAGCTCTGTTGCAAGCCCTTATTTAGGGATTCGTCTCTACCATGTGAAGACCTTGTTTTCTTTTCACAACTACTATTTACTAAGGTGGGAATCCTTGCTCATATCCATTTAATATTTAAGGAATATCTTCCTTGGAAATCCCTCAAACCACTTTGCAATCATAAGTGAATCAATCTAATCACAAATTTCTGATCATTCCCATTTGCATCTAACCAAAAATACAAAAATACATTTCGATTTAGACATTTTTCAACTATTTATTGTTTGGATTTTGCTATATATTTAATCAGATCAAATTGTAATTTTTCAATCTTGAAATTACATTTTGATGTATAAATATTTCAACGTTGAAATTACATTTATTAAATTACAAATAATGTATTTGATATGTATATAGTAGAGAGGAATTCATAAAACCCTTAATGCATAATGTAATAATCTCAACAATTAATATAAGAAACAAAAATATAGAAAACAAAACAACCAGTTTAGACTACTTTGAAATAAAATCCAAAACAAAATGTCAAAAAAATAAAACCCAACCTTGAAACCCTCGGCCCTTAGGCAACTCCTTGACCCTGAGGCATCGGAGATGGGCATCAATCCATTGGGTGCATGCATCCTACCCGTGGTCGACTATGCATTCGTCTCTCAGTCTCTTAGCGTTGGGGAAAGCACAACATATTCTCTTCTTCCACTTCACCTCGACATTCACTTCTGCTTCATGTGTCTTCCATTCCCATTTGAAAAACTTGACCTCAAAGGGATTCTGCATACTTCCAGGCCAAGTTTTGTGGACGAAAACATAAATTGTGAAATATATTGACTAGGTTTTAGCTGTGATGGGAATACGAAAATGTAAATTGTGAAATATATTCACCGGTTTTTAGTTGTGATGGGAAGATGGAAATATTCCAGAGTTCAGTGATGCATGAATTATTTTTTTCCTTTCCTAGTGGCAATTTATTCCAAACAACATGCGGAACGGATATAAATGGCGGTGTAAATATGTTTATTTTTTGGGTTGATTAATATGAAGATGAATGAAAAAGACTCATTGAAATGTCACTTCCTTCCAAAATCATCAACAACCGCATCCCTCCAAAGTCCACTCATTCACAATGTGTATTAAAAAGGTTACATAGTTTCTATTCTTTCCATACATTTAATGTGTGTTTGCACACAGAGGTCATTAATGAAGCTACAAACTAATGCTTCAATGCCCACTAAAGATATAACATTTTATAAAAAGGTTTGGTGTGTCATAGCAAGTTGCAATAGCCTTATAACTTTTAACAATAAGTTTATTATGATAATTGTGACATAGGTTATGCATTCACAAGTTCTATAAACAATGATTGTAATCACTACTCCCAAGTCTTGTAATGTAGTGTGGCATTGTTTACTTGTGAGGTGTCGAATGATAGTTTGAAGGTTTATGTGTTTATTCTTGTTCATGTTTATGAATTTTAACTCATTCCTTATGGAAATTCGATAATGGAGATGGTGATAGCATAGGGCATTATAGTTATTATATTTAATTGTTAAACATTAAGTGTAATAATTGATGTAATAGCGTATGTTTTGTTAATATATTATATGTTTTGTTTCTAATATATTATATTATATAGTTTGTATGTAATATTAAATGTTTTGTATGTAATTAAAAATTTATATATTGTAAATTACTCTATATTGTATAAAACTATTATGTGTTTATTATATTTTTTTAATATATATTATAATGATTAATAGATGGCTACAAAATCATTATGTGGATGGTAGCATGGTTAATGTGTTCTTGTTAGCCACAAACTTATGGGTTATGCTATGATTGAGTTGTGATTTGAGTCGTGATTTGAGTCAATTTTGAGTGCACATGGTGACAATGTATCACTCCCATCTTTGAGTTTTTCTAAGGCCGAGATGATGAAATGAAGGGAAACATGGAGTCACTACTACATGAAAGGAGACTAGAGACTATATTAATACACCTTCACGATTTATATATATCCCCTTGTTGAGGACATAAAAAACATAATTACTCTTAACAATGACATATCTTCAAAATTCCTTGGATTTGATTTTGATTGTTTAGTTTGCAAAGTTTAAGATTTATGTGTAACGTTGTCATTATTTATTATCATGACTTGTGATGCCTACATGGGTTGTTTACAAATTCTCCCTTGTGACACCATTCATAGTGATCTTACTAACCCAATGCACTATTTTAATTGACACCTCCCTAAAATGGTGACGAATTGTAAACTCCCGTTAGTTTGCTTTTGTGTGTTTTATAGAAAAGGTCATCAAACCTCAAATAGAGTATGGAGGTGGTTTGAATCCATAATATGGTCACATTGGTTATTGTCTCCCAATGTTATAAGTGGTGTTTACAAATTGTTGATTGTTATTGTTTATCCATTCACAATTACACTTGTACGAGTATAAATGACTTGATACACTTGCTTGATCATTACCTTATTAAAGGGGTTGAATGATAAAATATTATTAGTTCATATTTGAATATTGTATACAAAAATTAGGCCCTAGGGGGTGAATGATAAAATATTATTAGTTCATCTTTGAATATTGTAGACAAAAAGTAGGCCATACACATTAAAAATGGTAGACCTAAATAGAATATGGAGGTGACCCTAGGTTTGTAATATAGTTATACAAGTCATTGTGTCTTGGTATTATAAGTTCAACTCATATCTCTAAATTTCTTTGTGATTAACTTAAAGTGCCAAGTAAAAGTCACTCTCGAAGAGTACATAGAGACAAGCTTAGATATGCAATGTGTGTGTGTGTGATGTGTGTGTCCATGTGAATTCCCATATTCTAGTATTATAAGTTGGGCATTTACCTCTATGATTTCAATCACTCTTTTAATATGTAAAAGAAATCC
>LPNX010593408.1:4916-29905 GCA_001517045.1 Pseudotsuga menziesii | reverse complement strand
TGGGAATGAAACATTGGTCAATAGTGTAGTGTAATGCTGGAAGATTTGATAGGGGCCATAAAACTTGAGCAACTAATTGCTTTTTTCCTTGATGTAAAAACATTTGATCCACTTCTTCAAAGCAACACTATGAGCACTATTGAAATGTTTGTTGCTTCATTCCATTTTAAACAAAGGCCAAAATGTCCTTAAGAATACAAAGAAAGTTAGTTTTTGTGTTAATATTGATATCCACTTCTTGTGCCTTGTATTTTCTTGGTAAAAATGAGGGTATGGATGGGGGTTGTCCAAAACAACCTTGTAGGGTGACATTTTGGTAGTACCATGACAGGTGGTATTGTACTACCTTTCTGCAAGGGGGGTGTAGGGGGGCTGGGGGGACTACTAAACTCAATGGCCATATCAGTCAATGTAAAACCCAATGGCTAACAATATTTTTTATGGTCAACACCTCACAACCTCCATTACTTGTTATTAACTCCAATATCTCAAGTCCTGCAATATCTAGAAGCATTATGACATGCATCATCATAGTGGACATCGACATTGTCATCATCATCATCATCATCAATGCCATATGGTACATCAATATCATCTTGATCATCATCCTCGTTATCATCATCATCGTCAACATTAAGTACATCATCAACAAAATCATCGTCATCATTGTCATTATGGTCACTCATATGCCATTAATGTTCTTAATCACTCATCGACATTAGGCTTAATGTCATGTAATTGTTAAGGTCATTTATATGTAGTTATAGTCATTTCGATGATAATAGGATTGTTTAGATCGAATTACAGACATTTAGGTTCCATTAGTTTCAATTAGTATCCAAAAGTGATACCACATGCATAATCATCATTGACATCCACATCATCATCATCATCAGCATACAATAAATCAACATCATTGTCATCGTCATAGTCATCATCAATATAATTGTGATAATAATGAGCAAGGAGCCCTACTACCTCACAAGAATGGATGATATAGTCTTATACTCATGAAATCACATCCATACGCTCCATCATAATTATCGTGATGCATCATCATCATGTTTTTAGGGCCAATCAGATGCCATTAGGGTCTATCAAATGCTGTTGGGGACACTCAAATTCCATTAGAGAAATTTAGGTGACATTAAGGTAATTTACCCCTCATTATGATTAATCAAGATCTAAAAGTTCCATGATTACGATAATTTAGGTACCACTGTGATAAAACAAGATCCAAAAGTACTATCACATGAACCATGACCATTGAAATCAACATTGATATATCTGACATTATGTCGAACATTTTTCGAACACAATTCCTATCTCTAAACCTAGTGCAATTTTTAGCGTGGTTCCTTTCGAATTTTTTGGCATTATTCCAGGCTCTATACCTGGAGCTATGTTGGATGTTTTCTAGGCGCAATTCCTGGATCTATACTTGGCACTATGTTGGATGTTTTTCCTGTCAAAATTCATGGCACAATTCCTGTCGCTAACCCTATATTAATATATTGTACTATGTTATTCAAGATGTTTCTTTGGAGGCTATTCTTTGCATTATATGGGATGTTTTTTTGGATGCTAATTGGGACGTTGATTTGGATGCTAATTGGGATGCTAATTGTGATGCTAATTGAGATGCTAATTGGGACGTTAATTGGGATGCTAATTATCATCCCAAATAGCATCAGCTTTTAAAAAGGGATGCTAATTGGGATGCTAATTGGGACACTAATTGGGATGATAATTGCAACGCTAATTGGGATGCTAAATGGGATGCTAATTGGGATGCTAATTAGCGTCCAAAATAGCGCCAACTTTTAAAAAGGGACGCAAATAATGGAATTAAAAGTACCATCCCAAGGAAAAGCATCCACTTTGTCCAAAAAATGATGAAAAATACACTAAAAGTGATAGTGGACTGTTGTAATATTACAGATCACATAAGGTTACCAATAATACATACTAAAACATAACTATACATCAGATACAAGAGACAAGAACAGATAGGAAAACACATTATATTAATGTAATGAGTTCATACAAGGCACAAAACTGAACTGAGTTCTTGCTTGGCTCAACAGCCTAATATATACAAGTTACAAACAGTTACAAAATAACTACCTGTCGGTTCGGTGAATCGACACGACTGTTAGTTAGCTGACTAATCTTTCTAGTTAGTCGGTCGACCGACTTAGTCGGCTGATCGACTGAGTCGGCCCATCGACTTAGTTGGCTGACTAAGTCGGTCTTCGTTCAAGTTGACTTATGTCGACTTTGCTCCTTCTACATCTCCCCCATGAACAAAATGTTTCTTCGTCCCGAAGAAACAGGGAGGTACAAAAACGAAGTTTTGTCGAACCATTCAGACTTGCTCTTGCTGTGGATTGTGCAGACGGATGGTCGGTCTCCTCTGCACGTAGACTTCGACGATAGCTAGAGCTGTGATGGCAAGATGATGCTAAAAGTCGGTCCAGCTCTGCAATGCCTTCTGGATATCGATCGTTAAGGTAGTGAGACTTGAAAGGATCGACATCTTTTCAGACATGGGCATTTCTGCTATATTTTCCATGTTGGGACCCAACAGTTGGTTTTGCTCTTTTGCAGCATGGATGATTCGTTTCATCTGTGGGCAGATGATGTTGACTTTTTCTAAATTAGGAAGGGCCTGTTGAACCCACTGATGTGCCTCTTGTTCTAGCTTTTGCAGTTTGTTAGTCTCCATCACAATTTGTTCTTCAATGGTCTACCTCAGTTCTGCCTCTGTCGACTTCCGGCCTTCCAAAGCCTGAATGCCCTGCCGCGCATGCCTTGTCTACTGATAGAACTGCCCATAGTGATTAGGCCAGTCTCGTAGTACTTCCTCAGTGACAACTGATTCTTCCATATGATCCTGGAGGATCTTGTATGCTTCCGAGAATGCAGTGTGTTGGGCCAAGAGCAGTCGAACAATCTCCTCCTTTTGTCCTTCCTTAGTCTCCTGCATCCGGGTCTGAACGATCGATACCATCGTCTCAAAGAGATAATATGCTCTTTCAAGTGGTCGATCTGTGTCGACTTCGATAGGGCCTGGTATGACGGTCTGGGTTAGAGCTCTGCATCTGCCGAGAAACTTGACTTCTTCTGCATGTTTAGCTACAAGCTCTTTATTTTTTCGATCTGTCCTTTTCTTTGATTCTTTGGCCACAGTTTTAAGGAGTTGGCTGACCTCTTTGTCATCCAAGGAACTTGCATCCCTTAGGCTATTCCAGAGACCGGATGTTCGATGCTGCTCTTTCTTTTTCTTCTGTTTGTCTGGCTTTTGCTCTTGGGTATCTGCAGCAGATGAGGTTGGGTCTATGGTTGATGGAATGGAGGCTGAGGGTTTTTCTGGTTGGTTAGGTGGTATAGAAGTCTGCTGTGTTTCTTTTTGAAGAGGTGGTATGGCCACTTCCGGTTGTGAATATAACGGTGGCTGTGATGGGTTTGGCTGTAATTCTGGGGGTGGGGATTTTGATGGTGGTGGTGGTGGTGAAGGAGGTTGTGATGATGGTGGTGTTGGTGATGAAGTGGGGGTATGGACAGGGGTCGAAGGGTTGGCCGGATTTTGTTGTGAACTTTGGTCGGAAGAGATACCTGCTTCCGAAGGTGTAGTGGGTAGGTTGTCCTGGGCATCGGTGTCGATTGGCTCGGTGACAGACTTTGATGATCCTATTACGTCACCCTGTTGGTCGCGGGTGAATGTCGTCGTAACAGTTGCATATGGCTTTTTGCTTGCATAGAGAGGAGATTTTGTTTGTATTTTCTGGGCCAACTTAAACAGTGCAGGAAATGTCACGAAGAAAACTTTAAGCTTAGCGTCCTGGTCGACCCTAGTTCTGAGTGCCTCCGGGATGGCGTGTTGATATTCCTCAGGGGGACTGTCTTCCTGCTGTACTTGTGCTTGTTCCTCGATTATGGTTATCAGGGATGGGGGGGGGAGGGGTCGACATAAGGTCAACCACATTTTCAGGTGTCTGTGCCGTTTTTGCTTTCTTTGGCCGACCCTCCGGAGCTCCTGCGTCCAGGTACCGTTGAAACTGAACTTCAACTAACACTTTATTTACACGGGCATCCTCGACAATGTCGACGGCCGCAGCTGCTAGTTCCTCCTCATCGTCGGATGAGTCAGCCAGAATAAGCTTGCGCTTACCCCTACCTTGTTGTAGTTTTTGGGCTTTGATTTTTTCCATGCGATACCTATCTCCTTAGCCAGCTTCTTGATGATGCTTTTAGATAAAGCATATTCCAGGTCGTTGCCTTCGACTTCACCTATCTGTACTTGAGTGGGGTCGATGGTTGCTGGAGCCAGAGGAATTGTCTATGGCTGGGGTTGTACTGTTGGTTGTTGTTGTTCTGTCGGCTGGGGGTCGACTACCTTTGCAGTCGGAGGTTTAACAGTGATGTGTACCCGACTAGTGGGCACGATCGGGGTATCCTCCGACACAAATGTGTTGATGTATAAGTTTAGCTCGTAATCCTCTTCTTTTTCCTGGTCGGTGAGTGGCTCTATGATGGAGAATTCAACCTATTTCGCAGCCTCTAGAATTGGTATCTTTGTCTGCGCTTGTCTGGTCAACTCTCGGAAAATATGCTCAACCGTTGGATAGTAGTCAAGGTCCTGTGCTTTGGGGTCCTGACCTCGCATGTACCATACTGATGTATGGTCAAGTTCTAACTAGATATGAGACTCAGCAGGGAGGTTTCGTCGGATGTTCTGGGGCACCCTCCACCTCGTCGTGCGAACCTTCAACTGCTGGAACCAGTTTTCCAAGAAGACTTTCCCCTGTTCCAGCTCATGCAGGGTGCCTTTTTATGAAAAGGGTTTAAAGCGGTGCATTTGGAACTTGGTCGGCTCCCGGAAGACTGGACTACCTTCCGGACAAATATGGTACATGACAATCCAGAGAATGAGAGAAGGGAACTTGATCATACCTCCCTTCTCCTGGCAGCGTTTGCAGATGGTTTTGATCATGTCAGCAACATAATCTCCCCATCAGTAGATCCGACCGTCGGTTGCGATTGTGTCAACCGCTTCCAACATCTCCAGTTTAAGGTCGCTACCCCGACCTGCCAATGTAAGGGTGATTGCTATGATTTTAGCCACGATCTATGGCGTCCTTGTCGCAATCTGTCCGATCATCAAACCTTTGGAATTCTTTCCCAGTGGTAAGCCCGTAAGTTCTTGGACTAACCCGTCTTTGATCCCAATAGGTACAGGGCTGCCTTGGTTGGACAGACCCGTAAGCTTGGAGATAACATCCCCGGTGATATCAATCGACTGGTCGAAGTAGAATCGACCGTTATGGTAGCGACTGATAATGAATTTAACAGCTGCTTCCTTCGTCCCACTGAAGCTTGCCATCAGTCGTGTGTTAGGGTAGTTGAAGATGCTGCTTTTCCAAATTTTCTCAGCGGCCTGGGTCATTCGGTTGTTGACATAGGCCCACTCTTGGATCTCTTGCCAGAGTTTCTAGAATGGTCCCTCCTGTACCTTTGCATTTTTGATGTTCTTTAAGCAGTTGAGCAAGGGGGTGTCATCTGCTTGCAGCTCCTTTGCCTTGGCCGCAGCTCTGGTTAGATTGGGTGCCATTGTGTTGGACTAGTCGGGGTTTTGACAGGATTCTTGTGCTTTGGTCGACTGAGATTGCGGGTGCTCTGAGGTTAAGTGGTGTGGTGAATGAACCTTCGACTGCCCATTATTTATAGGCGTGGGTGGGGTTGAGTGTCGAAATGGGTGTATTAATGGTGGACTTGACAGTCCAACTGCAATACTTGAGTGTGATTTAATGGAGGATCTGTTTCGGCGCTCGAGGCCATCAATGTGTGATGGGACTTTCAAAGTCGATGGTCGATGTCGTTGGTGAAAATGGTCGGCCTGACTGGTCGATGAAGATGGTCGATGGTGATGATGTCGGTTGTTGCAGTAGTGAGTTGCTATCATGGCTGGTTGTGTCGGATGTATTATTTTTTTTGGAATTTTTCTATCTTTTTATAGGTTTTGGTTGACGGTTAAGGTCGTTATTTGATTTTTTTTTTCAGTTTCTGTAACGTTTGAGTCGGGCTCCATTAACGAGCTTTCGAAATACTAGGCCCTGTAATGTCTTTAGTCGGACTGAACCGTTGGGATGTATTTCTTCAACCACGTAAGGTCCCATCCATTCTATATGTAATTTCTTGGGTTTTCCCTTGACTCGACTATTATAAAGTAAAGCAAGGTCGCTGACCGAGAGGTTTTTGTTTTTGATGTTACGGTCGTGCCAGGCTTTCTGTTGTTGCTTGTGAATTTCCTGATGCTGGATAGCCATGATTCTATGTTCTTCTAGCTTACTAAGTTGAAATAGCCAGTCCTTTCTTTCCTGTTCGACATCAACATGTAGTATCTGTGCAATAATAGGTGTCTGCTATCGGAAATGTAGGGGGACGACCGCTTCCTTCCCGTAGACTAGTCGAAAGGGGGTTTCGTCGGTCGACCGCTTATATGTTGTCCTATATGCCCAGAGAATCACAGGGATTTTCTCATCCCAGTCGTCTTTGTCGGTGTTGCATATTTTGGTTAACCCTTTTGTTAGTGATTTGTTAAAAGCTTCAATTGCGCCGTTCGACTGAGGGTGATATGCAGTGCTTCGTCGGTGGTCGATGTGAAACTGGTCGATCAAATTTTTGATGGTTTTGTTGATAAAGTGTGATCCTTGGTCGCTAATCAATGTGAGTGAGCATCCAAATCTAGTGATAATGTTTTCGTAGATAAATTTAACAGCTACCTCACTTGAACATGTATCGACGGGTTGAGCTTCTACCCATTTAGTGACATATTCCACTGCCATGATAATATATCTTGCACTTGATCGTTTGGATGGGATAGGAAAAGGTCCTATGAAGTCTATAGCCCAAAGTTCGAATGTGAGACTAGGGTTTACAGATATCAAGGGCATTTCTATGTTCAGTAGAGGTCGACCAAGTCGTTGAAATCTATCGCATCGACTAACAAAGTTTTTGCAATCCTTGTGGATGGTCGGCCACCATAAGCCCAACTGTTGGATTTTTCTTGCAGTTGTATCCACTTGAAAATGTCCTCCTGCAGGTCCATAGTGTGCTTCATGCATGATTTGTTCTCTCTCATGGTCGAGTACACAACGTCTGAGAATGTCGTCTAACCCCATTTTGTACAAAAATCCATTGATGAGGCTATAGGGTGCAGCCTTCATAGCTAAGATTTGTTTCTTCTTGGTGTTCAGACCTTCGGGTGCCTGACCTGTCTCTAAGAAGTGAGCTATTTCTTCTAGTTCTTCGGGTACTGCTTCTATGCAAAATAGATGTGCATCCAGCAAGTCGTCGTCGATTCTGATCGGTTCCTCCCTTGTGTCGATACGTGATAGGTGGTCGGGTCCGACATTTAGCTTTCCTGGTCAGACCACTACTTCAAACTCAAATTCTTGAAAAAGAAGTAACCTTTGACAGATTCTTCCATGATGAAGGGGTTTATTAACAAGGTACTTCAAATATTGATGGTCGGTATAATATATGAAAGGGTTGGCCAGTAGGTAATGTCGATACTTTTGGAGAGCAAAGACCATACCTAGGGCTTCTCATTCAGTGGTCGAGTAGTTCCTTTCAGCTTTATTTAATTTTCGACTGTTGTATACGATAGGGTAATCCATCCCATCATCCCCTAGTTGAGTAAGGATGGCTCCAATTGCAATGCTTGATGCATCAATATGCACATGAAATTTAGTCGACCAGTTTGGAAATTTAAGTATGGGAGCTTTGACCAGTTTTCTTTTCAATTTGTCGAAGGATATTCAGCATTCTTCTGTCCATATAAACTCGTGATCTTCTTTTAGCAGTTCCTCTAGAGGTTAAGTCATATCTAAATAGTGTCTGATGAATTTCCTGTAGTATCCTGTACGGCCCAATAACACCCAGACCTGTTTAGGGTTTATTGGGGGTGTTAGGTCGAGGATGATTTTCATTTTGGCAAAGTCGACCTTTATACTGTCTTTGCAGACAATATTCCCTAAGAGAATGCCTATGGGTGTCATAAAAGTGCATTTCTTAATATTTAGGGAGAGTTGTATATGTCGACATCTCTCCAGCATAAGTCAGAGCCATGTGTAGTGATCCTTTAGGGTGGAATATATGGTCCAGTCATCGAAGTAGACTGCCATGGTCTTATAGATATACTCTTGGAATGTTTTGACAACAATTCGTGAGAATACTGCAGGTGCATTCTTCAACCCAAAAGGCATAACTTTGTAGGCAAAGGACCCAAATTCACATACAAATGTGGTTTTCTTTTGATCCTCTTTTGCTATTGGTACTTGATTATATCCTGAAAATCCATCTGTAAATGAATAACATTCATGGCCTGCAACTTCATTCAGGATTTCATCAGCATAGGGGGTGGGGAATGGGTCTGTGAGTGTGACTTTGTTGAGCTCCCTAAAGTCGACACAAATTCTTAACCTGGTTGGATCATGTTTCTTGGACTGTACGACCATGGGACTTTCCCATTCTGATTGGTCGATAAGGTAAATGATCCCTGCTGCTAACATGTTGTCTATTTCCTTCTTAACTATCTCCTCATACTTATGAGCTAGTTTGTAAGGTCGTTTCTTGACAGGTCGGACATCAGGTTTAGTATCTATTTTCATTTCTCCCATTTCTTGTACTAACCCTTTTAAGTCTTTGTAGTCCCTTGCAAAGACATCTTGGAATTCTTTAAGTAAGTTTATGATTTTGGTGGTTTGGTGTTCGTTCCAATAGTCCCCAATCTTAGCTATTTTTGGACGGTCGTCGTTTGAAATGTCGACCTCCTTAGTTTTCACTTTGGCATCTAGCCACTCTGGTTCTTTAGCTTCATTGATCGACCGACTTCCTTCTTTAAACTGTGAGAATGTAGCCGAAAAGTCGGCTACAGTCATTCTGTCTAGGTCTGGTTTGTCGGTGGTCTCGACTTTGAGGATTGAGTAGATCGGTTTGGTTGTTTCAATGTGGTCAGGCTTCCATCTAAAGCTCTTACTTTCTGTGTGCTCATTTTCTAAGTGTAAACGTGTCGACTGTGATTTTGACTCAGCTTGTATCTTGTTACAGTCACTGATTTTTTGATGGTCTTGGATGGTTTGTTTATCTGTCGGTTGAAGAAACTGTTTGATTTGGTGTGCTGTTTCAGCCAATTTTTCGTTTTGAGGTGTGAACTAGAAGTCCTTAATAAAATTTTCTTTAAGTTCATGCCAAAAGAAGGTTTCTCCCCTAGCTTCCTCCATCTTATACCATTTATTAGGCAAGTCGGCTAGGGTTGAAGGGAACAAATGTGGCCAGGCTCGCTCATCTTTGTGTCCAAGCCATCTCCACTCCTTTTCACAAAGCTTGATGTGTGCTTCTGGGTCTTGGCCTTGGACAAAGATAGGGATTTGAGTGTCCTGGGTTAACTTTTTCCCACCAAATCGTTCAACAAAGAAAGTTGAAGCAGTTGTCCAGGTCTGCAATTTTGTCTGATGGGTGTTCCACCATCTAGCTGCTTAACCTGTAAATGTTTCCACTAAGCTTTGAAGTATGCCATGTTCTCCAATATTTGTAGATACTTGTTCAAGATGCATAATTGAGGATTCTCTTTCCTTATACTTGGGCAGTTGGGTATTATGTAATTTGGTCGGCTGTAATGTAGGCCGTTCCCTGATTTTGTTTTCAAAGACTTTGGGGATAATTGATACAATGAAGCACTGTCGGGTGAGTTTTTTCTGTACTTTTTGTATAGTCCAGTACCCTCATGCTTGTGTCTCATAATTTTCCATCTCCAAGTCATATAATTCAGCATCGGAATTATATCCAATTGAGTCTTGGTTACCTAAGTGAAGCTCCCCATAGATGTTTGGCTCAGTATAGTCTGTATTGTTATGGATCTGGTAAAGCTGTCTGACATCGACTTCCTCATCAATCGGTTTGGTCCAAGGTGCTCCTTGGGAAGGATTAATGGGTACAATGACTTTTTGACCATTTCCTTTTAACTTAATTCGTTCTTTGTCTAAGGATATGGAGGCTTTCATCTTTCATCCCCAAGGTCGACCAACTAGCGCTGGGAAGGAGCTAGATCCTTCTTTTGGGTCGATGATTTCAAAATCAGCCTTAGTCGAGATTCCTTTGATTGTCGTGTCGACATCTTTCCAAACCCCAATGGGTTCAATGAGGCCTTGGTCGGCGAGTTTTAGGTAAATTCCTGACTCATGGAGGCGAGGTCGGCCCATATTTTCCCATGTATCCCTGGTCATGATATTTACTTGAGACCCAAAATCGAGCACCACTTGTCAGACGTGATAACCCTCGATTTCCAGGTCGACAAGTGGGTCGACATCATTTTTGTCTTTTTTATTTAGGCTACAAATGTTCTTAGTTTGTTTTCCAAAGTTAGTTCTTTTTATTTTGTGTAATAAATCAATGAACTAGGCTATGGATTTGTTGGTTTGGATGAGATGGGTTAATTGTTGTGTTGTGCTAAGTCGACTGGTAATAATGTCTTCTTGTTGTGCAATGTCTTGAAATACGTTTGTGGCTTCTTGATAAGTTTGTTTTTCCTTCAGAGGATCCGGATAACCATTTGTGTTTTTAATTTTACTAATTTGGGGGTTATCAAGCCCTGTTTTTGTGCCTTGGTGAGTGACAATATGCAGATTTTTAGTAGTTAATATATCATGCTTTTGTACACAAGACAAGACATTAACATTTTTCTTATTATTGATTTTTTCTAACATGGTAGGACAATCCTATAGAGAGTGATTGCCTACACCACAATGCGTACAGAATTTAAGGTCAGTTTTGTCCTTGTACGGGAAGTCTGTGCATTTGTGCCCTTCTTTATAGCAGATGAAACACTGGGTAGATCGATGCGGTCGTATGTCACGATTTCCGACGAATCGACCTCTTCCTCCAAACCCTTGTCGTTGATTGTCGTACCGGTGCTCATATCGTCGGCCTTCGTATCGTTGTCCGTTCTGGTCATTGGTATTATTTTGCTCATTACTCTGCGCCACTGCATTCATCTGGTAGACTGCCTGATAGTTCTGTCTGTTTTTCAGGTTTAATTGACAGTCGGCCGTATTATGACTTTTTGTCTCATAGATGGCGCACCAGGAAGCTTTGGCATTCTTTATGTTATACGGACATTCTTTCGTAGAATGGTCTCCGGCCTCCTGGCAAATATCACAAAAGACTTTAGTTTGCACAAAGCGGACATCTTGTTGGCTGTATTCGTGTCGACAAGTATCTTTTGAGTGTCCGGCCGTCGAACATTTAGTACACCAGATTTCTTGATTTTTGAGGGTCAGTTCTTTCAAGGAATTCTGCACATTTTCAAGTTGTTCTTCTATCCTGTGGTCCGTCGGATAGGCAGGTATGTCTTCATCCATTTCCACCTACAAATCTTTGGTCAGCGCATCTTCATATGTCTTGAATGTTTCCAGACTGATGTCTCGACGAACTTTTTGTGATAAGCCTGCAAGGAACCATTGAATTAGTAATTGCTCATCAATAACATAATCTAATTGAATCAATAGGTTCTTCCAGCGTTTGTCGTAGTTGCGGACGGTTTCCCCTGTCTTTTGCTGCATTGTATTGAGCTTTTTGGAGGTCAGGTGCTTAGCATCTAGGGTCTTAAAAAAGGATAAGAATTGTGCTTTAATCTCAGCTTTCGATGCTCTGGGTTTCCTTTCCGAAAAGGTCATGTACCAGGTTAGGGCCCTTTTCCGTAAGGCTCCTGCGAACTGAGCCATCTGTCGGTCTTCATCCTTCACCTAGTTTGCATCCTAGATGGACTCACAGATGAACCAATGTCATCTGGGGTCTTCATCCCCCTCGTAGAGAGGAATGTGAGTTGTTCTATGACCCATGTCTGAGTCACTTTCACTGCTCTTAGAATTTGACGGTGTCGGAGGCATGGGTGGTGGTGAAAGTGGTGGGATTGTTGATGAAGTCGCTCCTGCGGAATTTTGGTCGATGAAACTGGTAGCTCCATCGATGGTCGATTCGTCTTCGACGTACAGTGGGTTGTTGTGGATTTCTATGGTCGATGGTCCACTGAAAATTTGTGTGCGTAGGTCTGCGTGTTCAATTCCTTCAAAAGTTGTACTTGGTGGGGGGGTTGCTCCTTCCTGTGTTGGTAAGAGAAAGTGGATACTTCAGAGGGATGGTGTCGCTTGAATCGTCACCCAGTTCCCTTCAAATGGTCAGCGTATGACAAGA
This sequence comes from Pseudotsuga menziesii, assembly GCA_001517045.1. NCBI lineage: Eukaryota > Viridiplantae > Streptophyta > Pinopsida > Pinales > Pinaceae > Pseudotsuga > Pseudotsuga menziesii. The sequence goes on along the minus strand of LPNX010593408.1, from coordinate 17,650 downwards.
TTTCATCCGGTGTATGTATCGTCACCTAGTCGACTCCAGATACTATAGTCACCAGCTCTTAGTCGGAGGTTGTCTTCGACAATAGTCTGTATTCTGGTATGTGTATTTAATGGGAAAAGGGTCGTTCCTTCACTGGGAGCTGTTAATTAGAGAGCTTCTGGCTACTCTATCCATACTTCTTCCTCCATAGGGGACACCTCTTGTTCGACGCCCTCTTCCTATCGGTCATGACCTGACTCTGGCGGATTCTCTTCATGGTCGATCTCCCTAGGTTTTTGTTCTCTGTGCGGCCCATCGGCTCTTTCACGTCTTGCTTCCCTTCTCTTCTGTCTTTCGTCCCTTTCTTGTTTCTGAATGTCCGACATACTTTCGTACAGTACTATTCTCTTCAAGTCTTCTACGGTCTAATTTTCATCACTGGTGACGGCTATCCTCCTGAATTCGACTAGGATCCACTATACTCTACCTCCGACATAAGACCAGCTACCCCCCCCCATAGCCTACCCAACGCTTTTTAGAAATCCCGGATAGTTCGACTTACTTGCTCAGGAAGTATTCCCACTCCCTTTCTGCAATAAATTTCTCCCACTTCCACTGCTTCTTTGCCCAGTTGGTGTTTGGTGGCTGTTCGCACAGTGGTGTTCTAGGTTCGACGATGTGGCCTGCTCCGTCCTCTATCAAGAATTTGAACAGCAAGGTCAGCAGGGAACACAAGAATTGTTCAGTGAAATCTGTGTAGAATTTCGCTTTGACAGTTGCTTGCTTCTCACAGAAGTCGTCGGTGATTTTCTAAAACCACTCCGACAGATTTGTTCGTCCCCCTCAGAATAGTTTATCTAGAAACTGCTGTTCTTTAGTTGCGTCCAGTCTTCTCATCCATAAGCTGCTTCAACAGTTGTCGCACAGACTCGATGAATTTTTCATGTGTCTCTGTGAAAAATTTGGCTCTAGCTTCAGCGACTGTTAATCTGTTTCGTCTTGCGTAATTTTGCAAATAGTTCGCAACTTTACGGTCCCACCAGTCCTTGATCTCCTGCTCTGGTATCATATGTGAGCATATATTTTAGACATGTACTACCGGCAACGGAACCAATGTTGTAATCTCACAAATCATATAAGGTTACCAATAATACATACTAAAACATAACTATACATCAGATACAAGAGACAAGAACAGATAGGAAAACAGATTATATTAATGTAATGAGTTCATACAAGGCACAGAACTGAACTGAGTTCTTGCTTGGCTCAACAGCCTAATATATACAAGTTACAAATAGTTACAAAATAACTACCTGTCGGTTCGGTGAACCGACACGACTGTTAATTAGCCGACTAATCTTTCTAGTTAGTCGGCCGACTGACTTAGTTGGCTGATCGACTGAGTCGGCCCATCGACTTAGTCGGCTGACTAAGTCGGTCTTCATTCAAGTCGACTTATGTCAACTTTGCTCCTTCTACATGGACACTAAAAAGGAAGCTAAAAGAGATGCTAATCACAAGTTTTTGTTGTAGTGAATGCAGTTGAAGAAGTTCTATAGGAAAGGTTGCAGACTGTATGTAGCCCATGTTTTGGAGGCAACATAGAATGAAACTCAGAGGTTGGACGACTTTCATGTATTCTAAGAATTCAGGAATGTTTTTCTCGATGAGATTCCAGGACATCCACCAAATAGAGACATTGATTTTACAATTGAGCTTATGCCTAGAGCAACACCGCTATCCAAGACACCCTACAAGATGAGCACACCAGAATTTCTAAAGCTGAAAATGCAGCTGCAGAAGTTGTTGGACAAGAAGTATATCGGGTCGAGTGTGTCCCCTTGGGGAGAAGCAGTTCTATTTGTGAAAAATAAAGATGGGACACTCATGTTATGTATTGATTACATACAGTTGAATAAATTCACTATGAAGAATAAATACCCTTTACCTCGAATTGATGACCATTTTTATCAAATGAGAGGAGCAAAGGTATTTTCAAAAATTGAATTCAGGGATGGTTATCATCAGCTAAGAATCAAAGATGAATATATTCATAATCTTAACCTTCAAAACAAGGTATGGACACTATAATTTTCTAGTGGTACCATTTGGCCTCACAAATGCACCAGCTACTTTTATGTGTCTCATGACTAGTGTTTTTAGCAAGTATCTGGACAAGTTTGTTCTTGTTTTCCTTGATGGCATTCTTATTTATTCTAAGAATGAAGAAGAGCATGAATAACATCTGAGAATGACTTTGAAATTGCTAAGGAAGCATAAGATATATGCAAAGTTGAGAAAATGTGACTTTTATAAAGATAGAATTCATTATTTGGGTCACATTATCTCAGAGGAGGGCATATATGTGGACCCTAAGAATATTGAGTCCATCATGAATTTGTCGACCCCAAGAAATGTGACAGATGCGATATATTTTCTGGGACTTATAGGATACTACAGGAGGTTCATTGAAGGATTCTCCAAGGTTGAAAATTCAATCACTTATTTGCAAAGGAAGGGGTTAAAGTTTGAATAGACACCAAGATGTGAGGAGAGTTTCCAACAATTGAAGAATCTCCTCACAAGTGCACCAATTTTGAAAATTGTAGATTGAGAAAAAGACTTTGTGGTGTGTACTGATACATGTAATCAAGGACTTAGAGGATTTATTATGCAAGAAAACCACGTGGTATGTTATGAGTCCATAAAGTTGAAGGAGCATGAGAAGAAATATGCTACTCATGATCTAGAACTTGTAGCCATAGTACATTCTCTCAATATGTGGAGACATTACTTAATGGGTAGAAAATTTGAGCTAAGGACATACCACTATGGTCTGAAATATTTGTTTTATCAACCAACTTTAAATGCTAGGCAAGCTAGATGGCTGGAGTTTTTGTGTGAGTTTGATTTTGAGATCAAGCACATAAAAGGAAAAGAAAATAAAGTGGTTGATGCACTTAGCAGGAAGGTGCATGAAATGAATGTGGCATCTCTTAGTATTTTCCAACCATATTTGAGGCAGTGGATTATTAATAATATTGGCAAGAATGAAATGTGTGTGCAAATAAAGGGAAAGTTACAGCAGTAAAAATTTGAAAAGAAGTATGAGGGATATAAATTGGAAGAAGATGAAATTATTACCTATAAGAATAGGATTTATATTCCAAATGTAGTAGACTTGAGGAGAATCGCTATGGATGACATCCATCAAGCTCCATATTCTGGTCACCCAGGATATCAGAAAACAATTGCTACAGCCAGAAAACAGTATTTCTGGTCATGAATGAAGAATGACATTGTTGAGTATATTTCTAAGTGCATTAAATGTTCGTAGGTGAGGGTTGAGCATCAGCACCCAACAGGTTTATTGCAGCCTTTTCCAGTCCCATAATGGAAATGGGAAGTTAATTCCATGGATTTTATTACAAGATTTCCAATGACTGTGAGACAACATGATTCCATCATGGTTGTCGTGGATAAGTTGACAAAGGCATCACATTTTATACCGATCAAGTCCACATATAAGGTTGATTCCATTGCAAAGATATTCATGAAGGATATTTTCAGATTGCATGGTTTTCCTAAGGCAATAATCTCTAATAGGGATACCAAGTTCACTTCCAATTTTTGGAAGGGTTTGTTTGGAGACTTGGGTACAAATTTGAACTTCAGCACTACCTACCATCCTCATATTGATGGACAAATAAAGAGAGTAAATCAGGTGCTTCAAGACATGCTTTGCATGTATGTAATGGAAAAATCATCCAAGTGGGAGGATTATTTACACTTGGTAGAATTTCCATATAATAATGGACAACAAGCATCATTGGGAATGAGTCCATACAAAGGTCTAGATGGAAGAAGGTGTAGGTCACTAGTGACTTGGGATAATCCAATGAATAGGATTGTGCTTGGTCCATAATTGCTCAAGGAAATGGAGCAAGAGGTTGCAAAGATCATGAATAACCTGAAAGTAGCCCAAGATAGACAGAAGAGCTATGAATATAAGAATATACTACATAAAGAGTTCTATGTTGGGGATCATGTTTACCTTAGAGTGAGGCCAAGGAAGAGTTTCTTGAAGCTTGGAAGTTGTGCCAAGTTGTCACCTAGATATTGTGGGCCTTTTGAAGTGCTTGAAAGAATAGGGCCAGTTGCATATATAATTTCATTTCCTGCTAGCACTAGAGATCATAATGTTTTTCATGTTTCTTTGCTTAAGAAATATGTACATGATCCTAACCATGTGATAAATTGGGATGTGATTCATGTGGAACCCAAGGGAGAGTTCCAAATTGAGCCATTGCACATCCTAGACAAGAGGTCACAATGCTTCAGAATCGAGCCATTGGATAGGTAAAGGTGCAATGGAAGCACTATGGTCCCGATGAGGCTACATGGGAGCTGGAGGATGTCATGAGATTGTCACATCCCTCTTTGTTCAATTTTGTAAAGCACTAAGGACAGTGCTAATGAAGGGGGAGGGGAATATAATACCCTGGTTTTGACCCCATGGTATTAAAATTGTACATGATGTATATATTGTACTGAAATCATGGCAAGGAGATCAAGGTCAAGACCCTGCCATTGATTTGGTGTTTTTTGTATTGACGATCAAGGTTGATTCCAATGGTTATAGTGCTAAGTCCAACACATTATATTTTGAAGTCGTCATGTAAATATGCAATTTAATAAAATACCACAACTAACTATGCACTGCAACGTAAGAGATGGGGGCATGATTTACAAGGAATAGGGAGGGGAGTTATTCAAACCATTGAGCTAATAGGGTGAGACCATATGTCAATAGGGCAACCCATAATCCCTCAGCTACATTTTTTCCCCTACACTCAATCATTCAATTCTTCTAGAAGAGCGGTTGAGGCAGTTAATGATTTGGGTAGCACAAGGCATGGTAGTTGGTTTCGTGACTGAGCCAGCCTTTATCCTGAGCAATCCTGCAGCCTGTAGTATGGGGAAGCTGCATTATTTATTTTGAAGCAAATAATCATAGGGATGTGTGCCCATCCTGTTATTTTTGGAGTCACCCAGTATGTCTTGGTCATTCTGATCCATTATTCGGTGGGCGAAGACATTATGCATTGTTCACTATCCTGAGTCAAGAAGGAGTTGTTCAGTGTGGTTCAATGTTGTTCATTATTTGCAGATGCAGTGCGAGCTAGAAGAGTATTGCTACCTGTTCTGCAGTGGTTCTATGTGTTACATAGTGGTATGGAACCCTAGTGTCCTATGTGCAAGTGAAACCTTTCTTCCTCATGAACTACAGTGTGGTATGGAAAAAAGGTTTCTTGTGATACAGAGTGGAGCCCTCTGTTGCTGTGTTACCTTGTGGTTTATTGTTATGTGTCCCCTAGTTTGGTTCTGAACTATATGCAAGAATTAGGAGTGGAAGAGACATCGAATGGGATTGATAAACCTAGTGAAGAGAGGAACCTCACAAAAAGATAAGAGTGGTTGGTGAATCTTCTATGCACATACTAAAGAGAAATATAAGGAAAGGTATAGTATGATGGACTGTGTAACAGAGAAGGGAATACTTCCTTGTGTTGGGTGTGCAGGTATTGTGGATTCTAGGCCATATAGATCTTGTGGAGGTGTCCCTAGCTCTGTGAATGAGCCACTAGCTTAGGAATTATACCTTTACACTTCCTTAGCAGCATGATAAACCCAAACGTAGATTTGCTAATTGGATGACAGCCTAATAAACCCAATGGTATGTTGTCTTGGCTAGGCATCCTGATAAACCCAATCGTATATTGGTTTTGCTGAGCATCGTGATAAACCCAACTAGTGGTTGGCTTGGCTGTGTCTTGTTGTGCACTTTGGACATGTGTGACCCCTGGCTAGATAGCTTGATAAACCCAAATATTATCTGGATTGACTGAGTATCCTGATAAACCCAGTAGTGAGATGGCTCGGTTAAGTAGCCTGATAAACCCATCTATTAGTTATCTCGACTGGTCCTCAGTGTGAATGATGGCTTGAATGTTTGCAGTCTGATAAGCCCATATGTTAGTTAGCTTGGATGAGTAGCCTAATAAACCCAAATGTTAGCTAGCTTGGCTAAGTAGCCTGATAAATCCAACAATGTATTGGCTTGTAGCCTGCAGCCTGATAAACCCAATTGTGTATTGGCTTGACTGGAATGTCTGATAAACCAAACTGTAGGTTGGATTGACTACATTTCATGTGTCCTCACTATGTGTGAGCCTGATGTTCCCTATTTCCTTGTGGAGTTCATGCCCATCTCGAGGGTGGAAGTTTTGTTGAGATATTAATGAACACAACTAGCCTATGGTTGGGTGGAACATTACAGCGACATAGCTTGTTGCAGGAAAACTTCATATTCAAGATAAGTATTCTTTGTTGTGTTATTTCTGCAGTGTAATTACTTATGAATGTACTAATCATGTTGAATGCTTATGAATTATTTAAGTAGTGTTTATTGTTGTTGAATGTCCCTGCATTTTACATCTGCATGTGTTTTTGGTTCCAATGCATCTTGATTAAGTTCATGGAAGCTAGAAGCATGGTTATAGAGTTGGAATGCATCTGACTCAATCGTTTCTACACCCCAGAATACACCTACGGAAGGAAAAAGGTGGGAGGCAGAAAGAGAAGTTGAAAGAAGGAATAATGTTGGTTTTTCGCACCCCGGAATCCTCCTGCAGAAGGCGGAAGCAAAAAAAGAGCCAAAAATTCTAAGGTAAAAGTTGAATTTCCGCACCCCAAGCCACTACGGAAAGCGAAAGTCAAAAGGAGGAGATAGGAATAAAAGACAAAGGTTAAAGAAAATATTTCTTTTTTTGCACCCCAAAGTTGGCCCGTGGAAAGCAGAAGTTCGGAAGTCGAAAAGCGAGAAATAGAAGGATAAAGGTAAGCGATTGTTGAGTTTTCGATTCCCAAACTTTGGAGCAGAAAGGAGGAAGGTAGAGTGTGGTCAAAGGATTTCATTGTATTTTTAAGTTTCTGATTACCGAAGTCCATAGTGGAAGGTGGAAGAATGAATGTAGAAGGAAGAATGTGGATAAAGGATTCTGTCATTCTTTCAAGTTCTAATTCACGAATTCCACAGCGGAAGGTGGAAAACGGAATATAGAAAGGCATGAAATCATAGTGGCATTTTGTAGAGTTTCAACTACCGCAAGCTCAATTGTGGAAAGTGGAAGGAAAAAGGTTGAAAGATGGAAGTCAGAAAAGTCGTTTTAGTGCGGAAACGACTTTCCTGGTTGCAAAGTGGATCTGTAAGCTGTGGAACAATGATACAATGGTTTCTAATCCTAAGAGTGAATGTAAAAGGATGAACGTGACCCATGGATATGTGTAAAGAGAAACACATAATAAGTTATAAATTATGATGCATATCATTCAGGTGTATGGGAACCAGGTGCATGGACATCGTGGTATCAGAAGCGAGTAGTTGTGGTTGCATTCCTCTCTTCTATGGTCTTGGAAGAGGGGAGGGTAATCCACATTGTGGTGAGAGAGGGGATGGGACAAGACATATGGATTCCCTTGATGGTTTTCCTTACATCTCCTTGAGTCTCCTTCAAACCTGAAAATGTCACCAAAAAATTCTTCCTACTATCCTACCAAACTATCTTTGAGAAAATATGGGTTATAACTAATTTCCTACCAATTCTACATCAACATGAAACTTTGAAGGGAAAACATTGAACAAGAATTAAAAAGAAGATTGAATTTATTCATAATACATGAACATGGAGAAATACTTACAACCCTTGCAAGTGCCTACCTTCTCCATAGTCTAGACCTTCTCCTCTACCATTCATGCCTTTGATGCCTAAAAACGTTGTGGTGCTAAAGTAATTTTTATCCCCTAATTCACCTCATATGCCTTCCTTTTATAGGATTGGGATTTGAGCACCTAATATCTTAACCATCAATGTGGGATTATGATTTTTGAATTTTTTTTAGTATTTCCTTCAACATACCCACTTTACCTAGTTTTTAGGAATTTCAACTTCATTTTTAGTATTTCCAGGACAATTGATACCCATGTTAGGCATTTTTTCCACTGTGTGAGTTATAGGAGTTGGGTTTTGGCTCTTAAATGGTCATGGACTCAGACACTTTAGAGAAACCTTGTATTCAAACATTTCTTCCTTTGTGGAAGCAGTGGTCAAATGAGATATTGAAGCTATCATTTTTTCAAAAACTATGATCTGCATGTTGGGGGTGAAATATAAATATGTTTTCAAATCAACACTCTCAAGGGTGTTAATTTTTGTTTCAAGGAATTCTACAACTGGTGCATACACCATTTGTTCATCTACCTTGTATGATAAAAGCATAGAACAAAAGACCACAACAGCATATCCTTTCCCTAGATAGTTAATTTACTTAACATAAAACCACTCGTATACCTCATATTTGAATGCTTTTTCCCTTGTTCCAAATTTCTGCATGCAATCTTCAATACTTGCAAAGAAAGATCAAAAGACAACACAAAAATATGAGAGAAACATGATAAATTAACAATATATGCTAGTGATCAAGGAATATAACAATATTTAATTGATATTGACATAAATTAAGTATGGGAAAGGGGAAAAATTTTGTATTAATGAATAAATAAGGTAAATATACAACCAAAGCCTTGATGTTTCCAAATTTTTCTTCCATAATGGACTTACAACACTCCTCACTCACAACAAGCTCTTCACACATAGACTCACTCAAACCTGCCTCTAAACTAGATCTCAATCCAACAACATAAGGATGCTTTCTTTGGCCTCCCCTCACTCCCTCCATGAAGGCTTCATTTATAGGACAAATGAGATGAGATTCACTTAGGAAATGGATAAGAGATCATCCCTGTAGGTGAGGAAGGTGAATTCCACCTCTCCCTAGCTAGTAGGAACCAAATCCACAGAGGATTTTGTATGGAAGCTTCTAGAATCTTCTTTTTTCTTGTTTTAAGTCCACCGACGCTTTTCGTTGAAGGGGAAAAGGCGTCGGTTCTTTTTTATCAAAGGAAAAGAGCACCAATGACTCCTATTGTCAAGAGACAAAATGCATCACCACTCTTTTCTCAAAGGGACAAAGCACTGGCAGTGCTTTGTCATAACTAGGTAAAAGCACCGGTCTCCCTAAGGATGGAAAAAAGTCACAATGAGAATCTCTGACCAGACTCTCTGAAGGGTAATCAGGAAACAGTGGATTTTTCATGTGCAATAGAATTCCCCCCAAAGTATGAAGCTAGAAGGATGTGATAGTTAAAATACTTTGTATACGTCAATCCGGTATTAGAGGCAGTAAGAGATGAGTTCACAACTAACATAAGACCAGTAACTGACTTGTTTGACTCAATCATGGCTGCAAACCAATACACTGCAGATCCATGAAGATGACCATGTCATGGATACGAAGAATACACAGTATATCCATGCGCAATGATGTAGAGAGTGGAACGTGGCTATGGAACATACAAAGTAGATCCATGTTATCCGAACCCAATACTGAACATAGCCACCAAACATATAATGTGGATCCATTTCATGACTCCAAATAATATTCCATCACAATCTAAGGATAGGAAATTATGTTGATGAAGCCTAAATACTCAAGGTATTCATTCCAATCCCCAAATGATATGATTCTATCCATGTGAATAGATTTCTTGACGTCAAACATGGTAGAAACCACTTGATTTCCATAAATTGATGTATACTGTTAACAAGTGTGAGGGAAATCACCATTAATGTCAATGATCCCCAAGGTATCTCAGTGCATTCTCCCAAGTGTGAATAGATGTTTTGAATTCAAAAACTTGATAGAATATTTAAATCAGAGGTCCCTAATGAAACCTATTGTCAAAACCGAGGAAACATGTCATTGAGGCATGCAGGCTTCAAGGTACTTGACTAGGTTTCTGAATCTAGTTCCTAGATGATGTGCTGAAGTTGACGGGAATAGACTCATCGAAGGAGGGTCTTGATGCTTCCCCCATCAATGACATGAAACATGGAATAAAATTTGATTTTTGAAGTGATGAGACAACCACAAAACTGACTCAGACACGACCGATTTTGTAGGAAGGTAGAGTTACTAACGAGTTGAATTTCGGAAGAGATATCCTTTGAACAATTTGCAGCATGAAAGATAACTTGGAAGCATTGACTTGATGAGACATAAACCACATGTAATGAAAGGAATACAACAATGTATTATTTGAATTGACTCAAAGGAGTTAGGTGACTCACGAAAGTGGATCAACTCAGAGACAAGCTGAATACGAAACTCTTCAGAAATGAAAATGTAGATAGGTGCCATGTTCAAAGGTAAACTCTAAGCTATCATAGATACAAACACAAAAATATTACCCTTTCCCTTAATTTCCCCATCATGAATGATGAGTGCCTCTTTTTGTTTTTACGAGTTCAAAGAGGGTAACAAACATTTGTTTTAGCTCATTAAGCGACAATTCCATTCTCACATATTTTATGAACCTGAGAAAGGAGGGGTTCGTTCCCAAAAATGGTCCTTCATCGTTTGATTTTATGAGTTCGATGAAAGTGAACTCAGCATCATTCATGTTTAGAGAGTCTGAACAAAGACACAAGGAGACTCCACAAGGTCCTTTTTCATCAGATTTAGTCCCTAAGGTCCAAAAAAGTATAAAATAATTCCTCAGAGAACTCTTATGGCTGATATCAACCAGATTATTCCTTTTTTGTAAATAGGCCTAATCGGTCTGAAAAAAGAGATAATCTACCACCAATTAGTCGATCGTTCTAATACTTTTACAAATGTGAACGTAACAAGTTCGCTTGGAAATATTTTTATGTTTTGAAGGAGACTGAAAAGAGCTTAAATATAACTCCATAATGGGTTCTCTTTTTCATAAGCTAGCTTTTACGAGTCTAGAAAGGAAGCAAAAGTGGACTCGACACTCTTTTACTAGGATTTTAACGAGCATATGAACAATGTAAAAAATGCTCAGTACTTTTTTCATTTTTACCCTAAGTGTGAAAATGACAAAAAGAACTGGAAACATAGCCATGAGCTTTATGAATTTAACCTAGAAACCCTAAAAATCATGTTAGAGTCAACTTCATTATAAAACTATAGGAAACCAATGATAAAAACCAATAAAATTAAAGTAATTTTTATTTAATAATAAAGTCAAAAAGTCAAAATTACTATAAATAGGTACAAAATGGAAGAAGTGTCACCATTTGTGTTTTTCCCATAAGGAGAGGGTGAAGTTGATGCAAAAGGAGCTGATCTTCAATTGTTGATTCCAAGAGCTATAGTCTGCCTTTCTTCAAGCCATTTGGAGCAGGTAAGAGCCAAAACGTTTCTCTTCGCATTCACGGTGGCATTTTTTTGTTTTTAGATCGGTTTTTAGGGTTTTTTTCATGTTTTAAAAATGGAACCACGCGCTCGGGATGACGCATTTTTCTCTGTCGGGTTGTGCAATGACGCTTTGTTACATTGGGACATAGGCATCAAAGGCACGCTATCCAGATCCAATAAAGGTGCCTAGTATCGATGTTTTGTAGTGCTGAGACATAGGCGCCAAAGGCACTCTGTCCATAGCCAGCAAAGGCATAGATGCTCTGAGAAAAGGCACCATTAGTTAGGGAAAAACAAAAAATACCCATGACGACCATCGATTTTTCAATTTTTATTGCTTCCCTCAACCTTGATGTGTGCCTAATGCGAGCTTAAATGTTTTTGTAGGAGAAAAAACACCCACACCATGGTGATTCAGAAAGAACACGAACACAAAAGAGATGACTTATAACTAATTAATGACCCACCCACTATGGCACCTCTTCGAGACTCTGGGTTTCTTAAGTATTTCAGAGTTCCCAGGATGAAGGCCGATATACACCTTCTCTAGTACATCATTGATATATAGGACCCTCACCAACAAAATTTCTTGGTTGGGACCCACATGCTGAGCATTGACATAGATGACATATACTTCCTTACCAAGTTGTCTCACAAAGGGAGAGAAGTAGTTCTTTCTAGCCCACAGGGCAGTGATTTCACAATGGATGATCTAATCGACAGGTACTATTTGTTGGGGGTAGTTTTCCAAGGGGGGAAACTCCCTATCTAATGGATAGTAGATCGTCCTTTGAGGATAGTGATTTACACTATTAGAAAGGTCGTAAGGACCATATCATTCCATTTAACCACTAGGGCACATATGTTATATGCCATAGAATGTATGGCACCCACTATTTTCAACTGGTGTGAAGGTATGCTGGTCAGCTTAAAGGACCAGTTAAACAAATGCAGATAGGGGAAACTCAAGCAGTTTGTATATGGGAAAGTGATAGTATATTTCTTCCTAGAGAGGTATCGATGATGAGGCCCCAGGTAGCCATGATTAGGATAGATTTCGAATATCCTAGGATGCTTAGGTGGGTATACATCATGGCCCATCGTGGTGGTGGAGGTCCAAAGGTTGTTTATGGATCGTTCTTCTTTTGCTGGTTGTGAAACCAATTACTAGTGATAAAAGACTATGCTTATGAGGGAGAAGACTTCCATGAGGACCCAAAACTTCCATTACCAGAGGGAGAGGAGTGGGACGATCGAGTTAAGAAATATGCTACCATTCATAGTTTTAATTTTTCAATTTTCATTTGATTTTTATCTTGTAATGCTGAGATGTGTGAAAATGACTTTGTGCAGACATTGGACCTTCTCGTCCAGCTAGAGAATTTCCTATCGAGAGGTGAGTAGTA
>LPNX010593382.1:2679-15275 GCA_001517045.1 Pseudotsuga menziesii | reverse complement strand
TTTTTTGTTTATTGGCAGACAATTGCAGAAGCAGCTGGAGATTGGTATTTTGATCGAAGAATTGTTAAATATATTGATTGTCCATACCCTTGTGACTCCACTTGTAATAACAACTTTTTCTGAAATCATACCTACATGTATATATCTATATCACCAGCTACCTTTGCAATGCAGAAGATGATGAGTCTCATTTCTAAATCTGTACTATATTTATATTTTTTTTATGAAAGGTAATATTTGATTGTTCATTTCCTAGTGCTTTTTAATTGTAACAAGAGCCATGGGGTGGCAATGTTCTCCACATTGTCACAGCTAGGCCTCGGCTAGCTGTAGATAGTTGCTATGAAAAATTGCAGTAAGTTTGGTTTATATTGTGAAATGTATCAGCAACGTTCCATAGAAAAGCAGTCACAACAATCATCCAGCAATGAAGAATAATATGCCTATCATAGAATAACAACATATATGTTAATAAATGTAATCTCACTTGTCAAATGCAACATTAATTTCTCAGTTAGTTGAGTAGTTGATTTGGTCACCTTATCTTGATTAGTGACCCATAGTATTGGCCCATGGTATTCTTGTGATGTAATCCTATAAATACTTGAGTCTAATAATGAGAAGGTAATCTATATGCCCATTGTCTTCGTGCCTTTAATCTTTAACATGGTATCAGAGCGTATGACCTGATCCATTCCTTTTGCCTTGGGTAAGTCTTTTCAGATAATGGAAAGCACACACACATGGAGTTTGTGATCGAAGTTGGAACACATCGAGGAATCGGGTGTATTTTTTATTTTTCTTCTCTCTTGGAGCACTGACACACCCTGCCCGAAGGAAAAGTGTGTCACTAACCCATTGATGCACCCTACCTGAAGGAAAAGTGTGTCACTAACCCATTGATGCACCCTACCTGAAGGAAAAGTGTGTCTCTGACGCACCTTGTCTGAAGTAAAAGTGCGACGCACCTTGCATGAAGGAAAAGAGTGTCACTGACACCACTGACACACCTTATCTTAATAAGAAGTGCGTTAGTGATGCACCTTGTCTTAATGAAAAGAGCGTTGGCGATACACCTTGTCCAAAGGAAAAGTGTGTTGATGACACACCTTGTCTTAAGGAAAAGAGCATTGATGACACACCTTGTCCAAAGGAAAAGTGTGTCGGTCACTATTCACTTACAAGTTTTTTCACTAACGCCCTGTGCTAGGCTATACAAGCTACGTCGATTGTGTTAAACAGTTCAAAAAAAAGGATACTAGTATGGCTACTACCAACACAAACACCTTAAATTTGAAGCAGATCTCTAGACCTATACTGACCGGTACCAACTATGAGTTTTGGTCTATCAAGATGAAGACGTTTCTCCAGCTCAAAAAATGTTGGGATATGGTTGAAACTAAGTTCAAAGAACTTGATACAAATGCTCTGGCCGCAATGAGTGATGCCCAGAAGAATGTCGTAGAAGCTCGCCGAGACCGAGATCCCACAGCCAAATGGCTGATCCAAAGTTGCATTGACGAGTCCATTTTCTCGTTGATCTTAGGAGCTACCAACGCACATCAAGCTTGGAATCTGCTCGCATCTTCCTACAAGGGAACAGACCGAGTAAAAACAGTAAGATTGCAATCTTTGACTTCAGTTTCAAAGTTTAAAAATGAAGGAAACTGAAAATGTAGATCAGTTTATGACTAGGGTTTTGGGCATTGTAACCCAATTTCAAACCTATGGCGAACCTCTAGGACAAAAGGTAGTTGTTCAGAATATTCTAAGGTGTCTCATTGAGAAATTTCCTATGGTAGTGACTGCCATAGAAGAAGCAAAAGATCTATCTCAGTTCACCCTAGAAGAATTGATTGGATCCCTTCTATCTCATGAAGCTTGACTCAATCAAGAACAAGAGTCAATGACCAATGCTTTCAGCACCCAAGCTTCCCTCAGTAGAGGTCGAGGCTGTGGAGGACGAGTTAGAGGAAGAAGAGGTCGGGGGCCTCCTCATACAAAAGACAGAACCAATCATGAACATTCAAATCACTCAGAGCACTCTCACAAATCTCAAGGTCAGAGGGGAAGAGGCAAGAGATGGACCAATAAGTCCAATATCCAGTGTAACTACTGCAAGAAGTATGGCCACTATGAATGAGAATGCAAAAAGAGGCAAGCATACAAGAAAAACGACAGAGCCAATGTCTCTAAATAAGAAGGCTCGTCAAAGGTTATGTTCCTCTCCTATAAAGCAACTAAAGAACATTGCAGCTTAGATATATGGCTACTAGATAGCGGTTGCAACAATCACATGACAAGTAACAAATCACTTTTCTCTAGTTTGGATTCCTTTGTTGTCATGAATATCAAGCTAGGAGATGACTTTTTGGTTCCAGCAAAAGGCAAAGGTATTGTGCCTATATTTACAAAGCAAAATGAAAAGAAGTTTATTCATGAGGTTTTCTATGTACCATATCTGAATGTCAATCTCATCAGTATAGCTCAATTACTTCAGAACAAGTATGATTTTTTATTCTATGATACATACTATACCATTTATGATCAACCCCCCTATTAGCATTGTTTCTCTTTTCACTCCTTGCGAGATGACGAAGAAGGCAAAATGGGGCGACCACATCCTAAAATGCATGTAAAATGCCATTCACAGGTTAGCCGAAAACTATGTTAAAGGAGGCAGCGCTTTGATGGTGGTGATCAAAAGGTGAACCAAATCGATAGATAGAGCGATTTTTGTGAATATCACGTACACAGCCCAAGTTGCCTTTATGTTTTCATGAAAACAAAGTTAAAGGGACCACAGGTTTCAAAGGCCAGGATTGAAAAAGGAAAGATCGACGGCCGAGATAAATTTCGCTGGATCAAAGTGCCTGCAGAAAACTTGGTCCCCAGATCCGCGAAATGGGTTAAAGCGAGGTACCATTTAACAATGTATATTTTGACAAAGAAATATCCATGGTGAGTGACACCTCCACTGATGGGACAAGCACGGGACAAGTAGCCCCATAGACTCACGAAATATAACCACCCTTTACACATGGACGATAAAGATGGAGAGCGTTTAGATCAAACAACTGAAACATTCCCGCCTGGCAAAGGTTGCATTAAGGTCAGTCTAAGGTGGAAAGGACATTTCTGTGTGCGATTTGCACCTTCCAGTCGGGTCCTGTTGACGGGATATTCTCAACAGATGCTCGAGAGGCCGAAACGACAGGTAATTGACCACTCCGACGTCATTAAAACATGCATGTAGATGAGAATTGGCTCCAAGGTAGAACCAACCCTCCTAGAACCAAAGGTTTGTCGTATTCCACGTGTGAAAATTAGGAAAAGATCATGATAATTGAGATATGAAAGGTGGGTATGGTCCCTACACAAAGCGAGAAGATGCGAAGAAGGGGAATTGTTCTGATACCATCATCAACAAGGACGAAAAGGTAAGGAACGTCAAGTCCATGTGCCATGGGCTAGATGGTCAACAGTGTGGGATAATGCCAAAGGTCTTTTCTGCAGCCAATAATGAAATGCCGCAACATAGAAGGCAGTGTGACTAGATCTTCAGCAGGAAGAAGGGATCCTAGACTCGCATCCTCGCTCATGCTGTCATCATGGTAATCAACGACAAAGTGTGCAAGGATGCTGATGGCCCATCGTCATGTCCAGTTCTCCAACTCTATATAAACACCACACTTCAGAGCCACCAAAAAATAGAGACTAAGTGAGTGTGGAAGAGAAACTTGGAGTGCCAGTCTGTTGAAGGTTCTAAGAGTTCTAAAGGAGATCCGCAATGGCCGTCTGGTTTGAAAAAATTGTATGTCAAGGTGTGCTATTGGTTGGTGAGCACAGCTCCACATTCCTGCACTCCCCTAGTTATTACACCAAGGATGCATTAACCATCGGGGAAGAGACATTCATTGTATTAGAGGATCCTTCCGGCGTTAGCAAGGTCGTGATAGGGACTTTCATCGTATTAGATGGACCTCCTGAATCCGGTGAAGGAATTACTGTCTTAATAGAGGGCCATACCCACATCGGTGTTGTACCTGTATTTTCATGTCCCATGGATGTTCCCTCAAAACCTCCAGACATGGTCACTGCCTCCAAAGCCTCAGCACGTGATAACTATTTCTAGCAGCGACCCGTTGAAGTGAATGCTCATACTGGAGAGGTGGGGGTCCAAATTCTTCATTGTCCCCTTTGTGAAGTCCACTTGCCAACTTTTTATGAGGTGGTGAGGAGATCAAAGATGCACCTCGCCGTATTTCCTGCAGGAGGACCCTCCTCATGGGAGGTAAAGAGTACAAGAATGACAAGCCACTTCAAAGGCTTGTTACTTTCAGGAGCAATGCATCCCTTCTTCAAGTCCCCTCATATAACAATGTTACCAGGAGAGGGGGGAGCTATGAGGAAGGCTGAGCACAGAAGGGACACAAACTTTCTTGCCAGCCTTAAGCCCATGCAGAAAGGTTCCTTTGAGCACAGAATGAACACAAATGGAAAGAAGGAAGACGCGTTGCAGACTCGACAGAGAGGTAAATGGTTCAAGCCCAGTCAGCAATGAGCCACCCAAAGGCATCTCGAGCCGTTGTTTTCAAGGCTAGTGAGCTCGGAGCCAGAAACGTTGCGCCGCCATTCGGACCAAGCATGCGTATTTGCTCCATAATGTTTGTTTGATATATGTAAATTGTGGTGGAGATGCCACGTTCTAGTTGGCTAGAATTTTGATCATGATTTGTAACCAGTTTCTTGCTCTGTTTCAAGATTAATCTCGGGGGCTTGAAGCGCTATAAAAGGACTCCCGCAAAGGGAAAAAAGGGGGTTGTTGGTCCTAGTTGGAACCCGAGAGGTTTTTTTATGTAATTTGACGCATCTTTAATACAAGGAACAGAGTCGGATGTCGTCCTGTGGATGTGAGAATTCCTGTGCATTTCTTAAGTTGCAGTCTGTGATTTCCTTTCCTTATGTCCATGTTCTTCTTGTTATCTCTTTACATTTTTTTTTCTTCATGTCATAGACTTAGTGTATAATCGTTTGGAATTCATACTCATATGATCCTGCCATTGTCTCTGATATCCACCAAACATTTCTTCCAAAGTTGGTGCACAATTCACCCTTGTGGTGCTTTACATCGACGGGCTATCATCTTTCCTCATTTATCACTAGACCCTAACATATTAACCGTGACCAAGGTGTTATCTTTCTCTTTCATACATTCTCTGTGCAGACTGCTCTACATTTCCTTGGTATTTTTGACTCCATTGCCCCAACATATCCCATCTCGTTTCCACCTCCAACCTCAAAAACTTACTCCGTGACGATATGTCTCGCCTTGTTATACATTTGTCAGAGATACCTCTAGAATCGGAGAATCCAACTCCCTTTCCTAAATTGGTTCTATTGTTGCCCTGAGGTACGCCCTCCGTAACCTTAGGGTGTGATTCCGGGTGCTAACAAACTGGCGCCATTGCCAGGGAGAAATTGAAAATCATCCCTAGGAAGAACGATAAAGATTCAAGGAAATATGGTTTTCTATGGGAAAACAAAGATCCCCACGTGTGCAAAAGGTTGCATCATTTGCCCTGGAAACTCCACGTTAAAGTTTCTAGAAGATGACTCCACTGGGGAGATCGGCGAATGAAAATACCGATACGAGGAGGAAGGTTCAAAGCCTCCTGAAACCATGGACGATAGGGTCGTATACTAGACTATCGATGGTGAATGACAGTCAGAAATCTAGAAGAAAATGAATCTTTCTCCCAATGACTTCCATAAACCCATGTTTCCAATATTGTGATAGCTCCACTAATGTCATAGTACTGAAAGTTAAGTTTCCAAGAAGGCATTGGCAGCTTCTGCAACGTGCTTGAATTCACTGTGAAGGCATGGGTAGGATTGAAGAGAAGACGAGATACTTAAGATTCAACTTTCTCCAGAATGTCTTGGCTCTTCTTGTAAATATTCTTTCTCTTTTCCTAATATTGTTAGAATAGTCTGTCATGGCTTATTTCACCCCAAGCAAAGTCATGAGTTCACTCCTGCCATATCTTTCCCTGGTAACGGAGAGTATCTCTTTGTCCTATATATCTGATTTTAGTCTAGACCCTCCACCTGAGACCCCTGACATTAAGAGGCATCCCGATGGGCCCCGTGATTCCTTTTGCAAGAGCATATATTTTCCACAAGACTCTATTGCACCCAATACCCAAAGTCGATACATGCCTCTTCGCTTGCCTCATATCCTTCAAGATTTCCCTACAAAACTCTATAAATACCTCCCTGAGTTTGATGGAAAATCTAAAGGCCTTACAGCTAAGAAACATTTACAGGCTTTTGAATATTTTCTTGATCTTTTTGAGATAGAGCATGATGACGCTTGTATGAGATATTTTACTCAATCTTTGCAAGGTTGTGTCAAAAATGGTACAGACATTTGTAGTCGGAAATCCATCAATACATCGGAGGAATTTTCTCGTATGTTCCTAGATTGTTGGGATGAAAGCAGTTCATTAGACCAGGTGCTCTCAGAGTTTTATTCTATGAGGAAACGCGAAGGCGAAGCTGCATCAAGTTTCAACAGAAGGTTCATGAGTTTCTATTATGGAATGCCCAAAGAAATTCAGCCCTTAGAGGGTGCTACAAAACTGCATTATGCGTCTATTTTTCCACCCAATTTGTCTTTATTTCTATTGAAAAGAAAATTGGCATCATTACAGAGAATTTTGTTGATGCGTTGGATGTCAAAGAAAATTTAAGATTGTCAGGAAAGATACTGGACTAGGGAGGTACTAATGAAAATGAACAAGATTTGGGCCAGGTAAAGGTCCATGAGACGGAGGAGGAATTCCCTTGGCAACTTGCATTTTCCTCTAGTATACAGAAAGAAGATCAACCAGGGGGCAGAAAGGTGGGCAGTTTTATCAGTCCATTCCTTCGAGATTGCGACCAACCTGTTGCGAGTTGCATCCATGGTGGCCTCTAAAGAGGTTGCGGCAAGCCTATATATTATGAATATGAGGACGACTATTGGGACGTCATGCCTAGATAAATATTTGGAGATCCTACAGGCCCGAGACTTAATAGGGAAAAAGACGAGGTTGTTGGAATCAAGACCTATTCATGCGTCCTGAACCCAAGGACCCCGTATCAAGGGGAGATGTTTTTCTAGCTCGGCCCCATTGAGGAGGATAGTTATTCCCTTGCTGGAGCGAGTTCGAAAGATGAAATTCTGGTTCCTGAGACCCATATCCAAGAACAAGGTGCATCGTTTGAAAACTTCCTAGAGCACTCTTTACATGGTTCCTTTGGAAACTAACCTGATTGTGAGCACGAGGGGTTATTTCTTGAGCAATTTTCCCAAGATAGGCAGACGACAGATTTCTTCGGATGCTGCAATGTTCCTTATGTTCATGTCCCTGGTTATACGGAAATATTTTTCAACCAGGAAGTTCACCGAGAAGTATATGTGCCCGGTTCTATTAAGGAACGCAACGCTGCTTTTTTCACGACACTCGTGAGAAATCAAGTCGTGAATTCTGGAATCTCCCACAAAAAGGTTGATGCCACATGTACAAAAGATCAAGAGGACACCTCCCAAAGTTTTTTGAGATGCCGCCTCTGCATGATGTTGGAAGAATGGAAATTGGAACATTTTTGTCACATCCGACTAACAGCTGAAGGATTCGGCAACCATAAGGGTTTCTACGATCCGGTAGCGGAATAAATGGGGCAGCTGGAAAATGGTAATGTATGGTTAGATCTTTAGTGTAAAGATCAATTTATTTGTTATAACTCAGTGCCACTGATTCTTTTAGTAGTGTTCTCCATACCACATGATAAAAAATCATATTTATGGGACCATTTGCTTGGTTGGCTTCACTGGAAGTAAAAAATTACTTGACCAGCTGAGGAAGTCCATTCGATAGGATAGGTAGGTAGAAATGAATAAGATTGACATGACAAGCGTTTCCCTTATAAGCAATTTTTCTTGAGTGTCATCTTAGTTTTTCAATTGTTTTGCTCATTTGGCTTAATTTAGGTCCTTTGGAGCATTTTTTGAAAGATTGCAACAAAGATGGAAGAGCCGCCCAATGGATTTTGGCACTTTGTCTACATTGTTCTTTGCTACCTCACGGGGAGGATAACAGCCCTAGCTAGATCCACTTGTTATCCCTTTTTTCTTTTCACTCCTTGAGAGATGATGAAGAAGGAAAAATGGGGCGACCACATCCTAAAATGCATGTAAAATGTCATTCACAGTTTAGTCGAAAACTATGTTAAAGGAGGCAGCGCCTTGACAGTGGTGAACCAAATCAACAGATAAAGCGATTTCCGTGAATATCATGTACACAGTCCAAGACGCCTTTATTTTTTCATGAAAATGAATTTAAAGGGACCATAGGTTTCAAAGGCCAGGATCAATAGAGGAAAGATCGGTGACCAAGATAAATTTCGCCGAATCAAAGCACCCGCAGAAAACTTGGTCCCAAGATCTGCGAAATGGGTTAAAGGGAGCTAACATTCAATGATGTATATTTTGACAAAGAAAGATCCACGGTGAGAAACGCCTCCGCTAATGGGACAAGTGCAAGACAAGTAGCCCCAGAGACCTGCGGAATATAACCGCCCTTTACACATGGATGATAAAGATGGAGAGTATTCATATCGAGCGGCTGAAAAATTCCCGCTCGGTAAAGGTTGCATTAAGGTCAGTCTAAGGCGGAAAGCATGTTTTTGTGTGTGATTTGATCCTTTCAGTAAAGTCCCGTCGATGGGATATTGTCACACAGATGCTCAAGAGGCCAAAAAGACAGGTAATTGACCACTCCGATGTCATTAAAACATGCCTATAGATGAGAATCGGCTCCAAGGAAGAACCATCCCTCCTGGAACCAAAGGTTCGCTATATTCCACATGTGAAAATGGGGAAAAGATCGTGATAATTGAGATATGAAAGGTGGGTATGGTCCCTACACGAAGCGAGAAGATGCAACGAAGGGGAATTGTTCTGATACCATCATCAGTAGGGAAGAAAAGATAAGGAACATCAAGTCCATGTGCCATGGGCCAGATGGTCGATAGTGTGGGATAACACAACATGTCTTTTCTGCAACCAATAATGAAATTCCACAGTAGAGAAAGCGGCATGACTAATTCTTCAACGAGAAGAAGGGATCCTAGACTTGCGTTTCCGCTCATTTTGTCATCATGATAATCGATGGAAAAGTGTGCAAGGATGCACACAGGTCATAATCGTGTCTATTTCTCCAGCTCTATATAAACGCCATACTTCAGAGCCATTGAAATACAAAGACTAAGTGAGTGTGGAAGAGAAACTTGGAGTGCTAGTTTGTTGAAGGTTCTGAGAGTTCTAGAGGAGATTCATGATGGCCGTCTGGTTTGAAAAAAAATTCTGTCAAGGTGTGTTGTTGGTTGGAGAGCATAGCTCTGCATTCTTGCACTCCCCTGGTTATTACACCAAATATGTGTCAACCATCGGGGAAGAGACATTCATTATATTAGAGGATCCTTCCGGCATGAGCAAGGTCATGATAGGGACGTTCATCGTATTAGATGGAACTCCTGAGTCCGGTGAAGGAATTACTGTCTTAATAGAGGACCATACCCCCGCATGCGTTGTACCTAGGTTTTCATGTCCCATGGATGTTCCCCCAAAACCTCAAGACATGGTCGCTGCCTCCAAAGCCTCGACACGAGATGACCATTTCTAGCGGTGACCCGTTGGAGTGAATGCTCGTACTGGAGGGGTGGGGGGGTCCAAAGTCTTCATCCCCGCCTTTGTGAAGTCCACTTGCCAACTTTTTCTGAGGTGATGAGGAATTCGAAGACGCACCCCGCTGTATTGCCTCTGGGAGAACCCTCCTCATGGGAGGTAAAGAGTACAAGAATGAAAAGCCACTTCAAAGGCTTGTTACTTCTAGGAGCAATGCAGCCCTTCTTCAAGTCCCCTCATATAACAATGTTACCAGGAGAGGGGGGAAGTTATGAGGAAGGCTGAGCACAAAAGGGAATAAAATTTCTTGCCAGCCTTAAGCCCATTCCGAAAGGTTCCTTTGAGCACAGAATGAACACAAATGGAAAGAAGGAAGATACATTGTAGACTCAATAGAGAGGTAAATGGTTTGACCCCAGTCAGCAATGAGCCACCCAAAGGCTTCATGAGCCGTCATTTTCAATGCCAACGCGCTCGGAGCCAGAAATGCCGCACTACCATTCAGAATAAGCATGTGTATTTTCTCCATAATGTTTGTTTTATATATGTAAATCGTGGTAAAGAATCCATGTTCTAGTTGGTTAGAATTTTGATCGTGATTTGTAACCAGTTTCTCGGCTTGTTTCGAGATTAATGTCGAGGGCTTGAAGCACTATAAAAGGACTTCCACAAAGGGAAAAAATGGGAGTTGTTGGTACTGGTTGGAACCCAAGAGGTTTTTTTTATGTAATTTGACCCATCTTTAATACAAGGAACATAGCCAGATGTCAGCCTATGGATATGAGAATTCCTATGCATTTCTTAAGTTGCAGTTTATGCTTTCATTTCCTTACGTGCATGTGTTTCTTGTTATCTCTTTACATTTTTTTCTTCTTCATGTCATAGACTTAGTGTATAATGGTTTGGAATTCATACTCATATGCTCTTGCCATTGTCTCCGATATACACCAAAATTTTTTTCCAAAGTTGGTGCAAAATTCACCCTTGTGGTGTTCTACATCAACGGGCTGTCATCTTTCCTCATTTATCACTAGAACCTAACATATTGACCATGACCAAGGTGTTATCTTTCTCTTGCAGACATTCTCTGTGCAGACTGCTCTACGTTTCCTTGGTATTTTTTACTCCATTTCCCCAACATATCACGTCTCGTTTCCACCTCCAACCTTTGAAAACTTACTCCGTGATGATATGTATGGCCTTATTATACATTTGGGAGAGATCCCTCTCTGGAATCGGAGAATCCAACTCCATTTCCTAAATTGGTTCTACTTTTTCCCTGGGGCACGCCCTCTGCAACCTTGGGGTGCGATTCCAGGTGCTAACAAACTAGCGTCGTTGTTGGGGACGAAATTGAAAATCATCCCTGGGAAGATCGACAAAGAGTCAAGGAAATATGAGTTTCTATGGGAAAATAGAGATCCCTACGTGTGCAAAAGCTTGCATCATTTTCCCTGGCGACTCCACGTTAAAATTTCTATAAGATGACTCCACTAGGGAGATCGACGGCCAAAAAGACTGATACGAGGAGGAAGGTTCAAAGCCTCTTGAAACTATGGACGATAGGGCCGTCGACCAGACTTTGGATCATGAACGGTAGTTAGGAATCTAGAAGAAAATGAATCTTTCACCTGATGACTTCCATAAACCCGTGTTCCCAAAACTTCGACAGCTCCACTAATTCCATAGTACTGAAAGTTAAGTTTTCAAGAAGGCGTTGGAAGCTTCCGAAACGTGCGTGAATTCACTGTGAAGGCATGGGTAGGCTTGAAGAGAAAATGAGATACTTAAGAATAAAATTTCTCTAGTACGTCTTGGCTCTTCTTGTAAATATTTCTTTCTCTTTTCCTAATTTTGTTAGAATAGTCTGTCATGGCTTATTTCACCCCAAGCCAAGTCATGAGTTCACTCATGTATATCCTTCCTTGCTAACATATAGTATCTCTCCGTCCTGTATGCCTGATTTTAGTCTAGATCCTTCACCTAAGACCCCTGACATTAAGAGGCAGCCTGATGGGCCCCGTGATCCCATTTCTAAGAGCATATATTTTCCGCAAGACTCCATTGCACCCAATACCCAAAGCCAATACATGCCTCTTTGCTTGCCTCAGATCCTTCATGATTTCCCTGCAAAACACTATAAATACCTTCCTCAGTTTGATGGAGAATCTGAAGGCCTTATAGGTGAGAAACATTTATAGGATTTTGAATATTTTCTTGACCTTTTTGAGATAGAGCATGATGACGTTTGTATGAGAGATTTTTCCCAATATTTGCAAGGCTGTGTCAAAAAATGGTTCAGACATTTGCAGCTGGAATCCATCAATACATGGGAGGAATTTTCTTATATGTTCCTATATTTTTGGGGTGAAAGGAGGTCATCAAACCAGGTGCTCTGAGAGTTTTATTCTATGAGGAAACGCGGAGGTGAATCTACGACAAGTTTCAACAGAAGGTTTGAGATTTTCTATTATGGCATACCCAAAGAAATTCAGCCCTTGGAGGGTGCAAAAAAACTGCATTATGTGTCTCTTTTTTCTCCCGATTTGTCTTTATTCTATTGGAAAGAAAATCGGCATCATTATAGAGAATGTTTGTAGATGCGTTGGACGTCGAAGAAAATTTCATATTGTCGAAAAAGATCCTGGATGAGGGTGGTACTAATGAGAATGACAAGCAGTTGGGTTGGGTAAAGGTGCATGAGACGCACTACTAGATTTTGATCCAAAATCCGACGGTTTTTTCCGACGGTGCGTGGATTTTTTATTTTAACCGTGCCAAAAATCAGAAAGATTAAATTTTTTTTGAAATAATGGGCATAAGCGTCGCTTAAGCGACGGCGCTAAAAGTGCTATCCTCCTAG
>LPNX010593318.1:712499-720552 GCA_001517045.1 Pseudotsuga menziesii | reverse complement strand
CAAATGACCAGAAAAATGACCAAAATTCACATATCAATGACCAAAAATCAGTTTTGGTGGCTAATTTATGGTCTTTTATTACGCGACCAAATTTGGTCAAATTCTAGTTTGTCATGTGATCATTAATTTGGTCACAAATGTGGTCATATATTTGGTCATTGATTCAAATATATGGCCAAATTAATGACCAAATATATGACCAAATTAATGACCAACCGACAAGCTATAAATGACCAAAATAAAAATGACCAATTTTGGTCATGTAATAAAAGACCGCAAATTAGCCACCAGCGATCGCCAAACCAAAAGTGGTCATTGATATGCGGATTTTGGTCATTTTTTTGGTCACTAATCTCTCATTTTCCACTAGTGGAGAATGAAATGATCCCTCTCAATCCAAGCAATTTTGAGACCATAAATGAACTCTTCACTAAGTTCAAGCACCTTGTGCTCCAATTGAAGCAATAGGAAGTTGAGAAGAAAGATGATCAGCTCACTATTTCTATCCTTTAGAAGCTAGGACTAGACTAGTCTACCTTTTTATCTACCTTCCATACTAGAAATATTACAGTTCTAAATTGGAATATGCCTACCCTAAATGCATTCATTGAGTCTCTTACCAATGAGAATGATAAACTTGTCCAGATGGGATCCTTGAGATCCTCTAAAGATCAAGCTTTCTTTTCTAGAGGACCCAAAGATGTGAATGCAAAAGGAAAGAAAAATAAAGAGAAGACTAAGCTTGACCCTCCCAAGCAGAAGGATAAAAAACAACAGTTGGATGAGCCGTTAGGATGGAGGAAAAACAAGCAAAGGGGAAAAGAGAAGAAACAGTTCTTTTACTATGCAAGAGGATTTCATCCCAAAAGCTCTTGCATGAAGAGAACTATTGATTAGATCTCCCTTCTCCATGAGAAAAACAACATTACTCTTCCAGAAGGAATAAGGAAGAAAGAAGTTGGACATCGGAACAATCAGCCTGAAAGAGGACATGCAATCATGGCTAATGTTTTGAAGTATGGAGATCTCCTCATTGAATCTAGTGCTTTGAATCATATGTTTGCATGCAAGGATTATTTCACATCACTCGATTCCAACAAATGCATCTCCATCCACATGGGATATCACTCTCAAGTCTCATCAAAACACAAAGGTACTATCCATCTAGAACATGGATGCTTTAACAATGTTCTATATGCTCCCTCTTTAGCCTCAAACTTATTTTCCGTGTATAAAATGACACACATTGGTTTACCTAAAAGAGTTGTATTCATCTCTAATGATGTTGAGATATCTAATATATCCACGGGAAAGCTCATTCCTGTAGGGAAAGAAAATCATGCTACAAAGACCTATGAGTTTTCCAGCTTTGTGTCCAATTCAAATCCTAGTGCCCTCCTGACCAATGGGAATGAGGTCAGACGTGTGTGGCATGAGAATTTTCGACACATAAGTGATAAATATTTTCATCTGCTACAAAAGGATTCCATTGTGGAAGGCCTTCAAGCAATCAATTCTTCAAAAGGGATCTACAAGGGATGAATAGTCTCCAAGCATCCTTAGCATAAGTTTGATTGAGGAAAAGATAGCAGAGATACATGTATTTGGGGCTGATCCATAGTGATATCGGTGGTCCAATACACAAAGAATGCATGAATGGCTCGAGGTATGTGCTTAACTTCATAAATGAACTTTCAAGATTTACATGGGTGTACTTTCTCAAAAAGAAATTGGAAGTTCTTGAAAATTTCATAGATTTTAAAGATTCCATTGAAACTACTACTGGGAGCCAACTCAAAGCTCTCAAATCTGATAATGGAGTTCAATACATTAAATCAGAGTAGCTACAAATTTTTCCATAAAATGGTATCAAGATACAACACAGTGTTCTCTACACACCTCAATAGAATGGTGTAATGGAAAAGAGAAAACGAGCACTGAAGGAGATGACAACATATATGCTTGATTCTAAATATTTGGATGAAAACATTTGGGTTGGGGCTATGAATGTTGCTGCATACACTGAAAATATGATCCCACATGCATCTATCAAAGGGAGAACACCTTTCGAACCTTACA
This sequence comes from Pseudotsuga menziesii, assembly GCA_001517045.1. Lineage (NCBI taxonomy): Eukaryota > Viridiplantae > Streptophyta > Pinopsida > Pinales > Pinaceae > Pseudotsuga > Pseudotsuga menziesii. The sequence continues at coordinate 718,473 of LPNX010593318.1, read as the reverse complement.
CCGGTTACAAGCCTGATTTGTCCAATATAAGGGTTTTTAGGTCCACTGCTTGGGATAGAATTCCACTGGATAAAAGAAAGTATTTGAAACCTCATAGTGTTGAGTGTATCCTAATTGTGTATGCTGAATAAGAAAAAATATATATGCTCTGGAATATCATAACTAAAAATATATTCATCGAGAGAAGTGTCCACTTCGAAGAACCTCTTCAAGATCTGAACTTAAGTAGAGGAAGAAACTGCAAAACTGCTCCCTATTTCTGGTGAAGATTCTTAGGATGAAAATGAAAGTTTGTTCTCTGATATTTCAGATGTAATTTCTGATATCAGTGAGAATGAAATATCATATTCTAAATCATATACAAATTATCCCACTCATCTATAAAAATGGGCAGAAAGGACTCTCTCCTCTACTGGGTCAAACATTGAAAATCATGTTGATCCATGGAGAACTTGAGAAGATTCAAACATAAGGTATTTATCTTTATTGAAATGATAATTTGTTGTATGAGAACAGATATATGATGGTTGGATATTATCCCAAGTCATATTATCATTTCCATCATGATCCTATATGGAAAGCTTCTATGGATGAAGTGTATGAATCTCTTTAGAAAAATACAACCTCGGAGCTAGTTTCTCTTCCACCTGGGAGGAATATTGTTCAATGAAAATTGTTCTACCGAACTAAGGTTGCTGCATATGGATAATCCTGAAAACATAAATCTTGTTTTGTGACAAAAGGATTTTGACTATACAGAAACGTTTGCACCAGTGGAAAATATGGACTCTATTCGTCTAGTCTTTGCCATTTCCACATTAAAATACTGGGAGGTCCACAATATGGATGTGAAGAGTGATTTTATTCATGGATACCTGCAAGAAGAGATCTACATGAATCATCTTGAAGGTTAAATATCAGGCCCAACATTAGTTTGCATAGTTCGGAAATCATTGTATGGCTTAAAACAGTCCCCAAGAGCTTGGTATGCCAAGATGGACTCATTTATGCTATTACAAAACTTTGAAAGATGTAAGTCTGATACAAATGTGTACTTGCAAAAATATGAAGGTAATTTTCTGATTATTTTTATGTATTTTTATTATTTATTAATTATAGGAAGCACACTTGCTTCAATCAACTTCATAAAAACCACTTTACATGAAGCTTTTGACATGAGTGATCTAGTCCCGCTAAGGCAATTTCTTGGCTTAGAAATAACTCAATATTTTTTATGGTATAATGATCATCCAATAAAAGTATGTTTCATACCTACTAATTAAGTTTACTATAACTGATTTTATGGCTGCAACTTTCCCATTCCTCTCAGAAATTAGTCTTGAGGAAGGAAACTATACATTGATGGTGGATTCCACTATCTATTAACAATTGATTTGAAGCCTTCTATACTTGACACATTCAAGACCTCATATTTGCTATGCCATGAATGTTGTATCAAGCCTAAATGGCAACAATATCATGAACTTAATTGCAGGGAATCCAAGAGCAATCTATAGTACGTGCAGGGTACTAGCAACTTAGGCATTCACTATGCTACAGATTATGATCTATATTTGGTAGGATTCACAGATTCAGATTGGGTAGAGATAGAATAGATAAAAAATCCACATTAAGCTATGTTTTCATGTTTGGTAATGGGACTATTTATTGGTCAAGAAAAAACAAGGAAACCATTTCCCTATATTCATCAAAGGTAGAGTACCGGGGAGCGGTCAATGCATGCATCTAGGCAGTTTGGCTCCAAGGTATTCTATCAAATTTTGACATTGGTAGGACCACTTATACTATCATTTTTTGTGAAAATTAGAGTGATATCAATATCTCAACACATCTGGTTCATAGATGGAGAACCAAACACATCTAGGTCCACAAGCACTACATCAGAGAGCTTGTGCATGACAAAACAATTGTAATGCAATATTACCCCACAGATGAGCAAATTGCAAACATTTTCACCAAGAGATTCACTGAGAAGAAGTTCTCTTACCTCTGTTGACTTTTGGGGGTGAGTTGAATCATGGTGCAAAGATATTAGTTCTTCACTGTTCATTTTTAGGGGGGGTGGTTCTTTCCCACAAGGTATTTTCTCTTTTCCTCTTAGATTTTTGAGCATTTTAGGATTAATTTTGTAAAGGGTGACCTATCGCCTTTATTGTCAAGGCCCCTTTTTTTACTCCTCCACATGATATTATATTAAGCGGGGGATTGGTTTCATTTTCCAACCACATATCATTATTTGGCTTATTTTGGCCTAATTTACCACTTATCAAATGTTTTGACTCAAAGCAGTAATTGCATCATCAAACTGGATCACCTCCATCAATCAGGGAGAAAATATAAGTTGATCTGCTTGACATATGTGCCCCATTCATTCAACTGAAGGTTGTTTCACCTACCTTTCAATTAAACTAAAGTTATAAAGGAACCTTCCAATGATTTATGTGTAATTCTAGTTTAAATGCAGTTAACTGGAGTGTTGAAGGCGTCTTCACCTAACTTTGGTGACTCTGTTCAGTTTAAATCACCTAACTGAAGTCACATAGGCTCCCTCACCTACTTGGTGGCATGCAGTTGAGTTCTATTAAGTTAGACTTAGTCTAAATTTCCTTTGAGTTTATTAGAGTCAATTATGTTGGAGTTAAGTGGTTAACTGATGTGTTGAGTGCTGTTTAACTTACAAGTAATCCACTCTCATGAACCCAATTCGAATGGGTTCAAATTGCATGGATATTCATGTCATTGTATTGCATTGTAATCTATTCTCCTATTTAATGGTTAAACAAATATACAATTGCAAGTATTTTTAACTGTTTCTGACATTTCATTGAGCAAATTGATCTGTATGCTTTGTAGTAAGTTTTTGTATTGGTTCTTATATTGTTGTGCGTCAATTTTATAATTACAAGTGACCACAGACATGGTTCGATATGCTAAATAATAAGTATCAATGAACCGAATCAAGGCTACTATGAATTTCTCATTACGAAAAACCCAAGAATATTTTTTTAATTCGTAAATAAATTCATTTCAAATATGTGACAAGTTTCTTACATGGGTTATCCATCTTGAGAAGCAAAGGGTAAATTCCTTCATATATTTTTAATATAAAAACTGAGAGAATAAATCTGCATTTTATCGAATTTAAATGTCTTCTCAAAACAAAATAAACTATCTTATAAATAAATATAAAGTTAAAATGTTATTCACGCGGACCATATAATTTAAGCAACCGTCAAATAATTTGCTTGCATATAGATTTCAATACAAAACTGAAATAATATCCATGCAGATTGTTTGACCCATGTAGTTCAAGTAGTTTCCTTCTATACATGTAATCAAAATAATCAAAGAAAATCTGTTGTGAATTGTTCAAAAAATAAGCCATAAATTATGTCATCACATAGGAATTCAAATATAAAATTGGAAAAAAGAAGAACATGTCACACACGATTGAACCTACTAATGGTAGAGAGTTGTGAAATTGTCGCTTCTCCAATCTAGTCATGTGGTATTTCCAAATTAATAACCGATCGCTTCCTTGACCTCCCTACCACACTAGTTTTAGTCTTCTTCCTCTCAATGCCCCAAGCAATAGGGGTTGTAGAGCGCACACACTAGCAAAAATTTTAGAAATGAGATCCCCCTCACATGAACATTTTCAATCCACTCACACAGATCACACATCAAAATTCAAATTTCATTACGAAATCCATCCATCACTAGGGATCCAAAGATATTCGTTCCCTTCCTTTCCCCTTGCTTAAATAGAAAAACATCCGATGACACATGTCACTCCATGTATAAATTCTCTTTTTATAGAATTTTTCATTATTATTATTCACCTACTTATGTGTCGCTCTCTGATGAGAGTTTACATATATCCCAAAATTCGTTACTATATGTTCCCTTATGATAGGATTCAAATCCCTAAATCAGTGGGTGCAAGTGGAGTTAATTCTATAATGTCCCCCAGTCCATATTTGCACCATATCTAAATATTCCCAATTTTTTAATTACATTAAATCATTTTTTTCACAAAGCAAACTACTGCATACCTATATGTCCAATGTAAAATATTTACATAAATAATTTTCCCATGATTGTCTAGGTACCACATCTACAAGCCCTTCTGACAATAATTTTATCTTTCTATTATGTAGAGAGTTTGTGTAGTGGTGTAGGAACCGCTACCATAAACCAATCCGCTACACTCTATGTGATACCAATGGTGATAAGGAATAATATTATCCCTATTGTGGCCCACTCAACAAACTCGTACGTGACCAAGTCATTATCACATCACTTGTATGACATCACACCACTCGAGCAAAGATGATAGTACTTTCCACTCATGTGTGGATTTCTAATCCGTCTTTCTACCCCGATGTGTGTTTTCCCGTCGTTTATGGGCCCCCTTTTATCCCTTTCTAAGTTAGTCGATAACCTTCTTTCCTACCATTGAACCCACATGCAAAATGCATATTAGTAGTGTCGCTCAAATAGATCATCATCTCATATGCAATATCATATGTTTTCATTCGTTAGGAAATTATCTATTCAAATGTGCAAAACCAACATATCCATTTAATTCATAACATTGGTATTTAATTCATAACATTGGTATTTAACAACTTCTGTTTTTTCACATTCGTGATTCATTTAACATAATGTAATAATCGTCATAATCATTCACATATGCTAGTCAATCAGTAGCATGTTTAAAGTAGCAGTCATACTACATTTATTTTTTCTAGTTATAAAAAAATTATAGTCATAAAATCAATCAGATTTTACAAGTTAGTCAACAATGTATTCAAGGTAACAAACAACATTATTCTATGTTATTAAGTTGGCTCACTTCAACAAGGGCCCTAAAAATTTATCATTAAAAAATATGGCATTACAAAGATGAAAGCCCTATGGGCTCTCCATGTTCCATTTAAATTTCATTTCTCTTTCTCTCTCTTTTTTTTAAAATTTTAGTCATGCAGCCAATATTATTTATGTAAACTTTACTATTTTCTTTATTTTAATTGGAACTCACTTTCTTTCTTTCTTTTTTAAATTTACTTTCTCTTTTCAAATTTTTCTATATTCCCCTTTTCATTCCACTGTCTCTTATTTTGTTATTTTTATTTTTCTTAATTCTGGGATAAAGTTTATTTATTTTGGGGATTGTATTCATGTAAATATTTACTAGATTTAATTCTAAATATTTTTAAGAATTATATGTTCACTCGCCCATTAATATTTAAACTAATAATTTATTTTCTTTTTTTTAATAGCCGTGTTTTCGCTACGATGGGGCTATCAAAGGTTCCAAGATCCATGCATTCCTTTTAAATACTCCTCCCCTTAGTAGGGATTTTGTACGATAACTGAGACATTCTTAACTTTGTTCGTCGTCCCTATTAAGGGACTCGTGGTATCTTGGGAATAACATTGTATCCATATTGCATGGCCCCCATTAAGGTTCCTTACGAGTGACCGAATCCGTAGTCTACCCTCATGGAGACATACATTCGACAAACAAGAGCATCTCTCACTCTTTTCAACTCATCGCGTGGACAATGCTAGACTTAAATTGTGTATATAGGTTCATCCCTATTAACTGATGTGGATCGATTGGAAATCATAATCCATCACTTGCACATAAACATCATGTGCATTAAATATTTCAAGGAAATATAATAATATATCATAAATTCTAGATTGGCATCACTTATCAATTATACCTGAATCAATCCAGATTCCTTGGGATATTGAAACCATCATTGCGTCACATGTACCTGCCTTTTTTTTCACAGTTGACGACACATCCGAGTACATGATATCCAAAATATAATTATGTGCATTTCATAATTTTCAATCGTAAACATTTATACACTACAAAAAAATACCCTTTTGGGGAAGGTTTAGGGTTGAGGCAATTTTGCTAACCCCCCCTCGCACA
>LPNX010593318.1:649999-707499 GCA_001517045.1 Pseudotsuga menziesii | reverse complement strand
GATTCACTATATTCTGGGAGATATGATCCCTCCAAGTTAGAGTTCCAGCCTCTTCCAGAATTCATCCCTAAACAGGACACCTCGGGAGAATTGCTATATATTGAGCTACACAAGTCCAAATGATATTTATGAAGATGTTCCAGAAATGGAATAGACTTTAATTTATGTGGTCCAAGTTTTAGACTCAGAATATGAACAAGTGACATGTCGCAGTCCGTATAACTTCGATGTTCTGGACAGTCTTGTAACAAGTCACCTTGGTAAAAGGATCATAAGTCCCAATTGGTGAAACCAATCCTGATGGAACCTATGGTGTTGGATCAAGGATATGCGTGGTTACCCCAGTGAAACATTTTAGACACATAGGAGTATTAATTTCTAAGATATGATAGAAACAGTGACAGGCATTTCTGCAAAAGAAATTGGAAAACTAGGGCTTCCTGTTCTAGGAACTTCCCTCCACTATTTTCAGAAAAGGAGTACATTGGATAGCTCAACTTGAAGAGATATATATTTCTATCCAATTAGATTTGAAAGATTCCAAGTTTTGAAAATTAGGGTTTCTCTGACAAACCCTAGATCAACCAGCTCCGGAACCAGGACAGACACCTCAAATTGGTAAGATCTAATCTTTTGCTATTTCCATTTGAAGTTCTCATCAACTTGATGATAAGCTTTGTGAAGTTGACAAATTTCAAGCATGGAAGTATTTGATCTCTCTGAAGAAAATGAATTGGACACCTACATGAGTAGAGAGGTTCAAGTTCTAGAGGGAGATGAGGCTCAAAGCCTTACACTAAAAGAACTTGGTCAAGGCCAAGAAGATCATTGCTGATTCAGTCACGGATCAACTTGTACCACAAGTGTCTTCCCTAAAGAAATAGAAAGAGATTTTTGATTCCTTGACCAAGTTATTTGAAGGAAAGAACATACATCAGAAGATGACCTTAATAAACAGGGAAAAGAAGAAGTGAAGATTGTAGAAGTGGTGATAGCCACCTTGAATGGCATCCTAGGATCATGGGATTCATTCATGAGAGGAATGTGTGCCAAAAGGAAGCGATTGCTTTCAATTGAATATGGGAAGAAGAAGAAGCTTGACTCATAAGAAGAGAAGAAGAACATGGGAGCAATTGAAGATAAAGCTCTCACCATTCAAAGAAGATCCCTCAAGGGATGAGGAATATGAAGAAATTAATTCTTGAAGAACCTCTTATCCATCTTATCATTTGGATAAGAAATGATGATGTCATGAATAAAGAAGATGATGAAGTAGAAGGATCAAGAAGAAGTATACCCATGAAATGAATAAAAGATAAGTATTCAATTGTTATTTCATGATATTGTTATGTTATACATTTGATTATATTCAGTTGATGTGTTATATAGACTGGTTGTATTAATGACAGTAGTGAGATATGGATGAATATTGTGTTGGCTAAACAGTTACATGATGCATAAGAATTTGTCATTATGCATAGTTCTAACCATGCAACTAGTGCATTTGAATTGTGTGAAAGGTATTGTACAACCACCTACAAGAAAACAAGGATGAGACTTGTTCTGAAGAACAAGTGATGACAATTCAATAAACATGAATATGAAGCTCCTAGGGTCAGAGACATCATGATGAAGGAAAGAGATTCAGAGAGCGGTAGATCCACCTCGAAGGATGAAGACCACCACGGCTATGAAAGAAGCTATGATCAAAGAGTAACAATTGATCACGAGGAATGATGTATTTGATAAGGTTTCAAGACATAAAGGGAAGTACATAATATCTTCCATATGGATCTACAAGAACAAGTGTAAAAAGCAAGGTTCATGATTTGCCTCAGAAAGAATAGACTATGACATAACATACTCTATTGACAAGTATATATCAAGCGTAGAAACACCTGTACATAATGAAGAAGGAAGATGATACTACACTTCAGGGGGAGTGACTACAGAATATATCTGAGTTCGACATGGTACGGCATGATGGATCAAGACTTTACCAAGAGTAAAGTGGATTCCATCCTTCAAGGGTGAATGTAGAATACTACGACACGTTGATGACCTGACAAGATGAACTCATGGAAGATGTTCTAATGAAAGAATAGTATAATGATGTTTAGGATATAGTACTCAAACCAGAAAGCAAGAATGTTGTATCTTCCAAATGGAATGGCAGGATAAAATATGTTGCAGATAGAAGTAAGGAAAGACTTGTGGTTAGAGGTTTCTATTAGAAAGAGGGAATTAATTATGAAGAGACATTTTCCCCAGTAGCACATTATACTTTGATTAGAGCTATCATGGCACTTGCATCCATGATGAAGTAGGACTTACACCAGATGGATGTGAATTTTTTTTTCTGAATGGTGTGATTGAAGAAGAAGTATACATAGAATAGTCACGAGGATTTGAAGTTGAAGAAAGATGGACTCACGTATGCAAGTTGAAGAAGGCCCTCTATGGCCTGAAGCAAGCTCCCAAAACCTAGTATGGAGGATAGATAGTTTCCTGACGAAAGTTGATCCTAACCTTTACTTCAAGGTTATAGAAGATGAACATGTCATACTATTACTGTATGTGGATAATCTATTCCTGAGAAGGAATGAGAAACATATTGTAGAATGCAAGAAGAAGCTCACTGAATAATTTTAGATGAAATAGCTTGGGTTAATGCATTATTTCCTAGGTCTGGAAGTATGGAAAAATTCAGAAGGAATCTTTCTCAAGTAGGGAAATTATGCAGTAGAGATATTGAAATTTTTTTATATGTTGGAATACAAAGCCATGGCCACACCCATGGATTCCAACTTGAAGTTGTTAGCTGATGACTCATCAGAGTTAGTGGATGTGAATCAATAGAGACATATTATTGAGTTGGTAAATGTATAAAATAAATACCATACCAGACATTTGTCTTGCTGTGAACACCTTGAGTCAGCATCTAGTTCAACCTAGATGAGTTCACCAAATAGCTGCAAAACATGTGATGAGATATCTGAAAGGGACTATAGACTTTGGTCTATATTATGATGGTAGCCATGAGTATAGATTGTATGGCTATACAGATGCATATTGGGCTGGAAGTATCTCATATAGAGAAAACACATCAGGTGGATGTTATAGTCTGGTATCTCCTATGATTTCATGGTTTATTAGAAAGCAGACTAGTGTTTCTCTAAGCATAGCCGAAGCAGAATATATAGTAGCTTGCTCTGCTAGTTGTGAAGCCATATGGCTTCGAGAGCTGATATCAGGTCTTTTTGACCTGAAGATGGACACTACAATTATTCTAAGTGATAACCAGAGTTGTGATGATAGAGAACCCTGTGTTTCATTGTAACACATAGAAATCCAATATTTCTACACATGAGATAAGATGCAGATGATGATGTTTCAATATTTACATACTATGCAGATAATGGTGATTCAATATTTCTATACTGAATATATAGATGATGATGTTTTAGTATTCCCATACTGAAGATATATATGATGATGAATTCAGTATTCCCATACTGAAGATATAGATGATGTTTCAGTATTTACATACCGTAGATGCAGATGATGGTGATTCTGTATTTCTATACTGAATGTAGAGGTGATGATGCTTTCAGTATTTCTATAATGAAGATATAGATGATGATGCTTTCAGTATTCACATACCGGAGATACAGATTGTGATAGTTTAGTATTCACATACTGAATATGTAGATGATGATGATTTAGTTGTTGATGTGTTGACGAAGCCTCTGTCCCGAGTAAAAATTTTGAACAGTTTCGAGAAAAGATTGGTGTGGTTTGGAAAGACCTTCCCCGAAAGGGGGAGTAGTGATGTTGCAGTGGGATTCTATCATACCTACGCTCTTTCCCTAAAGTGATCCAGGGACCTCAGTCCTCGAGAATGAAGAGGGATTGTATCATCCCGGGACATCTCACTAGAAGTGATCTGGTGACCTCGGTCCTTGAGAATGAAGCAGGATTGTATCATCCCTAGGCTCTTGTCCTAAAGTGATCTGGGGACCTTGGTCATCGAGAATGAAGAGGGATTGTATCATCCTAGGACATCTGTCTAGAAGTGATCTGGTGACCTCGGTCCTCGAGAATGAAGAGGGATTGTATCATCTTGGGACATCTTCTAGAATAGATCTGGTGACCTCTGTCCTAGAGAATGTAGTGGGATTGCATGATCCCTGAACTTCATTTCAAAATGTATCCAAAGGTCTCAGCCCCCATGAATGTGGTGGGATTTCATCATCCATGGACCTCAATTCAGAATGTATCTGGAGGTCTTGGCCCCCGTGAATGTGGTGGGATTGCATCATCCCTGAACCTCAGTTCAAAATGTATCCAGAGGTCTCGGACCCCATGAAAGTGGTGGTATTGCATCATCCCTGGACCTCGGTTCAAAATGTATCCAGAGGTCTTGGCCCCCATGAAAGTGGTGGGATTGCATCATCCCTGGACCTCAGTTCAAAATGTATCTGGAGGTCTTGACCCTCATGAAAGTGGTGGGATTGCATTATCCCTGAACCTCGGTTCAAAATGTATTCGAAGGTCTCAGCCCCCGTGAATGTGGTGGGATTGCATCATCCTTGAACCTCGGTTCAAAATGTTTCCTGATATTTTGGTCTCCGTGAATGTGGTAGGATTACATCATCCTTGGACTTAGTCCTAAAGTGATAGGGACTGATTACCCCGTAATCAATCCGGTAACTTCAGTTGTCGAGAATGTGGTGGTGATTATATCATCCCTGGACTTTAAGCCCAAAAGTGAACCAAATACTTTTTTGTCTTTGAGATGTGGATCGTAGGTTGTTGCTGATGATGATGCCATACTGATCAAAAGATCAAAGTGTGATGATGATGATGTATTGATCAAAATATCATAGTGTGATGATGATGACGTACTGATCAAAAGATTAGAGTGTGATGATGATGACGTACTGATCAAAAGATTAGAGTGTGATGATGACGATGTACTGATTAAAAGATCAGAATGTGATGATGACGTACTAATCGAAAGATCGTAGTGTGATAATGACAATGTACTGATTGAAAGATCAGAGTGTGATGATGATGATGTACTAATCAAAAGATCAAAGTATGATGACGATGACGTACTGATTGAAAGATCAGAATGTTATGATGATGATGTTGTTCAAAAATTGAAGTATGATGATGATGGTGCTGATCACAATGTTAGTGATCAGAGTATGATGATGATGTTGCTGATTTAAAGGTCAAAAATGGTTAAGATGCTTCTGATCGAAAGGTCAAAGTGCTGAAGATGTTGTTGCTGATCGAAAGGTCAAAGTGCTGAAGATGTTGTTGTTGATCGAAAGGTCAAAGAGCTGAAGATGTTGTTGCTGATCGAAAGGTCAAAGTGCTGAAGATGTTTTTGATCGAAAGGTCAAAGTGCTGAAGATGTTGCTGCTGATCGAAAGGTCAAGTTATTGCTGATCGAAGCAATCAAAGTGTTGATGTTGCTGAAGACTGAAGATTGAAGATAAAGACTACATGATGTTGAAAAGATTCTAATGATTTATAGATGTGTTATCCTGATGATGTTGATGATGTTCTCCCTCTCTCACCTATTATTATTGTTGTTGTTGATGTTGTAGAATACCCTTCTCGTTAAGTAGGAGTGTTGAAATATTGTAACTTCGAAGAATATTCTATATGTATCTTTTGTGGTTCCCGATGGTCCTACCGAGAGAACCACTTGTATTACTTTGTATCCCAATGCTTCTAATCGGAAGAACTAATAAGAGTCATGAGGTAGTCCCCTCTAACTATAAAGGTGGGTCATTAACCCCCCACTGTGGTTACTTGAGCCTACATGTCGGAATGAATAATTAAAGTGAACGGATGAATATAAGTAAAGGTGTGGCGCTCCACATTTGGAAAACATATACTCTCACTTGTGTAGTGCATTAGTGGAGAAGAGAAGAGTAGATGGAGAAGGAGGAGGATCAGGTTTCGATCTCCTTGTTGGTTTTATCTTTTATCTTTTGGGGCATCTATATTGAGGAAGCTTTTGCTGGGTTTTTCCCTTTAGGGTTTTCCCAGAATAAATCTTTGTGTTCCTTTTGTATGGTTGTGCTTGTCTATCTTTCAATGATCCTGTCTATATGCTTTTGTTATGAAATTGAAATGAAATACTAATGATCTGGCTTAGCATATGAAAAATTCAACAATGATGATGATGATGATGATAATGATGATCACGATGACTATGAGTATGATGATGATGATTACGATGATTACGATGATGAGGATGATGATGTTGATGATGACCACGATGATGACGATGAGGATGATGATGACTATGATTATGAACAATGATGGTGACGATGATGATGATGATGATGAGGGCGATGATGATGAGGGTGATGATGAGGAACAATGATGATGGTGATGACGATGATAAGGATGATGGAAATGAGGATGGTGAGGATGATGAGTATCACAATGATGGTGATGATGATCATGACCATGATGACTATGACTGTGATGACGATGATTATGATGATAATCATGATGATTACGATGATGAGGATGATGAGTTGATGATGACGATGATGAGGATGATGAGTTGATGATGACGATGATGATGATGACTATGATGATGATGATGATGATCACGGATAGTATGAATATGATGATGATTCCTATGATAAGGATGATGATGACTATGATGGTGATGATAATGATGATGATGATGATGATGACAATGATGATGATGAGGATGATGAATATAAAGATTACGATGGGGATGAGGGTGGGGATGAGGATGATTATGATGAGGAGGAGGAGGAGGAGGAGGATGAGGATGATGATGATGATGATGAGGATGAGGATGAGGATGAGGATGAGGATGATGATGAATGATGATGACGATGACGATGATGATGAACAATGATGTTTATGATGACGATGAGGATGATGACAATGATGATGATGGGGATAATGACTATGATGATGATGATGAGGATCACTATGATGACGATTATTATGATGAAAGATGATCCCAAGCTTAGTGCAGAAATTTGAGCGTGAGTTTAGTGCAGGAGCTCAAACTCCTTTTAGAATGCATTTTGGCACTTTTTATGATATGATGGAAAATATACTTCATCTTGAATTAGTTACCCCTTGAGTTCCTCATGGGATAAGTCATTTCGGTTCATCTTATGTTCTCTTTAGTCTTGTCTGATGTCCTAAGGGGTAATATGTTGATCTGTTGACATTTTGTTCTTAAAGAAAGTGAATTTATTATATAAATGATGCCAAAAGGGTGTTTTAAAAGCAATGGGGGTGATTAAAATTCCAATACTGTACTGGTCGTGACTTGTGAGTTGCTTTTAATGTGACAGATGTTCATCGATGTCTACAAATGTATGGTCCATAGAATAGAACAAATCATCTGGTACTGAAAATATTCAAACAAGTGTTTGGACATCAATGTAATGAGTGTTTATATGTGTATTAAATATTTCGACGGTTTTCAATATTTAGTAATGAGATTTCTCCCATTTTGATATTTAGTAATCACTATTTATAGTAATCCATTTGAAACTCCAAACAACGTGGCCCCTCCGACATCATATCTATAAATTTGAAATACGAAGGATTTTGTAGAGTACATAGAGCCCAATGTTTTCTTATTTATTGATAGTAGCTCTCAATTTTAATTACTCATGGAACTCGTGTCCAGGATTTTGATTTTTCAACTCGCACAAGCACTCTCTGCATTTTTCTCAGCACACCATTGATGACTCTTTAACAGAGCTTTACCTATCCCAATATTTATATATAACAAGAAACCATTCCAAGTTTGATTCGAGGATGATGACAATGATGATGATGAGGATTATCACTATCATGATGATGACGAGGATGACTATGATGATGATGATTATGATGATGATGACTATGATGATGATTATGATGGTGATAATGGCCAGTGTTGGATGCCTCCCTTACCCTCCACTAGCAATAGGTAAGGAGATTAAGACCTTGTAATGGAACCCATGGGCCTAAGAAGAAAGTAGTGGTGAAGACTATATTGTAAAAATAATCATACATGTGTGGATATCGAGACATTGTTGAATAACATTAGTTATTAAATGGGCTAAACGTTAGTGAGTAAATGTTGCAAATGTTAGGTAGGAGCATGCACATGTCTTGTTGTGCATACACGTTAATGCGCGCATGCACTATTATACATGTGTGTACACACTCAAATATGCATGCATGCACCTGTTACTAGTTAAAAAAAAATAGACATCTAGATTCTCGGGAATTCTACCAATTTTCACAGGTTTTGTACAACTATTAGCGCATTTTGTGCTCCTGAACTTTGCAATTTTTCCCACACTCAATCATCAATATTTGATATATTGGATAGAATATCACTATTGAAATCTAACAAGCATATTCAGTGGTCTTCAAAGTTAGTGGATACATTCAAACTACAAGTTTTCATTGCAAGAAGAGATCATTTTAAATAGGTATTGTGAATTGTAAATAATTGTTTTCATTCACAAGATTTGAAATCATTTTATTGATTTGTGTTTTATCATATTCCTACAACAATATCTCTCTCATAGACAACATTTAATTTCACAAGAAGAATTCCCAACTTCACATCTAAACAAGTCTCATATTCTCCATACAAGATGAAGTATGCAATGTTAACTAATTTACCTATTCAATTAAAAAACAACCTTTGAAGTAATCATGGGAGAGGGTCAATATTGAGTAGTTCACCAAGTTGTCCATATTCTCTATACATGATGAAGTATGCAATGTAGACCAATAATCATTTGCACATGAATATATTTTGATTTCCCACAAGGATGGAATAGATGGGGGTCTCTATTGAGGTTCTTCATGGGAGAGGGTCCATATTGAATAGTTCACCAACTTGTCCATGCTCTCCTCTTCATGCTAGATTTATCATAACATGCCATTGAGCTTAGTAGGGATGCCTCTACCTCAATGATTTCTCCTTTTTTTGGGGGATTTGCAACCTCCTAATTGTGTAATTAGTCAATTTGTTCTCTTAATATTCAACTTGAAACTTAACGAGTGTAATTTATTCAATTTATTCCAAATATATCCAAACACCAACTTGTGCCTTCCCTCACAACTAATGTTGGCATATTACATGGAATGTCATCTAATTAGCATTTATGTATAATGCCAGTAATTACCACACTAAAATATATGTAATTTAGTTAATTATGTTGGAATGCGCCATGTTTCTTGTATAATGGAAATAATACCTTATTTATTGAATATTATGCAGGGTTAGACCTCATAGTTTTGATAAAGAAAATATTGGGGATGGGAAAATCACATAACAGAGCAAGAAGAACTAGAAGGAATATTCCCATTGAAAAGGAAAATGAGGTAAGAGAAAAGGCCAAGTTGGAAATGGAGATAGTGAGACATAGTCCAGACATTTCCACTGATACTGTGACCGATACTAACATAGTTGATGACATAACAGACTCTACTTCAGAACCACGGGTGAAGCATTTGCATCCAACAGACCCAACTCAAATTCCAACATCAACACAATCTCCAACCAACAATCCATCTATGAGCCATGTTGAATATCTTGAAGACATAGGTATATTGAGAGATGCTGAGTATCAAGCATTGGACCTATGAGCAATGATTAATTTGCAATCTCTCCAAGAAGAACACAACCATGTTGAGCACACTCTTAATATGGACCGACATGTGAATGAAGAACCACAACAAAGAATCCCTAGGATTCATAGCTCATGTCCACCTTCCCTATCTCGACTGTCTATTGCAAGAAAAGGACTCCTAGACGTATCCATGTGGATTAAAATTGTCTGTCAGGACTTGAAGGTATGTTTTTGAAATGCACTGTCGATTGGCAATGTAGAAAATCAATGAAGGAATATTTTGAATCCAAAGGTGATGCAGGTAAATGTCAATTATTATGATGTTCATTAAAGTCAAATTGTTTAGTTGTTGTTAGGGGAATTCTGGGCATAAATATAGTTAGAAGTTTAGAGGATAATAGGCATATTGTTAGAAATATCCAATCTGCTTTTAATGAGATTGGGAAGATGTCTCATACTAAAGATATTTGTGTGGCTCATTGTGCGTTTTCAGAATCAGTTGTAATCAAGTCCACATGGAAACATCACCTCCTTTCACACACTTCTCACATACTTAAATTAAATAGAAAAACTATTAAGAAGTACTCTTTTATAAGAGAAAATATTCAAACTCCAGATGGAAAAGATTGTTGGGCTTTTGTCAATAGGTTTCCTTGTTGAGATATGAAGCTAATTGATGTTGTTAAGGACTTAGTACAAATGTTATGGCATGATCATACCATACCTTCATCTAACCAAAGAGATATGCTAAAGCTGAGAAAAGGTTCTACTAAAGGTGAACCCCACAAAAAACACTTCCTTGACACAACACAAACTGAATTCTATGAGAGATTCAGGAATGATCACACACAATTGAACCTAGGGCAAAGGTCCTTTGAGAAATGTAAACCAAGGTACGTTCATATATTGATTGATAGAAACACATTCTCTTGTAGATACCATGTAGAATATGAATATTTTTATGACACGTATAAACATATATTTTGTGATTCGCATACTAACCTTGAGCAGGGATGTAATGGATCTGTAACACCACTGAATGCATCGAGAGATTTTATCGTCAGCATCATGTGTCCAAGGCATGAATGACAAAAATACTATGGAAAATCATGTCTATATGGGAATTGTTGCAGGTGCAGTTGGTTTGATTTTTTGAACCGTTGCATTCATGGAAGCGATGAGCATTAATTTGGCAATATGAGCGTGGAGATGCAAATCTTCGAGTACGTAACCCATCAATCAGATAGTGCGAAGGAAAGTAAAAAGATTCCATTGGTGAAGTCACAGGTGCAAATGATTATTGCATGTTTTTCCTCTTACATGTTCAGTTTCTACATATACATTCTTTAAAGGTCACATTCTAATATGACCCTTGTTCTAATGGAAACAAGTACACGTATGTGAGTTTTTGACGAAGTTCTACAAGAAAACCGAGCAGTATGTTCAACATGTACATGTAGCATAATGGAAGGATGAGTAGTACATAAAATGTAGGGACAAATTTTTCATTGGGACCATATTGTCAATTGTGGATTTTGCAGAAAATTGTACCCTTCAATCACAAAATCAAATTCAGAGTCCATAGTACCATTCCGACCAAGTCAGCATCATGGTACATATTACGTATAGGCATGGCCCTGAGAGAAGCATTGGAAACAGGATAATACATAAGGAGACAAACTTTTACATAAGTGATGATAGATTCCATGATCTGCATTATGTGCAACATTATTTTTGAATTTTCTATGATCAGCTAAAGGAGGGAGATATACAGATGGATCAGCATTGGATATGGTTAGATGGTTGTGCGAGCGAGTTCAAAAATGAATGAGTCTTCCAATGGATGAGTATGTTACATAAGACTTAGATTGTGCCACATACATGGAACTACTTTGACACTAGGAATGAAAAAGGTGTGCATGACAGGGACGATGCATGCATCAAGACCGCGCTAAAAAGGGAGGAGATGAGGTTTACCAAAAAACCCCATATCAATGATGCATCTAATCCATATTTCAATGGTGCTCTGCAACAATGTCAGACCGAACTAAAGTGCAACATACATCAATAGGGGTAGGAAGGCCATTCAGGAATTTTTGGCATGTGGTTGACATAGATCGATCCTGTTCCTATAGTTGCGGCGCAGTACAAGGAACACGTGAATTTTATTTGGTTCGAAGCTCAAATAATCCCCTATTTGAAATATGGAGGTGGAAACTTGCTTACTTTTGCATCCCTTGTAGCAGTGGTGAATGGGATGAATGTGAATGCATGGATTAGGTTGATGATTGGGATTGTGTGTCACTTGTAGTAGAACCATGTGTAGTGAGTGAAATAACCCACTTAGAGGAGCGTCAGTTAGCGATTTCGACAAACTATGACCATATCTCAGATCTTGTAGAACCAAGATACATATATGAAGTTTTTTCCATGAAAGACAATGAATGGGGCACATATTATTTGTTGGAATGATGCATTCAAGGTAAGAAAATACTGAACAAATCATTGATTGATGATTAATTCAATGAATTTCCTATTGGCTCGATGGTGGTTGAGGGTCAATATCTTAGGCTAGATGGGAAATCAAGAAGAACTAGTGGGCATGTATTTATGGATTATAGACCAGGTTCTCTGGTCTATCACTTCACAAACTTGATTGTTTGCAAAAAAATCTATCTATAGAAAATTTCAAACAAGAAATCAACCAAGGTACATTACTTCTTGCCTCATTCAGAGCATGAGAGATTGATGAGGCAATTAGCAATAGAGAGGATCCAGATGGCTATATTGAATGAGATTGGGTAATTGCATTTACACTCCACTTGGGAGAAACCATAGTTTGCATAATTTGTACTGGAGGAATTCCTGGGACTTGTAAAGTTGTGGAGGGAGGACACCCTGGCAATAATCCTGTTCCACGATCCCAATGGAACTGACAGTTCATCCATCGGATCCCCGATCAATGTTCTATAGCGAGTTACAGTAGGCCTACAAAAGCGATTCAGGGATGCCTGGGCCAATTCAAGGTTGGACCTGGATGGTGATTTCCAAATCTGTTGGCTCTTGCAGGCGTGTTTGGGTATGGCCACCATGGGCACGTCACCCCTGACTGCCCAACACATGGTTTTGTAGGGCTGGTGCATCGTTGCAAGGCTTGCATGGACCCCACAACAGCAAAACCCTAGTTTTCAAAATCTAGCTTGGAGGCATGCTCAAGTCATGCAGAGTAGGGTATGAGGCCACTATGGACATAACCCATGCCCCGATTAGTTTCGTAAACTAGGGTTTTGCTTAGTTTCCTTCAATGCAACTCTCGCATTGGTGGATCAACTCTGCAAAACCCTCCACTGTGCTAGTCTTGGTAGTGTATCCATATCAACATTGTCCATACGCACTTTTTGGAGGCAGTGACATGTAATCTTTCTACTCTGTTTTGTTTTTCACTCCTGGACCGAGAGTGACCAAGTGTCCCTGAACGAAATTTTCATGCGACTTTCAACTCGACATAACTCGGAAACCAGAGGTTAGATCGACGAGCCGTCAAATATGTTGGTCTCTTGGCATGCCATTACCTCTAGTAAGCCCTGTCCATAATGTTTTCATGACCTAGTGAGTTCATTGTGCATTTCTTTTGTAAAGTATGGTTTTGCTTAGTTTCCTTCAATGCAACTTTCGCATTGGAGGGTCAACTCTGCAAAACCCTCCACCGTTCCAGTATTGGTAGTGTTTCCATATCAACATTGGCCATACACACTTATCGGAGCAAACGACATGCAATCTTTCTGCTCCATCTATTTTTTCGCTACTAGAGCGAGAGTGACCAAGTGTCCCTGAACGACATTTTCCTGTGACTTTCAACTCAACATAACTCGACAATTGGAGATCGAATCAACGAGTTGTTAGCACCGTTGGTCTCCTGGCATGTGATTACCTCTAGTGGGTCCTCTCCACTGCATTTACATGTCCCAGTGAGTTCAGTGTGCAATGGTTTCATAAACTAGGGTTTTGCTCAGTTTCCTTCAATGTTGTCCTAATATTCTGTACTTGTAGATTTGAATTTGAACTTATATTATCTTCATGACTAGGTATATTCTAGCATTGGTTATGAATTCTAATTTGGAAAAACATTCATTTTAATTTGTTAAGTGATTTAACACATATATTGAATTTTTTTTTTTAAACATATATCTTGAAAATAAAAGAGTAGATTTATTGATGTTGTAATTTGTTGTAATAAGATATTATGGATATGTTATATGATTGGAAAGAGTGCCCTAAGGGATATATCTTCATGGTGTTAATGCATACTTGGACTAGGGTTTATTTTGTCAGGTTGCCTTGTGATATTAGGATTAAGATAAGTGAAATATTGGACCATAGTGACCACCTTCACACACATGTTGAGGAGAAGAAAATGAGCATAGTAACCACCTTGGCACACATATTGAGGTTAAGAATTGGAGCATTGTAACCACCTCTGACACATATGTCACTGAGCATTGGGAACAAGAAGATGCTGTACACAACTAGAGGAGGAATGCATTACATGAGGAGACTTGGATATGCATGAGGACACTAGGGTTTCTGTATGTAGGTAAACCTTGGAGAAGGAGATATAATATTAGAGGAATTGATGGTTGTCTTGTAGATTCCATAGCTCTTGTTGTGAAGTCAAATGAGGTATAATTAGGGTTGCAACCCTATAGAAGATACAAAGTAAAGAGCTAATGTATTTGCTAATATTGCAATCTTGTTCTTGTGTGATACATGGAGGTTAGGGAAAGACCATGGAAAACTTAACTTGATAAGTCTTGAGCTTCTTTTGATGTCTTGCTTAGAAGAATATTTTTTTAAGTTTAGTTGATTTTCCATGGAGGTATTGGTGCTTGTGTTGATGCAATAATCAAAGACCTAGGGTTTGAGGAATCATCCTAGGATACACATGATGACGTCAAAACTGGTGCTAGACTTATTTGAAAGGGTATGTTCTTTAATGATGAAAGATGATCAGGGTTTATAAACCCTAACAAGGAAAACAATTATAACATGGATACCTTCATGACAATAATTATAGTTTGGGGCTAGCATCGCTTATGGTTTCCAAATACATATACATACATATCATATATATACATATATATAAGAACTGTTTCGATTTTACAAATATTGTGTACTTGGATATTTGAATTTTAGATTATATTATCTTTATGATTGGGTAGATTCTAGCATTGGTTAGGCATGCTAATTTGAGATAATTTTGGGTTGAATTTGTTAAGTAAAATTTAATGGTGTTTATTTTGTTATCTATCCCTAAGTGAAAACCTTTGGATAGGTCATCATGCACTTATATAGGCCATCAAGATGATGACTAAGGAAAATCCTCTGAAATAAATGTACTTACTAGCCAAAACAATGCTTCAAACCATGATTGTACACCCAAAGAGAACATGTCAGTACCAAATGAAGGATCAATAGGGATGACATGTCTTTTATACAAGAAACATATTCATGAACTTGTTTCATTTTTTATTTGTTAAGGAAGAACAATTTTTATGTCTTTGAGCTCCTCACACATGCTTTTTCTTCAGTATTATTTTAGTTTCTCTTATGTAGAACCACTTAGACCATATACCTAAGCTACAATAGAAAATAACATAAAAAATAAGGTTTCATGAACTACAAACCACAAACCTAAAAAATAAGGATTACAAATACTTACACCATATACCTAATGTAAAAGAACAAATATCAAGAAAGATATGGTTTCTTGAACTAGAAACCACAAACCTAAAAGCTACGGTTCACATATTTAGACATAGAAATACAAACTAGGGTTTATGAACTCATTAGATTTATATCATTAGATTTGTTATTCTCACTTAACTAGAAACTAGTAGAACCATATACCAAGAATATAAATACCTACACTACAACATAGCTAGGGTTTCATGAACTACATTGGATGTAATTTTCCTTACAATTATTCATGTGGTTGAATCATTTTAGTTGTGTTGATGGGATGTTATCATCATATCGTAAAAAGTAAACCTCTTTTCCAATGGACATACATTGACATAAACACCAATCAATCCACTTTTCATGATGATATGACTATCAAACTAAGAATAATTTCCAGCCAAGTCAAAATGATTATGACAATCCAAAACACTAACTTCCAGCTTGCCAAAATGAGTGTACAATCCCAAATGCAAGTACTAATGATAAAAAAGAGTTTAAATGGCACTTTGAATTAGTGAAAGGTACTGCCAAAACAAAAGTATTTCTAGACAAGCATTTAACATGATGACAGTCCTATTCTTCAATTTTTAGCTTATCAAGACAAAGGTACAATCTTTTAAGTAAACATCAGTGATAAACAATTTTACAAGTACCAAGTTTCCAACCCAATGGCACTCTTAAACCAAATCAAATTTCTCGTCAAATAAAATGTCTTATGACAGTCCAAGATATAATGGCTTGGTAGGATAGGAAGGAAAGGAAGTGACCTTAGGCTATGATAGGTGGGTAAGAAGTCTATTAGGGATGCCATAAATAAGATATTACAGTCAATAAGTTAGGGTATCTTAGGATGAATTAGCAGTGTTCGAGGGCTGTCCAAAATTTATATTACAATCAAAGATATTATAGAGCCTCTTTATCCCGTAATTTTTTAATGTATGAGTTGTGGAAGATGAGCTATATTTTACTTATTTCACTATGGTTTATAAAAGGAGTTCTCATGAAGCTCTAACCCTAGCTTATATGAAGTAATCCATGCTTAAGATTTGAAGTATTTCATTTTATTAGTCTATAAAGAATATGTGACATATGACTACAATCCTAGGCACGCTAATATTAAAAAAAGAGGTACTTTATAAGAGGCCACAAGAGATGGTTAGGTAGGGTTGATGTTAGGGTTTCCCTCCTAGGTTTAAGGTTTCATCATTGATTCTAAACCCTAGGTTATGTATGCTAATATGAAAACACCATTTGGGTCAGGGTTTCCTCAATGATTATAAATCCTAGCTTATGCATGCTAACCTTTAAACTTCAGTTAGGGTTATGTTTTCCTCATTGATTCTAAACTCGAGGTTATGCATGCTAAACTTTAAATCATTAAAATTGCAAGTTCTCAACAATAGAGTAACAAATAAGTATGTATTCAATGAGGGTAAGCAATGTCAAATTCATCTTCAAATGATATGAATTGCCAAATTGATCAAAATCAATGTTTTCAAAGTTGATGTAACAAATTAAAGCCAACAATAGTCATGTTCAATATGATTCTCAGCTCATCAATACTATGTCCAGTCAATCAAATTGTAAGAGAATATCATTCCAATATCAATTTCTATCTTGAAAAATGAGACAATAATTACTATGTAAATAGCAAAGGCAAACAAGTTCTTTCTATTGCAATTTGGACAATGAATAAGACTGTAGGTTTTAGTATGTTGGTTTAATATGAGTTAGGATTCATCAACAATAAGTATTGCAAGCTCATTAATTGTAAAATACTATTGCATTCGACATAATGTATGCAAATCTGTATTATAAGGAAAAGTAATATAAAAAAGTACAAAATGATATATTAATATACACAAATTTCCAATCATATACAGTACTAGTAAAAAAAGGAACATCATTCCCAATGTATATACAATGGCAACTCTTGCCGTATACAAAATATGGCAACTCATTCCCTATACAAAATATGGCAACTCGTGCCCTATACAAAATATGGCAACTCGTGCCAAAATTCCACATCATGGCTAGTGTACATAGAAGGGTCTCTTAATTGTCATGCCCACCCTCGGAGCTCTCAAGTGCACCTCCAAAATCAATGTTCCTCTTCTTCGAGCTAGAGGAAGATCGATTCGTCTGGCCACTTAGACCACCTCCCCTTGGGCTCTAAAATGACAAGAATCAAATGTCAACTCCTATAGGAAATTATAAAAGTATAAAACACAATTTAAAAATCAAAATTACGTTTTCAAATCTTAAATAGCTCACCTCAAATGAGACCATAAGTTGTGAACGGGATACCCTCCTCCGTGATCCAAGTCTCTCAGCAATGCCACCCTGCAAAATTTAAATAGTAAAATAACTCAGACAATTTACTACCTATGTTAATTTTCATTAATATTGTACGATATTTTCATAAACTAATCAATCTCACCATGAAAACAACAAGCTGGTCCTGGGGGCTGGTAAGTGGAGCAATCGACTGGTCCTCATGGGTGGCAGGTGGAGTAGTGGGATGGACACCCTATTGTGATGCTAGGGTGGATGGGATAATGGAGGATGTAGCCACATCGATGTTGGATACAAAACTAGGGGGCATAGTTGGAGAGGGAGTGGACTGGAGTGGGCGAAGTGGTGATGTATGACGATAAAGCCCAACTGGCTGTAGAATGGAACGAGCCACCCTAAAAGAGGAAACGAAGGTTGTGGAGGAATATGGGGGATAGGAATGAGGTCTAGGATTGGGTTGGAGGGATGGGTGAATGCGTATGGATGGTGTATTATGGTCGGATGAGGGAGGGTGGAAATATGGGAAATTTCAAGGGAGGGGGTGGATGGGTGGGGTGGGGAGGAGTGAGTGAAGGTTTTTATGAAGAAGGGGGAGCTGGATGGAAGTGTGTTAGTGGATAGGTGGGATGGTGGGGGGAGAGAGCAAAGGTTGTGACAAAGAAGTGGGAGATGGATGGAAGTGTGGTGGTGGATGGGAGGAGAGGGATGGATGGAATGAGTTGGGGAGGGATTCCGTGAAAGGGACATGTATGTCAGGGGCTGTACCTGGCATATACGGTGGGAAAAAGGAAGTCGATGGAGAGATAGTGAAGCCAATGTGCCTATGTACTTGGATTTGCATACATATTCGTGGCCTCGTATATAAGTGCATACAAATATAACTATACAAAGCTAAGCCATCAAAACTGAAATTAAATATATACTTTATTACAAGATACTTGATCATGAGGGGATTTGCTGATTCCCGGTGATGATGGATGGTCACTCACTCTCGCGAATACCTATCCATTTGCACAAAAATATTTAGATTCAATTATTAAATATTAACTAAATTGGAAGACAAGATTAACTACTAACATTCAATTTAATTACTGAAAGAAAAATACCTATGTGTATGGTGTCGCGATGTCCTCTGCAGCTGCCATGTCTCTATATAGGTTGAAGAACCAACATCTTCCCACCCAAATGTTGTAGACTCAACACTAAAGAGATGTACATTAAAAAAAATCAAGCCATCAACAATTGATTCTAAGTTAAGTTTATTACAAATTATGAGATTGCATAATGTATAATCAATACTTGAACATTAAATAAAACAATAACTAACCTTGTGTAGTTATCTCTCTATGGCATGCTCCTACGTGGGAACATGGCATGGCTTCCCATAATGAGAACAATGATTTGGAATTGGTCCCATCGAGATGGATGGATCATCCTGGCTACCACCTGTAGCTACTCTCCCTCGGCCACCACTAGTAGACCGCACATAAGTGTGTCTCTCGGGGTGGTCCTGCTCACTCTACAAGGACATAGCCATAAATGTGGTATGTCTGAGACGATGCCATGTGGCATGTATAATTCACTCATGGATCTCATCTAGCCTGCTACCTAACCCAGGGGGTTGAGGAAGAGGGTTTGGCTCTCGCATAGGTGCAGGAGGTCCTCTGAGTGGGTTTTGGTGGGCGTGAGGTGAATCTTGTACTGAGCCAAAAATGACGCCCTAGAACTCGATGATTTCGATGTAGTTCACATGGAACCTTAACACATAATTAGACCATAGTTTCCTGAGAGAATATCGTGGAAACTCAACATTGTTGCATGGAGGCTTGTCAAAAACCATGAACCATCTCTTCCTCCAGTTTTCTCTCCATGGTTGGTAATTACACCAATCCATGCAAACTCACCTCTTCCTCACATCTGGAGGTTGTCATGTCCTCACATCTGTAAATTTTCTCCACAGTTGGGATTTTGTGATATTCAGGTTTTTTTATATCCTCTTTGG
The DNA here is from genome assembly GCA_001517045.1 of Pseudotsuga menziesii. Lineage (NCBI taxonomy): Eukaryota > Viridiplantae > Streptophyta > Pinopsida > Pinales > Pinaceae > Pseudotsuga > Pseudotsuga menziesii. Next base: position 687,801 of record LPNX010593318.1, on the reverse strand, counting down.
ACATTCCCAACGCCATAATGTTCTCTCTTTCAAGCCCTATATTCTCTCAAATTGGTTATCTCACCGTGGGCAATGTTTATTGAATCTATTTTGTAGTGATGTGGAGAGGGAAACCCGATAGGGTTCCCTAGTGTTCTTCAATTCATCACTCAAAATATTAATTAGTTTAAATCCCTATTTAATTCATCTTCGGGGTTTTCTTTGTTTAATTCAAGGTTTGGGTCCTATGATTAGTTTGTTTCATTCATTTATTGGGATGGTTCATTGGTATTTTTCATTATGTTTAGGTAATTTCTACCTACAGTATCAAATTTTACCCATTTCAATTCATTTCAATTTTTTTTTTTAATTTTGTATTTTATTTGAAAAACATTAAAAAACATAAAAAAAAATGGCATTCCTACTCCATCTACCTTACTTTAACATCATGGGCGTCATTTTATACTGGTTGAACACTTCCGTTGGGATCCTTGGGGGTCATTTTCTCCTCCTGGGTGTTTGTTTTCTCCTCCTTGCGCGCTCGCAGGTTGGATATGAAAAAAAAAATTTGTCCACCATTTTTTTTAAGCACAGGGACACATGCTCATCCATGTGTGCAATCGCGCAAATAAAGTGCACACTCCCACATACACGTGCACTATGAGAACACATCATTAGGGCCGCATGCGCACTCCTATTTTCCAAAATGCAATTTGACGTAGAGGTTCACCACTGCCGAAGAAGGAGCACGTGTGCACATATAAGGGTGCATGTGTGTTCTTGTTTTGTTCTGCTCTCTTTCTCTCATTGCATCATATCTAGGTAGCAGCTTCTTGTGGGATCCCATAGGAATTTACATTGTAGCATTTTACTACAGAGATATGGTCCATGTGTGTGGTCCCAAACCACCATATTGGCCCTCCATAGGTAATATTTGTCTTGGAAGTGAGATATGGTGCTATTTTTGAAGTTTAGAACACTAGACATGGTTCTTGGTGCCTGTGATGTGGTTCAATAAAAAAATGTAGGGTATTATACCATACTGTTTGTCTATGCGGATCATGAGACATCATTGTGTCCCTTATACAGCACAAAAGGTCCTATAAATGGAATCCTTGTCATGTGATCAAGATATGATGGACATTTTGAGTTTACTACACTAAGTATGGTTATAATAACCTTAGACATGGTCCAAGGTTAGAATAGATAGTTTTAAGCCATAGTGTTTTCCTTTAGGAGTCATGGACTATGTGTGAGCCCCATGCCATCACATGAGCCTTTGCATATGGAATTATTTTCCAACAACAATTTTATGGTGCCCATTTCAATATTTGGGATACCCTTCCTCCTAAGTTAGATTCAACTATTCCATCCTTACATGACCCTTCAAGCATACCCATAGTATGTCAAAATCTAATCACAATGGTAATGTGGACACCAAAGTGACCAATGGGGTGAAGAAAATAAATCCACAAGGTAGCACATGGTAAAAGGACAAAAGACTGCAAATATTTGGACTAATGTCATAAGATTGCAAACATTTGGACTAGTCACATGAAAGATGGAAAAGTGTTTCAACAAAATTGTATAATTAAAAATCCACCAATTGTGAAGTCTCCTACTAAGCTTCTATTTATCGGAACTATAGGAAAAGTTATTCAAAAACTACTTTAATTTCATATATGATAGATACGACCGCAAAATCATTTATGATAGAGATAACCTTGAAACACTCTCATTTCTGAACAAGCTCGTTATGTGACCTAAATATAGACTACACGATGACATCATCCCCATCCCCATNATATATATATATATATATATATATATATATATATATATATATATAACCACCTCCTTCTTTCCCTTCACCTCCGTGGGGATTACCATGTCTTTCCAATGATGACCCTGAAGCTCTTCTAGGATGCTTTGGAATGTCAAGTGCCACATGGATTGGTATGAAGGAGTCTACCGAGGGATTAGGAAACAAATGTTTTTATGTGAATGTCAATGATTTGATTTTGATGTTGGCTATGTAGTATATATATCCAATCATTAGGTCTCTATATGAAACAGGCAGAGTAGTATTATCTTTTCTAGGATTTTATCTTCTCCTGCTATTGCAACAGTTCGGACATGGGTTTCCGAAAGTGCAACTCTAAGAGACAGGTGGGTACCATTTTAGAAGAAAAAAATAGTGTTAAAAATTGTTAATGAAGGAATTAACCAAGCCACCCACCAAACATCATAAAATTAGCACCTATCAAATCTACCAAACATCATATGTGGAATTTTAGACATGTGTGTTTTTCGATTATGTGCCTTAGAAGTTAGAAGCCTCCTACTAAATTTAGACACCCATTTCTCTAAGTAATCTAAAAGTGTTATCCTCTCTATGCCACTACAAATTCTGGTAAGACATTATTTTCAATTTTTTTTTTATAAATTTGATAATAATCTAAATTTTTTTTTAATGAAACTATTAATTGTGTTTTCTTAAACATGTAATTGTTTTTGTATTTTGATATTCGACACTTTTGAGTGGACAAATGCATGGAATTATGGTTTTCTACTCATTTTGACCGTTGACCACAAAAACACATTGAGTATAAAATTGAACCCCACTTTGTCAATTTGAATGGAAAACAATTATCACATGTCTGGATCTATATTTACAGCCATGATGTCAAATGTAATAGGAACATGCTCATTATGAAGATATCAAGTATAATAATCACATGTTCGTTATGATGATCGAGTAAAACTTGTGCCCAAAAAATAGTGATGAAATACATAAGAAATTTAATTTTTCAATTTCTCATCAAAGTGCATCATCGATAATACAGAGACAACTCCACTTCCTTGAAATATTGCTATAGCTTGGTATTTCCATATGTAGCAAGTTCACATGCAATAGTAGTTGAGGAATCCAAAACAATCCATACATGGAAGAAACATCTTTATTAAACTTCTTGTGACAATTTGTTTTTTATAATGAATAACCTCTACAAATGACATATTATATTTACTTGTCCTTTCAACTCAATTCCTATCGCTAAAGTATTCCTTTGAAATAAAATGTCACAATCTCAATTACACCATGGATGCAACTCGTCAACCTTGCCAAATTTGGTATGTTGCATTAAATGTGTCCCAACATTAACCTCCCATAGGATTCTAGGTCCAATGGCTTGTTTCCTAAGTTTATCACTTAATGTACTTCAGATGCACATGTTACTGTTCAGTTGTTTGTGTCATTGTTAGTAGGTTGTTTTTCTCCAGATGGCATGTAGCAATCTGCATTTTCAAAGTACATGATTAACTAGGTAAATGAGTCTATTGAGATATTTTAATTGTAAATTAAACTCAATAATATATATTCTAAATGAAAAATAAATTCTTTAATAAAAATATTATTATTGCGTCTATTGTTACCTTTTAATTGTAATATCTTTTAATTGTAAAGTAAACTCAATAAAAAAAATATTTTAAATGAAAATTAAATTCTTTAATAAAAACATTATTATTGAAGAGAAAATTTTCAAATAAAAATTCATTATTAACGGGTTATTTTTTAATCAAAATTTTGTATGATAGAAAAGATAAAAATTCAAAACATTAAAAAAATTTAATCAATTAATTCCAAAGTGCAAAGATGAAATGAAATTCCAACACTGCCTCCCTATTGAACTTGAAAATAATCATGTTGCGTCTCCCGCTCTTTTAATGTTTTTGAATGAAATGAATTTTTGTACAATGGATTTGATCTAAAATATGTCCAAATTCGTACTTCTTATGCAAAATTTCAGCTTTTCAGGAACTTCACACATCTTCTGAAAAAAATTGGTTTATGTTAGGAACTTCTCTGTTAATACTACTATGCTTCAACCATCATATGGGAATGTCATTCTCATTATTAGTCCACATGTTCCTTAAAATGATCCTAAGTTGTTCAGAGGATTGGATTTGTATAGTAAATCCTATGTAGTGGAAGGCACGATTGCGGTGTGAAAAAATCATCAATTTTAGTCCCATAGCCAGCCCACAACACCAAATAAAGGATAATAGGATTCCTGCTTTCTGTCATGTACATCATAGGAAGCATTTTGAGCTCGAGATCCCGCTGTAGAGTCTGTTTTCTTGTTCTAGTTGAAGATCTACTTTGAAGAGAATAAATAAAATTTATCTCCTCAATGGTGTGGTGATATTGGCCCTCTAACGTAACCTAAGAATGGTATTTCTTGACTTAACCTAACCCTAGGATTTCCTTCCCATGTAGGTATCGATTCATCACGTTACAGTCATTCGGTTCAGGAAGAGATAGGACGAAACTACTAGAGCGAAGCAGGGTGTGGTCGGGAACCTTGCAAACTGTGCAATTATATCTCCAATTCCAAAGTACCTTCCCATGGACAGGGCCCTCGATCTAACTCTGATGCTAGATTAACTTGGTAAGATCAATCTCTATCTGCGGACACTGCCTGTTTGAATATGGAAGAGGACATAATTGCTTCGGGCGTAAGTTTTGTGTCATCTACATTCTCATTCTATGATTTTGATCTATTTTTTCATTTTCCTCTAATTCACAGTAGATTTAGCTTCACTTCATGATATGAACCGAGTATGGTTTCCTTTTATTTTATTTAAATAACCTTAGTGGCCGACACGAGGTTTGAAACTTGCCTTACCTAAAAGAATACTGCTGCAATTGCGAAAATGGTGGTTTGTTTCTTAAAACTGGGTACAAAAACCACTGGATCGCAAGTCAATTATTCTGGATGGAACCCATGTCACTCAACTTGGTCTAGATGAGAAATATGCTCCATTTTAGTTTAATAAAGAAATCGAAGTTGGTTTTTTCAATTTTGGGTTTATTTAATAACCCATATAAAATGCTCATAGAATTCTATGTTGAGTTATTAATTTTCCTAAATTCCAAGTAGCTAAAACAGAGCCTTGTAGGTTTTGCTGTAGCATTCTTCGAGGTGATGCAGGGACCAATTGTAATTTCGTCACGATTCAATACTAGCACTCATACCAACTTTTTTTTGAAAAATATATTCTTAAATCTATCTATGATCTATTCAAGTTTATAGATATACTTCTTAAATTTATGTCGACCTCCTTTTTATCCAACCTTTGAGTTAATTAAATACAAACCAATAACTAAAAATTGTAGTATACTCCTTGAGCATTGTAAAGATCCTGGTATTTTTTAAGACTATCAAAAATATGGAATGGAACAGAATGCTCAACAATACAAGTTTCCATTTCCAAAGGTCCCTTTGGATCATTTCGTTGGCAATCCCAACACACTATGTATTCTCCACTACTAATCTACACTTTTCTTATTTGATCGCTCATCTACATTCATATATTTCATTTAACACATCCACGATAGGTATTTACATTAAATGATATATTTAGTAACCGAAGATATTCCTCAAAAATAGAGGATAATGAGACATTTAACAACCAAACATATTCCTCAAAACCAGAGGATTCTCATTTAATTAGCCTAGGTCTATGTTGGATCATTGTTTCTACAGATTGATCAATTTGAATCAATTATTTCAATTTAGGAATGTTGTCTAACTTTGTTGGTTGTGAAACGAGAAGAAATAAATAATTCAAAACAATATCAACAAGGCGGTTGAAACTATAAATCTTGCTGATAAAATAATTTCAAACATGAATTCATAAACTACTGAGAGTGATCAAATGAAAGACTTCTCACACCACCAATTATTCATTATTCACTAGAAGAGAGAGGATCACTTATTTTATTCGATAATCAGAGCACTGGGATACATTATTTGAATAATTTCATATTAAAACCATGCCCAGCCAAAAGACACAAAGCAAGTCAATCATAGATTAGAATCTTTATCTCTGCACAATTTATGGAGATATACACTAGTGTTGACTTCAACTATATAAATTTGTTATTGTCTTTCTATTCATACGTTGATTTCATAGTAGTTCTTCGACTCCTATAACGTGCATATAAATGAAACCTTCTTCCTGATATTTTAATATTCTTTTCGGAGAGGCACGTCCCAAGATGCTGGTCATGTTAATTCTGAATTGGAATTCTAACTTCTTTTCTTGGTTTAAATATACTCTCCCTATTCCAGTTTTAGTTTATCTCCCTAGGGCCTAGTATAAATCTACTTTTCCTTGTTAAAGATAGGATGAATTTGATCGATATGTTAAACTTTAAAGTGCTTTTATCCTTCATGAAAGTCTCGAATCAGACAGTGTCCAATAATAGGGAAGCACTCTTATCCTCTTAAAGTGATTAATCTATTGGCATAAATTTCTTTCCTCCAAAGATGACAATATTCATAAATAGAACCTTCCAAAAATAGGAGTCAACCTGTCAAAAAACATAAACCTCTAGAAACAGAAATCCTGCTTTTCGAAAAATAGGAATATTTAAAAAAGATTATGGCAATTTAAAAAAATATAACCATGACCACAAATAATAATTTTTAAAAGTAACACTTCTAATATTAAGTGTCTAAAATTAGAAATATGCTACAAATGACAACACATCCTTGTGAGAGTGCTCGACACAATGTGGGTTGAAGGCATTGCATTTATGTGCTGGACATGAAATATTTTGGAAGACTCATACTATTTTCTATCTGTTCCAAGCAAATTGTCTCATGAAGGCATAACCAAATTATCTCATGAAGGCATTGGATTTGGTTGGTATCTAAGTTTCTGGTTCCCATCCTCTATCACTATATTGCCTTCAAGAGGAAAAGCAACATTTTTTTCAGAGTTATGTCGGGAAAATAAACCAAATTCTCTTAATCTTGACTAGTTCAGTTCCGTCAAAGACATTCCGATCAATCATGGTAATTATGCATATGGAATTAGTACCTTCAAATGAATACAAGCTAGAATGTATTGTTATGAAATTGCTACCCAATTAATTTCAATCACATATTATACCACATTATTTGTGGATGTTGGATTTCTCTCTCTTCTCTATCATTATAATTTGGAGATGCATTTTCTAAATTCATGGATAAAGTTAGAACCTTGTTTTAAGGGACAAACAAGGATCCCTGGGTGAAAATAAAATCTATAACTAACCTTTTTTTCATACAACGTTGTAGTCATTTTAATAAAAATGTTACCTACAGGGCTATTAAGAGTAATGATCACAATAGTAAACACATTAATCCCAATCAATCAAACAACAATCGAAAACACACAATAACATTCACACTATAAATAACCCATGACGCTTAGAGAATTTGGGAATGACTAAAAAAGTCCTTTATCCGCAAACAAAAAGTTGTATATAGGTTACTAAAATGGATAAGCTAAAAAAAAAAGAAAAGTCCTTTATGCACATACAAAAGGTTGTTTGTAGGATAATAAAATGGCTAATTAAAAAAAATCCCTTATTCACAAACAAAAAGTTGTCTACATCGATTAGATTCCTTTGTTCATAAATCTCATCTATCGAAATATCAATTCTAGGCATGAACTTAAGTTAGATGACTTCTAATCCTTTGTTCATAAATCTCATCTATCGAAATATCAATTCTAGGCATGAACTTAAGTTAGATGACTATTATAGTCAGTATCTTGATTTCCCATGTTCAAAACGTTGTAACTGTGATAGGGTTGCATTATCTCATTATCACAAACATTAGTAGTAAACTTCTACACTAGATACTCATTCTTTTGAGAGGGTTATCAGAAAAAACTCAAGACATCATGGAAGAAACAAGCATGGTATTCATTACCTTGTCTACATTTATGTCTTCCTCACCCCTCTTACCTTATCCACCTTATGTGGATTCACGATGGTGTTTGCATGATCTCATGCAAACACCATCGCTAATCCATGAAATTTCTCCTTATCCTTATCGTTTCCTTAAAAAAAAGGTGGAGTGGCCACAAGTAGATAAGCATGTAAATTATAACCAAATAATTAAAATCAAATCTACATAATTGGAATTATGTTCTTACAAAATTGAAATTTGAAAAAATCATCAATATTGCACTAGAATTAATTTCTTATTCTTTAATATCCCAATTTTATATGCTTTGTTCTGAAACTATCAAATAATAAAGAATACAATAAAAATGGAACCCCTTCAATTCATAATGGTCTTGTAATTTAAAACATACTCAACATAGTCTCATAGTAATGTAAAGATAGCCGTATGCTTTTTGCATGTCTCATCCCCCAACTACTCATAGGGTTTTGATTAATATAATGTCCTTGAAAGAAAACATGTGTGGGTAATGGTAACATAATGGAAGTTTATGTGCATCCATCCCTCACTAGGAGTGAGATAGTCATCTTGCAATAGGCATAACCTATGCATGCACAAAACGAATGGAACAATAAATAGTAAAATTAAAATGTGTCCTCTTCCTTCCCTAGTGACCCAATGTTTAACATAGTGTGATATCCATTTAGAACAAGAGTTACAATTTTTATGTGCCTCAACTGGATTCTCCTCCAAGTGTGCGTATGTGTGAGAAAGAGAGAGAAATTGTGAGATGGACTCTTATCCTTTCCACTCAAATTCTATTCTTGTAAATAAAATCTATTATTTATAGTGCCTATATATATATAACAAATCAAATCAAATCAAATCAAGTTGTAAGAAATTTTATTAGATGACTCTAAATCAAATATTACATCAAAATTAAGAAATAATCTTTAGAATCCATTTAAATTTAAATTACTTCAAAACTAAAGAATTACTAAAAATTTTAATTAGAGTGTAAAAACACATCTAAGCAACTCATACTTTAAATAATCTTTTCATCATGTCACAACTGGTTTTAAGTGAATGAAAAGGGAACTTTAAAGATTTTATTATTATTATTATGGAAAGACTATTGTATACTTGTTTGAAGTGGATTACAAAAGGATTTACAATTATTTTGAAGGTTAATATTAATAAAATTATATTAAAAATATATANTATATATATATATATATATATATATATATATATATAAATCCAAAAGGAACCTTTGATCTACTGTCTTTTGAGGTTTTTAACAATCCTACCACTAAAAGGATTAGCGTCCATGGGCTTTACTTGGAGTTGGAATGTTAAAAGTAAGTCCAAACATTATCTCATTCACTATGCATAACGAAACTCGCAGAAGACTTGCCATTGCTACTCCTACTAGTGACATTACGCGTAGAGTTGAAATAAGATAAAATGTTATATAATATTTCAAGTATAATTTTATTGTGTATATATGATTTGTTTATAATTACAAAAATTATAAATTTTTAAATTTAAGATTTCTTTCAAATTTCAAATGTGTGATAAATGAGTATGTTTCTTTTAATTTTATAAACATTTAAGTCACGGATGCCAAAAGCATGGCATTCGATCATGCTGTGCCAACATGCCATTTCCATTACTATCACACAATCGGCTTCCTTCATCCCATAAAAGCATGATAAAACATGATGGTCAGATCATGTGGCCGAAATAAGTTGACAGAAGTGGCTTGCTTCATTCCATAAGTGTCGTTTAACTGTCATGCGTTGATCTTGACAGAATCGGCTTGCTTCATTCCATACGCTTCATTTAACGAACTGTCATGCGTTTCATGTTGGTGAGCTCACCATTTTCATGAACACCACAAAGCCAATTGAGATACTCTGATTTATATAAGGCTGGAATAGTGCTCTATTGCTCTCGGAAGAATGGGGATATCGAGGCTCTGTCCATGATATTGGAATCTGGTGTATCTATTACTTCTTACCAAGAAATTCTCACTCGTAAAGATGTCTAAAGAATCTGACCATGTGGACATGGAACATAACGTTGATGCCATTACTAAATTTGGATGGACATTGCAGGACATTTTGCCTTTGGAGAGTAGTTTCCATTTTGGGATGGGAGGAGTTGGGAAGAAATTTGGGTTGTTTCCGAAAAGTCCAATCGATTATTAAAATCTGGTGCAGAAGCCTGATTTGTTGAGGGTTTTTAATGAACCGATACCAAAAGCATGACTATATTATACTCGAGTTAAATACATAGTAGCATAATTCGGTCTTATTTGATCCGATTACTATGTTTAAATATCTAGCTACTATGTTGTTCTTTTCGATATCGGTGTCTATTAGTTCGTGTAAAGAAGATTAGCATGAATTTTTTCTCTTATAAAACATGGGAATATAAATGTTTTCAATATTATACCTGGAGCTTGAAGTGAAGTTGGTTAGAACAACCAAGATCCAATATGTTTTTATCTAGAAATTCAAATCAAGAATCAAATTATTCCAAAATCTACAGAAGCAGCTTGGCGCTCCTCTTGAGCTGGGCGTAATGTCATCACTTTTATTCCAATTCCTTTTTCGAGATCATCTCATTTGCCTCTAGCCTAATCTCATGTCGAAGGATGATAACTGGTTTTTTTTTATCTACTAAATCCTTAAATTCTTGCGAGGGTCTGGGTGTGTGAAGCAAAAATCTGGCAGTTCAAATGTGTAATGGACAGAGTGTGTAGATTTGGCAGAGCAATAGAATTTCATAAAGTCTGTGTAGGGAGAATATTTATTCCTGAATTTACACTATGCAAAAAGATAAATATAATTAATTTATTAAAAAATCTAATGAGAGCTAAGTTTAATACTCCTCGTGAGTTTGATTGTTTTAAGAATTAAATTGAAAAAAACAAGTAAACTCATGTAAATTTTAACCCATGATCTCATCACGTGGCTCAAACATGTCATTTACCTGTCCTCCATCACAAAACCTGTTTGTTCCATCACATACGATTTTACTTATTTTTATCTAGGTGAGCACACCCTTTTAATGAACACCAAAGAGGCAATGGATATACCCTCATTCGCACATTTATATAACGTAGCAAATGTGCCCAAAAGCTCTATTAAGCATTAGGAAAAGTTGTAATTGATATATTTGTGTAAAGACAATGTGATACTTTGTAGGTTTGTTGGTGGTGATTTTACATATTTCTTTTTTGATTCATTATTTTTAATATGATTTTTTTTTTAACTATTTTATTTTATTTTAATTTTTTAATATTTTAATTTTAATTTAAAAACATAACATTTATTTATAATATTATTTAAAAATATTTTACATATCATATATTTATTATAAATTTATTAATAATGCTATTTAATAATATTTTAAATATAATATATTTATTATAATTTAAATAATGTTAATATATTTTTAAAATTTATTATATATAATAATGATAATATCAAAATCATTAAGTCCTATAAATATATGGAAATGTGAGGTTGACTCATAGGCTATCTATAAAATTTAAATCATATATATCATAACAATTAATATATATGTCAATTATGTGTATGTTGGTATGCCAATTAATATTTTACTTAATAAGACTATAAGTGTATCTTATTAGTAGCCTATATAGTAGGTGGACCCATAGATGATGTAGCTGTAAATGTGGCAAAGGGTGTGGAAGGAGAGATGATACTGGATGAGATGGAGCATTAGATGTTTAAGGAGGAGTAGTTGGAGGTGAAAGAAGAGCGATGAATTGCTTGGTTGGTTTCTCTATCTAACCCTATTAATTTAGCATGAATGTTGATATTAATATTTAAGTAATGTGAATGCATTTCAATTTGAACTTCAAATCTCATACAACATATAACAATCATTGCAACCCAACATGACCAATCATAGTTGTCATTCCAATGCAACATGATCATTTAGGATTATATTACTCACATTTACCATAATTAACCACATCATAATATAGCATTAAGTTAAACAAAAAATAATAACAACCTCAAAGATAACATAATATTATAAATTCAGTGTTAATGTGAATGTTTTATATAAGTCAACCATTTTTAATGTTAATATTAGCTGTAACATTCTTAATCATAATTAATATTATTAATTTATTACAAAGAATATTATTTAATGCCTATAATTGTAATCCTAAAGTTTATTCGATTTAATATTAAAACTTATTATTATTTACATTAATATTAATATTCTTACTATTAAACTTAATAATATGATTATTAAAATGAAATATTATTAATATTTAAATGGTTAATCTTATTTATAAGATTAATAACATTAATAATAATAATAATAATAATAATAATAATAATAAATATCTTTTCTTCATCAACTTCATCGTCATCATATTAAAAATTAACAATACTATTCATATTATTAATATTAATATTAATTTTAATTTTTATATTAAAATTTATATTTAAAATGTTGTAATCATTAAACAATTTTCATGTTAACATAGTCTAATTATATAATATTAATGTATTCAATGCTGATTAATAACACAAATGCTATGATATTATTGAAAAATCTTTAACATTAATATACTTAAAAAGAACGTTTAGATTACTCTATTATTATTATATTAAAACCTTAATAATAATTTTTACATTTACATTATTACATTATATTTACTTTAAGTTTAAAGTCATTCATACTATTAATATTAGTAATATATATTAATAATGAATAAAATTCTTAAATATTTTATAATATGATTTTTTTAAATATTTTTTTAGTTCATATGCACTATATATATATAGTTTATATATATATATAAATAAGATAAATATTTTGTATATTTTTTACATCAGCATAGATTCATCTTAAAGGTGGCTTTATCAAGCGTCGAGAAGTATCAAATCTCTCAAGATGCAAACACTTTCCCCTCTATCGAAATCAATACTTACCCATTTTATCGTTAAAATCACATAATGTGTAGTTGAAAGGCATGTTGCCATGGATTATTATGCTACAGAGTATGGATGCACATTATTGCACACTGCCATGGATGATAAACATAGGGGTATCACTTCATTATTTGATTCTGGAGGTAATATTTGTGGTAATTAATATCATAATAATCTGGCACTCTATTAATACTCTTATTACCTATGCAGAACAATTTGTTACTTGCGCAAATTAGTTTCATATCCCCACAGTTTAGATGTTGCAGTGGATGGCGCATCTATTTATGCATATTCTTGTAGTCTCTAGAAGCATCGAAAATGATAATATCGTTGCAGTGATCGAGAGGGAAGGTAATGTTTGTATTAGGTCATTAATTATCTGTATCGCCGAGGTATTAATCCATATTGTTGCAGTCTATGTATCCATTAAAACTGCTAATATTCTTGTAATGAATTGGCACGTAATATTTGTATCATATCAGTAATGATTACTTATGTGGATAACTCAAGTATTATTTTCATTACATAGTTGGTTGATGTATTTTTCACTAGAACAAATAGAGAACTGATGTATTATTTTCAGGTTTGCATTACATAGTTGGTTGATATATTTTTCACTGCAACAAATGGAGAACTGATATATTATTTGCATTTTTTTTTGTGTGCCCACATGGAGAATATGCTTAAAAGCTTTAAACAACCCTAACTCCAGTTTCCACATGATAGTAATGTTTAAATATGGTTATAATATTTGAATGTTTTAATATTTATGTTTTTAAATATTAAGCGGTTATTATAAGAGATTTAAGACAAACGATTTAGGTGAGATTTCATTATTTTTGTAAATTATGGTGATGAGTGAATGATAAAATTTTCAGTAGTTAGAGTGATAGAGTGTCTTGAATTTGAGAACTCTAAGTGAAACATATTAATTAGTGCACATGATTTATAATAAAAACGAATACTTTAAATTCAAAAAATATTTTTAAAAATTTGAAAATTGACCACAATACTACCACCAGAATATATTTTGAAAAGTTTGAAAAGATCCAAAAAAATGATTAATGTCGTTTAGTTAGAATTTGGTTATCAAATTTAACATAAATAAGTTGATTTTTTTTTTTTAAATTTAGCTTTAATATTTTTAATGCCATGTTAGTGTTTAAAATGTTATAATGTGAAAATGATTAGAGCATAACCTTATTAATTATATATAATGATGAGAAAAAATAAAGTGGTAACAACTATGTGAAAAACAAACACTAGTTAGATTTATTGAAAAAGAAAACAACATTGTCTTGAAACAACATTAATTTTTTTTAACTATAGAGAATAGAATTAATAATTGATTTAAAAAAAATGTTGTCTTCGTTAAAAACAAATATTATGAAACCATAGTTTTCTTATCATCTAACCTTTTGAAATGTACTTAAACCACATTATTATTATGATTAAGGAATCATATTTGGAACAAATCATAAGAAAAAGTATGAAGCTAATATTAAACTTAGATTTAAAAGTTTGATTTAATATTAATTTTTAAACTTAACACTCTAATAGTTTTTATGCTTTAAGTGAAACATAAAACAAAGATTATGGTTGATGTAAATTTATTTTTGCTAAATAATTAATAAGAACATTAATTAATAGATTGTAATTACAATAATACACATTTTGTTGAGGTTAATATTTTATTTTTAATTTAGTTAAACTTAAATTATCACCTTAACCATTAAGACAAAGATAATAGTAATTGTGTTTATTTACGTGAGATTTCTTTATGAGATTTCTTTATTTTTATTTGACCCTACTATAAGCCATGAAAGAGTCACACATCCCTAGTGAAACCATATGAAACATTTATTAAATTTAAAAGAGAATATTAGATTTAAAACTTTGATTTAATATTAATTTTTTTAAATTAACAATATAAGTATTTTATGTTTAAATGAAAGTTAAAACAAATATTGTGGTTGATGTAAACTTCATTTTGTTAAATAATTAATAAGAACATAAATGAATAGATTGTAATTATAATGATAAAGATTTGGTCTAGTTTAATATTTCATTTATAATTTAGGTTAACAAAAATTATCACATTAATCATTAGAAGGAAATAACAATAGTTGTGTTTAATATCATGAGATTTCTTTATGAAAAAAAATGTTTATGCAATTTTATTTAAAAGAAAAAGTTTATCAGATTTAGTTAGTTTAAAATAAAAGCATAAGCATGTTGAGGAAATGTGAACCTTAACATGCTTTATATATGAATTTATAATTGGCTTTATTTTTTTATTATCTTTTGATATTTATTTTATTTTTATCAAGCATACTAATTTTTTGACATATTAAAATTATTCTTTTTATTTTTTTTATTTTTATTTGAGCCAACTATAATCTGATTATAAGCATAAAAGGATTTACATATCCCCTAATGGATTTGTAATGCACTAAGTAGAATGGTCCTCTTAGGACAATCATATATGTAGCATTAATTATTTTCAAAAATTTCTTATTAATTAATTATTTTTATTTCAATATTATTACAATCTTTATATTAATTAATTTAATTAATCTTATTAAATTTTAGTTTTTATGTATGGTCATCTACTAAAATAAAATATTAATTAATAATATGTTTCTTTTTTCTAACTTTAAATAATGTCATCTATAACTGTAAAACAATATATGATGTGCTAATATATATCAATTATGTGTGTTTGTGTGTCTCTAAATTAATATAGTTACTTAATAGGACTATTAAGTGTATTCTATTAATAGCTTGTCTACTAGGTGAATCTATGAATGATGCAGCTAGTGGTGCAAATGTGACAAAAGGTGCTACAAGGGAAGGTCGGGAGGGGTGCGTAGGCGGCAAACATGATGGTGGATGAGGTAGAGGAAGAGATGTTTAATGTGGAGGAGAAGCGTTGAATTGCTTCATTGGTATCATATATCTATACATTACAAAAATGATGCATGTAGCAACCATTCAACTCAATATTTGTTAAATCACAAAATATTTATCAAAACCATTGAAACGCAATTTTATAATTCATTATATATGCATTAAATAACATAAAATATATATAAATAATTGAATTAAAATGTAAAAACACATATCATATATATTTCATCTTTTGACTTGCATTAAGTAAATAGGATGCTCATACATCCTCATGAATACAAATCTACCTTAAAAAGTGTATATGAGTTATCAACCTCGAAGGGTAGCAATCAAAACGTGTCAAAAAAAAGGATCTGAAGTAAAAGGAAATAATTACCTCCCACAAAAATAAGTACAAAAATATTTCGAAGAAACACAAAGCTATCATAAGACAATGTCCTTAGAATTCCATTGTGATAAGAAAAATCACAAAAATTCCTATTCTATACAATAATGTAAATGTTAGTGACATTGAACTTGACTTACTAATCTCCACATATAAGAAGTATATCTATCATGAAATTTTCTCAATGACAAATCATATAATTGAGTAAAGTCATCCAAGCTCTTAAATAACCAAATGATAAAGTATTTAGATACTCTTTTATTGATTGGTATCTGTAATGACAAATCATATAATTGAGTAAAGTCATCCAAGCTCTTAAATAACCAAATGATAAAGTATTTAGATACTCTTTTATTGATTGGTATCTGTAATACACCAAAAACAATTGTTAATTATTTATAATTTGGATAAAAAAATACTTTGACGATAAATTCAAAATGAATGTAATGGATTATTAATATTATCGAATAATTAAAACACTGAGAGGAAATAGAACTAAAGTAGTCATTGAAAGTGTGTTTGTTGACCCACAAGGGGAAATGACAAATTGTGAAAGTTGCTAAGTGAGAACTCAAGTGATGCAGGAGGCATCTTCCCAAAAATTAGGTCAAGAACCCTTGTGGAGTGTTAAAGAGAAGGAGACTCATAAATGACCAAGTCCTACGCAAGGTACTATAAAATAGTTTGTCCATGGAATAAGTGGGAGGATGGTAATGGATGGGGAAATTGATCTGTTGATGCAAAAAGATGGCGCATTAATCAATTTTGTCTTTATGGTTCAGCAAACAAGATCAGGGGTTGTGGATAAAGTAAGATTTGGATGCACTAGGAATTTGTTGAGAGGAATGATAGCTTCAGTTTTGTTTTCTCGATAGTGGTGATAGGTTCCTTACTAAAATTATTAACTGTTTAGTACTGATACATACAGTCTGAAAGTATATTTAAATTATAATTGCATTATAAATTAAGAATTATGCTATGCGTCTATTTCAAATCTTTTATCTCTTTCAATAATTTCTTCTTAATATAAGTTATTTATTTACAGAATGTAGGAAATCACATACATCTTCTATATTTTAAAATATCTTTAGATAAATTTACCATTTTTTATAAATGTATGTATATATATCAAAATTAATAAACAAATCTAAGTAAGTGAAAAATAATCACATTCCAATAGGAGTTTAAGGCGTCTACATAGAGTCTATCTCCGTTTAAAATCATATGCATATTGTTTTAGTAAACCTCATATATGTTTTGGGTAGTCATATCCAGATTTAGACAAATATTAAAATTACTAAAAATGAGCCAAGGGATTACAATCAAGCAAACTACTTAATTAACAAAGCTAAGTAAAAAAATGCCTAGCTCACAGATTTGAGCTCCAAATTCAACAATAATCGAATCTAGCTAAAAACAAAGAAAACATTTATTTACCAAATCAATATCATATATGATAATAAAAATAAACAATAATATCTAAAATCAAGAAATCACAGCCACACATTTTAAGAATATAATCAAACAAAAGTATATAGACTCTATTTATGGGCATCCATAGCAAAAAAAATAGGTGGATCTGCGTTAATACTTAAATTAAACAAATGGAGCCATGATACTCATATATAAGTAGTAGTCATTTGATTAGATATCTTAGATTCGAAAAAAATGATAACATTTAAACTGAATTAAGATCTAAGAACCATGACTATAGGGTCAAGTTTATTTCCCAAAATTTAATTTATAGATCAGATCTTAAACCTTTAATAAAGTTTTCCAAATTATTAAAGATATCATGGCCATAAATCCAATCTTTTGAATCCAAAAACTAAAATGAAAATTGAAAAGTTATTTCTCCCTTAAAATATAACAACTACTATAAAGTCAAACATATTCCGAGTGTGAGAGGTTGCGAATCCCACTCTATAAACCAATGCATCTAAGTACAAACCCAACAAGGGTTATAGCTATAAAACAAAACTTATATTAAGAATATCGTAAGCGATTATAAGACCTATCTTGATATAAAACTAGAACCAAAGAAACTGGGAAACCGGTTTAACCACAAACCCAAATAGAGTGATACCTTGTGACTAAGTGTTGAACCAAGTGTACATTCCATAAGCCATGTTGTGAATATATTCACATGCGCATAGACATATTGGCTTTAGTATAACCTTAATGAACAAATTATATATATATATATATATATTCTTCCTATTAAACAGAGTACGGGTAAAACCCTCATATTTTGACAAAGAAGAAGGATGATTAAGAGGAGGTGACCTTGTTGTCTCTCTCGGCAGGGCCATGCTTTGGAAACCTACATTAACATATAAATATGGTCAATATATGGATTTCTAATTTTAACATGTTTGAAAGATAACAAAAACACAAAAGTAAATATTACCTTGCATTCTGAATTTGGACTGTGAGTGTGAAGCAAGCTTATCCAAAGCTTTCACTTATACCCTGACTTCACTTGTAAATAAAATGACAAAGTTAGAATTAAACCCCAAATAGTAATGAATGTAAATTCTTAAAATTTTCAACTAGAGAATAACTTACCCTGTTAAGATGCGTAGAGGGCCAAGGGTCGACTCCAAATGGGTTCCCTAGTACTCCTCTACCTACACAACATGAAGAAATTTAGTTAACTTGGTGTCCAAATAAGAAACCCTTAAAGAAACGAAATTGCAGAGTAAGATGATAGCATTTTTCCTTAATTGTTATTTAAACCTTGAATACTACAAAGCCTCTGCTAGAACTCGAAAGAAGGAAAGTGAATTCCCTTGTTAACCTCACAACAAGCCAAGAAATGTTGAGGTTGTAATGGCGGCCAAATTTTTCTATTAACCACTAATATCCTCCAAACACAATAAAAAACTACGCACCAAATCAAAACACACAAAACAAACCACAAAGGGAAAAGACTGGTTGGAGTGTATCGATGGAGCGGTTGAGCATCCTCAACATAAAAACATGAAAAACCAAATTATTGCATCAAAAATCCTCATGACAACTTGCTTTTACATTAAAACCCTATGAAAATCCTTAAACCATATCAGTTCCAAATGGATGGTCGAGATAAAAAATCTACCCATAACGTATGAGTTTATCCATGTCATTAAATGTTCTTGGTTGCATTGTCAACTCGCATCGAGGGATATGAATTTAAATTTAGTATAATCCATTTAAACCATCAATGTTGAAATCCACATATATCCCTTGTAACTTTCATATATCAAACATTATAATATAAGATATCACCCTCATGCTTGGTAAAGCCTATGGGATAGGAATTTAAGCCATAGTTTAAGTCTTATGGTTGTTACAAGCTTACAACATCATTAAAACAAACTACCATCAAGCTAATAAACTTATATAAGCACATTTTCCAAACAAACTCACATGAGGGGTGGGATTAACATAAGCATTAACAATAAATGTTATTCTAGAGTGTAGCTAGGACTAAGACATAGGTCTAGGCTTATGTCCTAGGTAATCAAACCAATAAAATAATAAACTTAAACACTTAAAAATCACCTTGGTGAGGGTATGACCAAGTCGTCACTATAAGATGAGACATCAAAAGACACACCATGTCATCAAACATTAACAAGTCTACTTAAAACGTATCCTTACCATAAAATCAAAAGTATGTCATGACAAATATTAATGTACTATGCCCATTAGATTTTTGTTACAACAATAATGAATAGTAAATTGTAAATAAATTTTTTTATGTATCAAAATTATGGGTTTGTGATAGAATGGTGTCCGAGAAAGGTTTCAATACTTGGCTAGAACAAGCCCAACACTCAAACTAATAAAAACATAAAACAAACTTTATTTGTTATGGTTTTACTCTCTTGCAAATAGGCAGATAAGAATAACGTTGTTTTGCAAGAATCACGGTAGATGTGGGGATTTATGTTGAAGAAGAATTATGCCCTAAGGATCTAATAAACAATGAAGAAGGTAATATTAAAGACGATGAAATATGGGTAAATTTGAATGAATATAGGAATGATAACCCATATGAACTCCTACAAACAGTAAAATACTTAAGGACAGAACTAAAACAAGTTAAGGAATATAAATAATGTATTTTAAAATCATAGGAAAAGTTAAATAATGTTATGCTGACTAAACTGCATAGTAATGAAAAACAAAAAAATAAAGAAATCGAACTTAATATGTAAATAACTACACCTTATAAACCTAAGGTAAGAAAACTAAATTTTTCTAAACATGATATTTAATATTCAATGAAATAATTAGCTAAACATAATACTAAAAAATATAAGAATTCTAGTGAAAGTAGTGACAGTAACGAGAAGAAAAATAAATACAAACTGTATAAGTAAATTTATGGTTCATTCAAAAAGATCAAACCTCCTATGTTTAACGGAGAAATCGAAAAGGAGAAGAAGAGGAATAATCTTGGTTATCTTGAATGAAAAAAGTATTTTTGAATTTATAACTATTCATACAAATTAAAAGAAAAAATGGAAATCAATAACTTAACAAGAAAGACTGATACATGGTGGAAAAAAATAAAGAAATTAAAAGGCATAAAAGAATGTTATGTAACATGGAAAATATTTAAGAAATATTTCAAATGAAAATATCTATGATAACAATATTACGAATAAAAAGCTAAAGAATTCTACGAATTACTATTAGGTGCCTTGACCATGAAAGAAATTTGCAATCAATTATTAATTTTATTACATTATGTTCCTTATATCATTGATGAAAAAAATATAGTGTTTCCTCAGTTGTTTACCTCTTATGTACAAAGAAAGAATCGAATATGATAATATGAAAACTCTATATGAGGAAATGAGAAAACCAAACTTCTGTTATGATCAAACTAAAAACAAATGAGAAAACATACCTAAGTGGAAAAATAAAACATGTGAAAAATTTTAACCGAAAAATAAAAGTACAAAGTAAACTACAGGGAATAACTATAAAAAATATAAACCACATAATCCTGCAACAACAAAGGAGAGGGAAACAACCACTTCTTTTATTAAAAATACTTAACAAATGGAACCACTAAAATGTTGAGAATGTGGTGAACCTCATTAATTTAAAAATTGTGCCATAAGAAATATTTTTTTTAACAATGTTCATTCAATTCAATAAGCTACTACAATGGGGGATATAACAAGAAGCATGCCCAAAATCAGTGTAGCATTGGAGAGACGACAAACATATCATGAAACGTCTATGGTCGAAATCAAAGGTATGATAAAAGACAAACCAATTTCCATATTGATTGATCCAAGTGCAATTCTAAGTTATATATCACCTGAAATTGTAGAACTATACAAATTACAACAAGATAACTTTAAGAAATATTTGTTACTACAACTTGCTACAAGAACAAAGAGAAAGGTCACTAGTTTTGTAAAAAAAATGTGAATTAACTATGAATGACTTAAAAATACATGTTGATTTAAATATCAAGTATATTTAGGGTTTTATTATTTGCTTATAGGAATGTACATGTTATATAAACATAGTTTTATTGGAAACTGCTATGATA
Organism: Pseudotsuga menziesii; assembly: GCA_001517045.1. Taxonomy (NCBI): domain Eukaryota; kingdom Viridiplantae; phylum Streptophyta; class Pinopsida; order Pinales; family Pinaceae; genus Pseudotsuga; species Pseudotsuga menziesii. Next base: position 666,237 of record LPNX010593318.1, on the reverse strand, counting down.
AAACATTCTCATGCTTAGATGATAAAGGTAATACTATTTTTGTAAAAGGAATTCCCAGGAAGTTACCATAAGAGAAATCTCATCCTTACGAATGAAAAGATAAGTTCTTAAAGGATGAAAAAGTTTTGTAGTTTACATAATGGATGAGATAAATAAAAATAATCAAATAAAAATAGAAGACATACCAATTTTAAGAGAGTTTGAAGATATATTTCTGGAAGAAATTCTCATACTACCTCTAAAAAGCGATATAGATTTTACGATTTATTTCATACCAGGGGCGGTACTAGCTTACTAAACTAAAATCAGAAATACAGAAACTAGTCGATAAAAAGTACATTCAAACTAGTGTTTCCCCTTGCGAAGCACCAGTTTTATTTGTAAAGAAAAGTGATGGAGCTCTAAGATTGTGTATAAATTATAGATAGTTAAACAAAATGACAATTAAAAATCGATATCCTTTTTCCTAGATTGATGATATATTCGATATGTTTCGAGGGGAAATGACATTTTCAAAAATATATTTAAGATCTAAATACCATCAGATATAGATCAATGATGGAGACATCTTTAAAACTACTTTTAGAACCAGATACGATCATTATGTGTTTTTTGTAATGCCCTTTGGGTTAACAAATTCCCTGACAACTTTTATGTGTTTAATGAATAGTATATTAATTAAATACTTAGATAAATTTGTAGTCGTATTTATCAACGACATGTTAATCTACTCTAAAAATAAACAAGAGAATGAAGAACACTTAAAATAATATTACAAGTGTTAAGGGAACAACAAATATTTGATAAGTTTATCAAGTGTAACTTCTTTAAAGACATAATTTAGTATCTAGGACATGTGGTGTCTAAGGATGGAATATCAGTTTATCACGATAAAATTAAATACATCACTGAATGGCGTGTTTCAAAGAATGTAACCGGTATAAGATCATTCATGGGGATTACTAGATACCATCGAAAATTCATTGAAGGATTTTCTAAGATATAATACCCTATAACTTCATTACAAAAGAAAGGTAAGAAATTTGATTGGAGCGAAAAATGTACAGAGATTTTTAATAAATTGAAACAATTGTTATCCACTGCCCCTATTTTAAAATTTGATAATCCTTTTAAAGATTTTTTTATATGTACAAACACATGTAAGGAAGGCCTAGGTGGAGTACTAATTCAAGAAAACTATGTTGTATCCTATGAGTCTAGCAAGTTAAAAGAACATGAGAAGAATTATGCTACTCATGAACTAGAATTAGTTACTATCATACATACGCTGAAAATGTGGCGACACTACCTCATCAGAAGGATATTCTTATTAATGCCTGATAATATAAGTCTAAAATACTTATTCGGTCAACCAAATCTTAACGTTAGACAAGCTAGGTCGTTATCATTTCTAAGTGAATATGATTTTTAAATAAAACATATAAAATGAAAAGATAATAAAGTTGTAGATGCCTTAAGTCATCATGCAAACTTGTTCTATGCAATAATCAACTATGAATAAGATTTAGAAAATAAAATTTTAAACTTTAGAAAAACTTGACAAAGAATATAGAAACTAAAGCAAAACACCGCAGAAATCGAAATTAATTAAGTAAAAAAATATCTTAGTCTGAATGGAAGAGGGTTATTACTACACAAAGGTATATTATATATACGAAATCCAACAAAAATTAAATTAATTATTATGGACAAATTATATAAAAAACCTTATTCATGACATCCCAAATATGATAAAATGATTAGCATGACAAGGGAGGATTTATTTTGACCTAATATGGAAAAGAAGTAGCAAAATATTTAGCACGATGAATAGAATGTCGAAAGGTAAAAGATGAACACCAACATCTACTAGGATTATTACAGCAATTGTGCCCATTCCATAATGGAAATTTGAAATTATCAGCATGGATTTCATAACTGGATTTCCTAAGAATGTTAGACAACACGACTCAATCACGGTCGTAGTGGATAAAGTAAGTAATGAAGCTCACTTTATTCTAGTAAAGTATAGTTATAGGGTTGCTAACATTGCTGATATATTTATGAAAGAAATTTTCACGTTGCACGGTGTACCTATGGTAGTAATCTCAGACAAAGATGCAAAATTTACAGGAAAGATTTAGAAAGGTTTATTTAAAGGATTAGGAACACAATTAAATTTCAGTGCCACATATCATCCACATATCGATGGACAAACTGAAAGAGTAAATCAAATATTATAAGACATGATTAGAATGTGTTTAATGGATAAGCAAGGTAACTCAGGAGATGACTTACATTTAGTAGAATTTGTGTATAACAATCAGTTCCAAGTTTCAGTTGGATTAAGTGTATTTGAGATTCTATACAATCAAAAGTGTAGTGCTCCAATATATTGGACCACTCATGTCGATAGATTAATGTTAGGACCTGATTTATTAAAAGAGATGGAACTAACAGTGAAACAAGTACAACACAATTTGAAGGTTACCCAAGATAGGAAAAAGAGTTATGCCGACTTAAAAAGAATTTCAAGAGAGTTCCATGTAGGAGAAATGGCATGTCCCAAATTTTGCATTGGTTCACAATTCCCTAATAACATTTTCCATATTCATGATAGTTTGTCAAATTGATGTTACGGGTCAAATAATTGCCAAGGAGTAAAATTACTGGCTTCCTAGGTTGGGGATGGAAGCTTTGGGAATAGGAATAAGGGGGGAAATAAATGATGTTTGAACATTAGAATGGAATAACTATTTAATAAATGAGCTAAATAAATAAATACAAGAGAAAATTGAAGTGGCAATGGAGCATGGAGAATATGGGGCCCACACAAGCTAGAAATTTGGTACCAAATAGAAACCTCCTCTTGCAATTTTGAATCCATGGGAATCTTAAATTTTCTTTGATGAATTATAAGTTTAATAGATTTTCTCATATGCATCATAGGTCAAATTTGAGAAGAAATGTAACTTACATGGGAAAGGAAGAGTCATTTTTGAGCTAGTGAGACACTTCGACTAGATTCCCTAGCTCTATGACAACAATGATGAATATCATTATGACATATATGACATGTCAGGTCAAAATAGAGCATCCAATAGAGTTCTCATGTGAGTTGGGGAATCTCATTAGGTTCCTACTCAAATTAGGAGAAGATGGAAGGCTAGGAAGGGGAGGACACATGGAAAATATTGAGCCCACACCCAAATTCGAATTGGCTTGATTTTGTGGATGTATTGGGAACCTTATAAGGCTAAGTATATTTATAAAATACAAGAATAAACCATGACAATGGATTTTGATCATTTGTGAATTGTGAGAGCTAGTGGATGACTAGTTTTCTTTCCTTCCAAGGCTGTGTTTGGAGAGTCCACTCAGGTATTTCATGTATCTTTAATGGATTATTATTTTTATGTGTAATATACATGAGATCATGTTGATTCTTCTATTTCAGCACTCTCTTTCAACTATTTCCAGTTTTCACACCATATTCATGCCAATGGAGGGATTGCGCTTTGGGTGAGATATTGATATCTTTGTGGAATATTCTAGTTCTGATTATCTTATTATATGATGTATAATATATTTATTTTATGTTAAAAATACTCTCCGGTCAAAATACCCAAAATAATTCATGTAAAAATGTTGAACAATGAAGAAATAGTATCATTTCCCCACTATCTTGTTGTGAACCATTGTAATGCTGATGATTTCGAATTGGGAGAGCCTTCAATTGTCAATTTATGATTTTAATAAGTTCAATATGAATTTTTCTTCATTCTCATAAAGTTTCAAGTCGAAATTCCAAAGATTTGTATGTCAAAATGACTTTTAATGAACAAACAATGACCATTTCCACTCTATTTTAATATAATCCATGGTAATGTATCTCTGATAAATGTATGATGGATGGAATTTCATTAATTTTTATTTCAAGTATCATATTCATTACTTAAGGATTGGAAGCCATTTTACTCATTTTTATTGCATTGGAAGAAGACTTGGTGCATTTTCCCCGAGGGTCAAAATTGTGACTTGGGAGTTGTTTTGGAAAGAGTAATAAAAACCTGTATAAACTGAAACATGATGCATATGAGACTTTCAAAATGTACCTTACACATCCCCAGCCTCTGTTAAGAAATTAGAGTTACTTTGGGATCATTTTTGAAGCCATCTCTAGCAATTACCAAGGGGGAATTGGAGCCCTAATTTGTTAGTAAAGAATCCTACTTTGAAAAGAATATTAAAAATTTTTTATGGAGTAATTGGGGGGTCCTTAAAAATATATTAATATTATATTTATGTTATAATATAATTCATGTACCTTCATAGAAAATTTGGGAGCATTTGGGCCAATTTGGAGGTCTAGACATCAAAACTAGTTAAGGTCAAAATTGGGGAAAAAGTGAAAAAATTGGTCATATAATAAAAATTCAAAAAGGGACATTAAAGTGGTATCATAGAATGATATTTGCACCTGATGTGGTCTGATATTTATGAATACAATAAATCAGGGACTATCATTATATATTTAAACCCAAAAGTGCTTTTGTTGAAGAGGAAACTATGACTAGGGATGAAAAGGGAACCTCATATGATGGTGAGGAGCTAATATAAACCATGGAACCTATATTTGAAGACATGTCCAAGAATATTATGAAATTATTTGAATTTTTTGCTATCCAAAGTTTAATAAAATATATTAAATTTAATAAAACCAAGGGGGAAAATGCATCAGGTTCCTTGAAGGAGCAAAAAGAGGAGACTCGTGAACCACCTAGTTTCGAAATAGGTGTAGTAGAATAAGTAGTACATGAAGAGGATCGAAATTCACTCCCAAGTAAATATGAAAAATATCAAGAGACATCACATGAGTATGAATAATTTTCTATTGAAAATATTGAAGATCATTTTGAGACACATTCTACCTTGGAAATGAAACAAAGAGTATCTACTCATGGATGCTTGAACTATGAAGGAGTACCTATTGATGGGTTCTCACAACTCTATGTTGGTGAGATAGAGATAAATTTTGAAAGTGTTTCTGTAAGCAAAAATTCCATTAAACATGAAAATGAATACCTTGCATATGTTGAAGAAGAAACAATATCAACTTTCCCATCACCACTTGAGCTTCATGAAGTTGGTCCAAGCAAGAAGGAAGAAGATGAGGAGGTTCATTTGCAAGAGCCTCATTTTTTTGAAGGGTCATTAAATATGAATGAAAAGAATATACAAGAGGCCCTTACCATACTACATGACACTCAAACATTGGTATCTTGTTCTTGCTGGAGAGCTACTTCCTTGGAGGATCCATCCTTCCCTTAAGACATGGAAAAAATTCAAAGAGAAATGTGCAACATAAAAGGTAATTTCATGTATTTTATTTTTTATAGAAAAAATGTCATTGATATTAGTGAATGGTTACATGAATCCTACTTGAAGAATAATGAAGTTATTCATAAGCTCACAATTCAAAATGCGCAACTTCTTTAAAAGTTGCAAGACATTTGTTTTTCCTCCTATGTTTGCCAAATGGTATATTGTTTGGAGGATTCTCATGACATGGTGGATCATGAGAAATGTGTAAATTTGAATGTTGTTGATGTATTTGAATATGAACTTGAAGAGATCCAAACACTTTATGTGGTGGAAGAGGAACTTGAATTTTCTCTTGATGAAGGCTATGCAATTTTTAAAGAAGAGCATGATTCATCTACATTGGAACCAATCTATGACAAAGGTTTCATACTTTTGAAGGAACTGCATGATACCACCAATATGGATCATTCCCATGATGAAACTTCTGCACTTTTTGATCATTTTGGTGAGTTACTTCATTCTCCTACATCATACAATTCCATGTTTTGCAGCATTAGTCTCAATGAAGTATGGGTGAAAGTGTTATTTTTTATGGTGCCACATGAGGTGTATGGAACTCCTACATTTACTTTTTATGATGACATGGCTGTAGAACACTCTTATTCACATTTGTAGAAGCATCCTTTGTTACTTTATGATGATGCACATTTACATGGATGCACCTATGATATGCATTTGAGTCACTTGAAGACTCATGGTTTTTCTTGCTCACCACTTGGTTCATTTGATGTTGGAGGAACTTCATCCAAAACTGGGGTGAATAGATTTATGATTGGAGAACATTTTTGTTGCCATCCACATACTCTGTTATATCTTTATGATTCTCACATTAATGGATGTATGTGTGAGACTTCTTTGAGTCATTTGAAGTCTCCTTGTTTTTTTTTCTTATTATTTGGTTTAGATTTTGGTGGAGGTTCTTCATTCACTCCATGGATGAAAGAATACATGGCTGGATATTTTGATGCATATCACATCCTTTTGGAGCAGAATTATAGTATATAGGATCCTCACCTATGTCATTGGATCATATTGGATTGGTCACTTTAAGCTTGTATGAACATGGAAAATGGTGGTCTACTTACTTGGAGGTAGAAGCAATTTCATGAATTTTTGATGAGGCACTTCCTTGATGTACATTTTTATTATGTTATTATTTACATATATGATATATATTATGTACTCATGATGTTTGGAAGAATGCATACAAGAAAATGGGATCCTGGAATTCTCTTAACCAATGGTATGGCTTTGAGAGCACTCTTAATGTTGGAGTGCAATACAAGCAATGGGACCCTGGGATATTTTGTGTCCATTGATTTCAAATTTTTTGGGAAACAAGAAGTATGGGAGATGGATTCCCCACTTAATAAATTGATTTTAATCAGAGTAGTATAGCAGAAATCATGGTGGTTCCTCTCTCAAATATTCATGGAATCTCAAAGACTCAAAGTTGGGAAACTCAGTGGCAACTTCAAAGAATCATACAAAAAGCAGGTTCTTCAACACCCAGGTTTGAAATTGCTTGACGACGAGCAATATTGGGAAGGGAGGATTTGTCATTTCCCAAATTTTGCAATGGGTCACAATGGCATAATCACATTTTCAATATTCATGAGAGTTTGCCAAATTGATGCTAACGGTCAAATAATTGCCAAGGAGGAAAATTACTAGTTTCCTAAGTTGGGTGTGGAATCTTTGGGATTTGGAATAAGGGGGGAAATAAATGATTTTTTAACATTATAATGGAATAAATATTTAATAAATGAGCTAAATAGTTTTCTTTCCTTAGCCAATTTTGAGGGTGAAAGATTCCGATCTAGGCTGGTGTTTGGAGAGGCCACTCAGGTATTTCATGGAGATTTAATGGAGACTTATTTTTATTTGTAAGATACAATAAATCAAGTATATTATTCTATTGCAACACTCTCTCTCAACTATTTCTTGTTTTCACACCATATTCATGCCAATGGAGGGATTGCGCTTTGGGTGAGATATTGATATCTTTGGGGAATATTATAATGCCCATTATCTTATTTTATTATGTATATTATCTATATTTCATGTTCATAAGACTCTCAGGTTGAAATACCCAAAATAATTCATGTAAAAATGTTGAACAATGAAGAAATAGTGTCATTTCCCCACTATCTTGTTCTGAACCATTGTAATGCTAATGATTTAGAGTTGGGAGAGAAATTCATTGTCCATTTATGATTGTAATCAGTCAAATATTATCTTTCCTTCATTATAAGAAATTTTCAAGTCGAAATTCCAAGGATTTGTATGTCAAAATGACTTTTAATGAGTAAACAATGACCATTTCCACTCTATTTTGATATAAGCCATGGTAATGATTATTATTTAGAATGGAGAAATGTATATCTGATAAATGTATGATGGATGGAATTTAATTAATGTTTATTTAAAGTCTCATGCTATGTACTTAAGCATTGGAATCCGTTTTACTCATTTTTATTGCATTGGGAGAATATTTGGTGCATTTTCCCCAACGGTCAAAATTGTGACTTGGGAGTTGTTATGGAAAGAGTCATAACATCCTATATAAAACAAAAAAATGATGAGTTTGAGACTTTTAAAAGGTCCCTTACACATCCCCAACCTCCTTTCAGAAATTATAGTGACTTTGGGATCATTTGTGAAGCCATTTCCGAAAATTACCGAGGGGGAATTGGAGCCCCAATTTGCTAGTAAAGAACCCTACATTGAACATAACATTAAAAAATATTTTTAAAGTAATTGGGGGGTCCTTAAACATATATTAACATAATATTTAAGTTATAATATCAATCATGTACCATCAGATAAAATTTGGGATCATTTTGGCCAATTTGGAGGTCTAGACATCAAAACTAGTTAAGATCAAAATTGGGGAAAAAGTGAAAAAAATGGTCATTTAATAAAAATTAAAAAAGGGAAATTTTTAAAGGTAAGCCCCTAGAAAATATCCCTAATATTGGGAAAATACTCAAAATTGGTGCCTGAGTATTGTGTACCATTTGAAATTTTGGCAAAGATTGGATTGGTGGCATACCAACTAGCATTCCCCCCTACAATAAAAGTAGATAATATTTTCCATGTTTGAATTTTAAATAAATAAGTTCATCATGTTACTCATGTGATTTAGCGTAATGTGATACAGGTGGAACCAAAGTAGAGATTCAAATGGAACTGGAACATAGTCTCGACAAGAGAGAACTTTTACTCTGAAACTATAACATCGGACAAATCAAGATTCAATGGAAGCACCTTAGTCCAAAAGAATCCCCTTGAGAACTAGAAATTAATATGAGGGAGGCATATCGATATCGATTTCAGGATGCAATAATGGACGAATGAGGAAAATAATTAATAACTCCAAGGATGGTGTTATCCTTTAATGGGGGGTATATGTAATACACCAATACAATTATTAATTATTTATGATTTGGAATATTTATTTATTTTTATATGTTTTTATAATAAAGACAAAATGAATGTAATGGATTATTATTATTATTATTGAACAATTAAAAAACTAAGAGGAAACATATATGAAGTAGTTGTTGAAAGAGTGCTTGCTGACACAAGGGGAAATAAAAAAATGGTGAAATTTATTGATTGAGTATTGAAGTGATGTAGGATGAATTTTCCCCAAAATTAGGTCAAGACACCTTGCTTATTTATAAAGAGTAATAGGCTCATCAATGTCCCAAGCCCTAGAAAAAAATACTAGAAACTAGTATGTCCATCGAATAAGTAGCAAGTTGGCAATGGATGGGGAATTCATTTGTTGATGCAAAGAGATGGAACATTAATTAGATTTGTTCCTTATGGTTCAGAAAATAGTATTAGGGGTTCTGGAGCAAGTAAGATTTGGTCTCTCTAGGAGTTGGTTTGGAGGAACGACACCTTCAATTCTGTTTTCCCAACAGTGGTGACAGGTTCCTTACTAAATATATTAATTGTTTAGTACTCATAAGTACAACCTGAAAGTAGATTTGAATTCTAAATGCATTATAAATTGATAATGATGATATGCGTCTATTTCTAATATTTTTATCTCTTTTAGTAATATGATCTAGTATAAGATGTTATTTATTTACAGAATGTTTGAAATCATAGATCTATTCTATATTTTTAAATACATTTAGATAACTTTAGCATCCTTTATAAATGTATGTATATATATTGAAATTAAAAGTTAGATCTATGTAAGTGTAAAATAATGACATTACTCTAGGATCTGAAGGCTTCTACACATAGTTTTTTTTGTTTAAAATCATACGCATATTGGTTTAGTAAACCTAATCTTTGTTTTGGGTATTCATACCCAAATTAATATATATCTAAAAATACTAAAACTGAGCCAAGGGACCAGGATTAAGCTAACTACACAATTAAAAGCTAAGTCAACAAACGCCTAGCTCATAGATCTAAGCTCCATACTCAAGAATAATCAAATCTAGCTAAAAATGAAAAGTAGGTTTATTTACCAAATCAATATCATGCGTGATAATCAAAACAAATAACAATATCTACAATTGACAAATCATAACCATGTGCCTTAAGAATATAATCAAATACATGTATACAGTCTTTGTTTTCATGCATCCATAGCCATAAATGGGAAGATCTGGATTAAAACTAAAATTAAACAAACAGAACCATGATACTCAGATATAAGCATCAGTCATTTGATTATATATCTGAGATTCCAAATAATAATCATAATCAAATTGAATTAAGATCTAGGAACCATGACCATAGGTTCAAGTTTATTTTCGCCAAAATTGAATTTATAAATCATATCTTAAACGTTTAACAAAGTTTTTCAAACTGATAAATATTTCATGTCTATAAATCCAATATTTTGAATCTACAGAAAAATGAAAATCATAAAGTTATTTCTCCCTTGAAATAAAATAATTACTGTAAAATCAAATGTCTTTCTAGTGTGAGAGGTTCAGAATCCCACTCTATAATCCAATGAATATAAGTACAGAACCAACAAGGTTTATATATCTAAAAAAAAACTTATCTCAAGAATCTCACAAGCTCATGTAATCCCTATCTTCCCATTGAACCATGAACCAAAGAAACTAGGAAACCAATTTTACCATGAACCCAAATAGATTCATACCTTGTGACTGAGTGTTGAACCAGGTGTATAGTCCAAAATCCATGTTGTACCGGTTTTCACATGCACACAGACCTAATGTCCTTAGTTAAACCTTAATGACCAAAATTTATATATATATTCTTCCTATTAAACATACTACAGGTAAATCCCTCACCTTTAGACGGAGAAGAAGGAGGATTGAGAGGAGGTGACCCTGTCATCACTCTCGCTAGAACCATGCTTTCAAAACCTACACTCACATATAACTATGGTTAATTTGTGCATTGTAAACTATAACTTGTTTGAAAGATAAGGAAAATGTGAAAGAAAATATTACCTTGCAATCCGAAAAATTTGGGCCTTGAGGGTGAAGAAAGCTAATCAAAAGCTTTCGTGTATACCTTAACTTCACCTGTCAATAAAATGACAGATTTAGAATAAAACCCTAACTAGTAATGAATGTAAATTCTTAAATTGTGCAACCAGAGAAGAAATTACCATGTTAATTTGCATAGAGGGCCAATGGTTGGATTCTTCTAGGTTCCCTAATACTCCTCTACCTACACAATAGGAAGCAATTTAGTGAAATCAGTATCCAAATAAGGAACCCTTAAAGAAATGAAATTGTAGCATAAGATAGAATCATTTTTACTTACATGTTATTTAAATCTTGCAGAAAAAAAGCCTCTACTAGAACTTGAAAGACAGTGATTGGATTCCCAACTTCCCTTATTAGCCTCACCATGATCCAAGAAATGCTAAGGATATTATCCTCCAAACAAACTCAAAACTATAAACCACAAAAAAAAGCATATAACAGACCACGAACTACAAATACTGGTTGCAGCTGACCATCATTAACATAAAAACTGAAAAGATGAAATGAATGCATTGAAAACCCCCATGACATATTAATTCCACATTAAAACCCTACAAAAACACTTGAAATGGATCAATGAAAAATGGATGGTTTGTATCAAAACTCTTCTCACAATGCATGTGTTTAGCCATGTCCTTAAATTTTCTCGACTACCCTGTCAACTCACAGCTAGGGATATGAATTTAAATTTAATATAATCTATTTAAACCCTTGGTGCTATAATCCACTAATATTCCCTACAAATTTCATAGTATAAAATTTTATAATAAAAGATATCACCCTCATGGTTGGTAAAAACCATGGGATAGGACTTTAAACCATATTTTAACTATTATGGTTGTTGCAATTTTAGAACATCATTAATATAAACTTTCATCAAGCTATCAAATTGATATAACCACCTTTGCCAAAGAAATTTGCTTGAGGCGTGAGATTAACATAAGAATTAATAATAAATGTTATTTTAGAGAGTGTCTAGAACTAAGCTATACATATAGTATTATATCCTACGTAATCAAACCATTACAATAATAAAATCAAAGACTTCAGCATCACCTTATCAAGGTTGCGACCAAGTCGTCTCTATAAGTGGAGACATAAGAAGACACACCCTATCGTCAAACATTAACAAGTCTAGTTAAAATGTATCCTTTCCATCAAATCAAAAGTATGCCATTAAAGATAGGAATATACTACGACTACTAGATTCATGTTATGACAAGAATGGATAATAAATCGTAAACAAAATTATTATTTTTTATGTATGGAAATTATGGGTTTGTGACAATTCACAAAATGGAAGCAATGTACATACCTACCTACCATAATTTCATTGAATGATCAACTATATCAACCAAAATATGCTTCCTTCAAAGGATTTATCCTTCTCATAAAGATTTAGGAGCCCAAATTTTGTCAAAAGGTGATGAGTGTTAGCTCTAATAATATGAGGTTAAGAATATCTCTCCAACTCTTTCATCTATCAATGATATACAAAAATATAAGTTTGAAGTTATTCTCACCATAATAACAATATTCAAGTATGAATGATTTAGAATAAAATAAGGGACTAGATTTCTCATATAGTTAAACCTCAATGATTTAAATTGTATAATATTATAAAATATACATGCATCAATAATCATAAATCTATTTGAAATGATTTCCTAGTCTTTTTATGTCAGGTTTATTGCGCCGAGAGGTGCTCTACAACCTAGTATGGGGGAGATCTTGTAATGTTACATAACGTTATGTAACATTACATAACATTACTTTTTACTTCTAAAAAGTGAGAAGTAACAAATATATTTTGTCGGTCATTAAAAAATAAAAAATTAATTATCCGCCAAAATAAATGTAAAATGGGGGAGATGTTTTAATGTTCCCACCTAAAAAAAATGTATAAAAAATTGAATTATCCACAAAAAAATGTTGTCCTTGCACATGGTTTTAAAACCATGTGCAAGGCCTCCTAAACAACCCATGGTGTTATTGTACATGGTTTAGGAGGGCCTTGCAAATGGTTTTAAAACCATGTGCAAGGCCTCCTATAAAACCCATGGTTTTATTGTACATGGTTCTCCTAAACAATCCATGGTTTTAAGAGGGTGTTGCACATGGTTTTAAAACCATGTATGGGGTGAGATTTTGTAATGTTCATTTCAAACAAAATAAAAAATATTATATGTCCACCATAAATAGTATTAAATATTAATAAATAAAAGTTTTATATGTAGACCTTAAATAAAAATATGTGTCTTTTGATTTGAATCAAATCAATGGCTATATATAGGACATAACAAAGTTGATAGCTCCTTGAGTGAAATACATAAGAAGAGGTTTGCACGTCTAGATATTTGATCCCTTTCGGCGCTTAATAGAGCCTAGGATTTGGATCTACGCTGGTATATAGGGAAAAAATTCATGGATGTGGTGAATGTTTTGTGATGGTGAAGTTAGAAATACAATGAAATTTGAGTTCCTAATTGGACATGTTCTTGTTATAATTCCAATGTTATTGCATCGAGAGTAATGAGGTTCTCTACACCCTAGTATGGGGCAGATTTTGTCACATTACGTAATGTAATGTTCTCAAAAATAAAAAAACTATTAAAAAAAAATTAATGTCAGGTCATAACTTATAAAAAATAAAAAGTAATTCAAAAATCCACGTCAACACATAAATTTAAAATTAAAACTAAAACCAACCTAGATCCATGTTAATCATGGATCTATTAAGCACCTAGAGGGATACCATTTCTTTAGGTGTAATTTTTTCTAGATGTTTACAAAATAAAAATAAAAAATACACCACAAGAAATTGGATCCCTCTCGATGTTTAAAAGATAAATATTTGTATGTTGGTATGAAGAAAAATACCTCATAAACATTATATATTCAAAATTAAAATTTGAATTTTATGTAAACACTTAAATTTTAATAAAACAATTTGTTAATATTTTAAAATTAAAAATTATAAACATATTTTAATATTCAATTAACATTACTATATTAAATATCAACTAATCATACATGAGATCTCAATTATGTTTAATATTTCCACTATGATTCTCATAGTTATTTGCTATAAAGCATCAACATATTTATAAACGCACGGATAACCACAATGTAATATACATAATTTATCACTATACATCATTAACTATTGTTAACAAAGACATAGTAAAAGTGTTGTTCACAACGATGCTTTTAATATGATTATGATGCTTTTGCAAGAGAATCACAATAATTCTTTCATATATCAGTGTAAATTTTATATATATATATAAAAGTTAGATTCTATTAACACAAAAATGGAAAAACTCTATAGGGTTCACATCCAAGTGTTTGTTTTGAGAACTATGCACTTCTAGTGCTTGTATAAAGCTCTCAAAACTGAAAAAAATAAAAAAATACCAACTAAATGTCTAAGAGTCTACTTAGAACAAAAAGTCCTCTAGATGTGTTATGGACAGGTTAACAAAATCAAGACTAATATATGATAACCATATCATGATGAAACCAAAAATAGAACTTAAAATTTATTACTAATTGATAGTAATAAAATATGGCTTTGCTGCAAAGAATGACTATAGATGGTGAGGACACCGATAAAATATCATCTAATGAGATAAGACTTGATGTAGTGGAATTCTTAAGAATTTTCACATCCACTCATGAGACATGTAACTTGACTTCACATTCAATTAAGCATTTGTTTCCATCACATATTTGGCAAGGAAATACATCCAACCCTATAAACACTTCATGATAGATTCTAGAGAGATAACCTAAGACTTAACTTATGTAAAACCCTTAAAACTAATAGTCATCACTTGCACAAAGAGGGTTTTGATTTACTAGAATAATCTAAGGGTTTTAGCATATTGGGTGTCCCAAATGCAAGTAAAACATGTATGAACAACAAAACTTCACATTTCAACAATCTTTTGTTTCGTTCTTTTCTTTTATAATTCAGATTTTATTTTGGAATCCATATTTGTAATCTAATTATGTGATTTAGGGTGGACCAAACAGGTATAATAGGCTTGAGAATTTTTTGTTTCATTCAAAGAATTAGGCATGTGAGTGCGTCGAGGCCCATTGATCACTTCGTGCTATGTTTGGTTGTAGTGGGACATACTTACAATGTGGTGAGAGAAGGAGAAGATTGTATAGGGAGGAGTTCTATAAATGCTAGAAGCATGTGATTCCAGAAAGGGGAGCCAAAGAGTGAGATGGGGAGATGGCCAACTATGGTGAAGCTTAACTAGACATATAACTGATCTTGAATCTTGAGAAAATTCCTTGACTATCTCAAATCAAATGTGGTACATGACCTATGAAGGGATGAAGGAACCATGAGAGCAATGTTTATGGTTGCAAGATACATCATACGAACAAACCTAGAGGAATTCCTTTGCTCGGACAGGGAAAATATTCCAAAACCAACAATTATTACAGCAAAAAATTCATTGATATAACCATTAAACCTACATGGTAATGACATTACAAATGGAAGGTCTATCAAGAAGCCATGAGGAAAACTGCAGCCAACCACTAGGATTGGTTCTAGATTACACCTGACATAGTGGAGTGTGAATGAAGAATATTAATAAAATAAAATTATTAAGTCTTTTCATAAAATGTTAATTCATAAACTAATTAAAATATATTTATAAAAAATATTGAGTAACAATATAAGTATTTATAAATAATTCATCAATAATAAACTTACGTAGCTTAAAATTTATGATGAATCACTTTTAAATAGCATAATATAAAAAATGACCACTTACATAATTTAAAATGTTATGAGGAATTTATTTATAGCTGGTTTAAAAGCAAGTGCAACTACATGGTAATGTTCCTATCATTGATGAAAAGAATGAAATTACTATAATGTCCATGTATAGTTCACAAAGGTTTTGGACTAAGAAGCATTATATGATGAAAATACACCAAAATCACAAAGATACTAATGATGTTCAAAAAGAATGTAATGCCTTGTGGGCGTTTACCTCGATATAGAAAAAACATGAATATCAATGAGTGGAAGTTACGAAGATGATTGAGAATGGCAAAAGAATACCCACAACATATCCTCGTCAGACAGAAAATCTCTATCCACCTTCATAAAAGTGTTTAGTAACAGTCATCAACAAAACGTTTTTTAATAAAATAGTTTGATTATACTCTACAACCATATATAATGTTTTCTTTGAATTGATGTATGCCAGGAATTTTGTCTAAGTTGTAAATTAAACGCACTAACTTCAATGACATCATGTCATGCCAACGAAAAACCTTTGTTTTCCAAAAATATGTTGTCCTCATTTTATTTTTGATATT